>CM055117.1:482929601-483439557 GCA_029206835.1 Rana muscosa | reverse complement strand
TGTTTAGAACGGTCCCTGCACAAAATGATATTTCTAAAGGAAAAGAAGCCATTTATAACTGCTTGCAGCTTTAATGTAATGTCTGGTCCCGGTAATATGGATGAAAATCTTTGAGAAAAATGCCATAGCTACCCCATCACCCACCCCAGCCCATTACCAGCCCCTTTGGGTCTTGTATGGATATTAAGGGGAACCCCACACACAAAATAAAAAAGGCCCTATATACTCTGAACAGCAGTATACAGGCGGTGCAAACAAGACAGGGACTGTAAGTTTGTTCTTAAGTAGAATCTGTTTTTTAATTTTGAACAGGTACATTGTTTAAGTGTAGCTCCAGCCAAAAAATATATTTTTAAGCTTTTTGGAAAACATAGGGAAGGGTTATCACCCCTGTAACATTTGTTTTGCTGTCTGTGCCCCTGTTCAGAACATTTCACCTCACTTTCCGTCCCAATGACAACTGTTTTTGAAAACTGGGGTTTTTATTGAAACAAGGATTGGTGATAAAGCATCAGTAGAGAGGAGGCACCGTTTTCCCATATTAACTCTTACAGGAGAGAATTTCCCTTCCTGGGGTAGATTTCCTCTCACTTCCTGTTGTCTCCTTCCGTTTGCAAGTAGGAGTCGTTTGTAAGTTGGATGTTTGAAAGTAGGGGCCTGCCGTATATACTCTGCTGAAATTTGCCCCTTAGATGTTGGTGTTGCCACAACACTGTGAGCCCTCACAGTTACTCTTGGTGGGCGCTGGAACGCCCTGCTGTGAACTATTATATCAGGAATTATATTTACATGCCATTGTTGATCAGTGGCAGGAAAAATTGGGCCTTTGGTGGTGGTGCTGGTGCCACAACACTGTAAGCCCTCACAGTTACTCTTGGTGGGCGCATGAATGGGCCCTGCTGTGAATTATTAGATCAAGAATTGTAATTGCATGGCCCTGTTGAACAGGGGCTGAAAAATTGGGCCTTTGGTGGTTGTGGTGGTGGTGTTGCCACAACACTGTAAGCCCTCACAGTTACTCTTGGTGAGCGCAGGAATGGGCCCTGTTGCAAAGTATTGCATCAAAAATTTGAATTACACGCCCCTGTTAAACAGGGGCTGAAAAATTGGGTCTTAGCCACTGGTGCCACAACACTGCAACCCCTCACAGATACTGTACTTGGAGCACAGCAATGAGCCCTGTTGCAAAGTATTGCATACATTTTTTTAATTACACGCCCCTGTTAAACAGGGGCTGAAAAATTGGGCCTTAGCCACTGGTGCCACAACACCACTGCAACCCCTCACAGATACTGTACTTGGAGCACAGCAATGAGCCCTGTTGCAAAGTATTGCATCAAAAATTGTAATTACACACCCCTGTTAAACAGGGGCTGAAAAATTGGGCCTTAGCCACTGGTGCCACAACACTGCAACCCCTCACAGATACTGTACTTGGAGCACAGCAATGAGCCCTGTTGCAAAGTATTGCATCAAAAATTGTAATTACACGCCCCTGTTAAACAGGGGCTGAAAAATTGGGCCTTAGCCACTGGTGGCGACACCCAGAAACAAAAATGTTTTTCCAAGATATCATCATGATTCGGATCATTGAAGAGAAGGAGGATAGTCAGTCAACATAACAGGACAGTCACTCAGTCAGCATCAGCATCAGTCTTGAAGGGATGTAACACTTGAAAATAAATTATTCTGTTATATCAGCTTCAGGTGCTTGGTAGCTGGTGGTGATCCAAGACTGGTTCATCTTTATGAAGGTCAGTCGATCAACCGAATCGGTGGACAGGCGCACCCTGTGATCCGTGACAAATCCTGCAGCAGCACTGAATGTGCGTTCTGAAAGAACGCTGGATGCAGGACAGGCCAGTAGCTCAATTGCATACTGTGCAAGCTCTGGCCAGTGATCCATCCTTAAGACCCAGTAAGCCAGAGGATTTTCGGTGGGAAAGGTGTCCAAATCTGACCTTGCCCCTAGGTATTCCTGCAGCATGTATATCAGACGCTGGCGATGGTTTCTGGAACCGATCATACCTTGGGGCTGCGGACTAAAGAATTGTCTGAACGCATCGGTCAGACGGCCACCTTCCCCACCGCTCCTTCTTTGACTGACCGAAGCCTCAGCAACTCGTTGTCCCAGACCAGGAGTTTGTAACCTCCCAGTCTCTGGGAACGCGTTGCACAGACCTTTCTGCAAGGCCTCCCGGAGTTGTCTCATCCTCTGCTCCCTCTGCGACGGTAAGATAAGGTCCGCAACCTTACCCTTGTACCGTGGATCAAGGAGAGTGGCCAGCCAGTAATGGTCCCTCTCCTTGATCCGAAGAATATGAGGATCCTTCCGCAGACTTTGCAGGATCAGGGAGGCCATACAGCGTAGGTTAGCTGAGGCATTAGGTCCGGAGTCCTCTGGGTCACTAAGGATGACATGATCCGCAGCCACCTCCTCCCAGCCACGTACAAGTCCACGGGTTTCTTGGGACTGTAAATCATCCCTAAAAGACTGCTGCTGTTGATGCTGCTGAGTGCCAGGCTCCACCTCCATGCTGACACAATCCTCCTCCTCGTCCTCTTCCTGTGCGATGGGTGGGACAGAAGGAACACTGTCTGGGTAAAGGGGGCCTTGAGAGGCAAGAAAGTCCTCCTCTTCCTGCCTCTGTTCTGCCTCAAGTGCCCTGTCCATTATTCCACGCAGCGTGTGCTCCAACAGGTGGACAAGAGGTACAGTGTCAATGATGCATGCACTGTCACTGCTCACCATCCTTGTGGCCTCCTCAAATGGTGCCAGGACAGTGCATGCATCCCTGATCATGCCCCACTGGCGTGGTGAAAAAAAACCCGAGCTCCCCTGACCCTGTCCTGGTGCCGTAGTCGCACAGGTACTCATTGATGGCCCTCTGCTGCGTGTGCAGCTGCTGCAGCATGGCCAACGTTGAGTTCCACCTGGTGGGCATGTCACATATAAGGCAGTTCTTGGGCAGGTTCAACTCCTTTTGCAGCTCAGCCAGGCGAGCACTGGCATTATAAGATCTGCGGAAATGCACACAGACTTTCCTGGCCTGCCTCAGGACATCCTGTAAGCCCTGGTACCTGCCCAAGAACCGCTGCAACACCAGGTTAAGGACGTGAGCCACACAGGGCACATGGGTCAGTTGTCCCTGTCGGAGGGCGGAGAGGAGGTTGGTGCCATTGTCGCAAACCACCATTCCTGCCTTAAGCTGGCGTGGCGTCAACCACCTCTCGGCTTGCCCCTGCAGAGCAGACAGAACCTCTGCCCCAGTGTGGCTCCTGTCCCCCAAACACACCAGCGCAAGCACGGCATGGCATCTTTTTGCCTGCATACTTGCGTAGCCCCTTGAACGCTTACGGAGCACCGCTGGTTCCGAGGACAAAGCACAGGAAGAGGCCATGGAGGAAGAAGAAGAGGAGGGGGTGGAGGAGAGAGGTGTGTCACAACCAGTAGTAGCATTTTGGAGGCGTGGCGGCGAAACAACCTCCAACACTACTGCACCTTGTCCTGCATCCTTCCCAGCTGCCAAAAGAGTGACCCAATGGGCCATGAAAGAAAGGTAACGTCCCTGTCCATGCCTGCTGGACCATGAGTCAGCGGTAATATGCACCTTACCGCTGACCGCCCTGTCCAGTGAGGCCAAGACATTGCCTTCCACATGCCGGTAGAGAGCCGGAATCGCCTTCCGTGAGAAAAAGTGGCGTTTGGGAACCTGCCACTGAGGAACCGCACATTGCACAAACTCACGGAAGGGGGCCGAGTCTACCAACTGAAAAGGCAGCAGTTGAAGCGCTAGCAATTTAGCCAAGCTAGCATTCAACCGCTGGGCATGTGGATGGCTGGGAGTGAACTTCTTTCGACGGTCCAGCAGCTGGGGCAGGGAAATTTGCCTGCTAGAATCGGACGTCGGTGTACTGCTAGCAGAGTGCCCGCAGGTACTTGGCTGTGACACACCTAATTCTACACCTTCATTCCTCTCAGTGCAGGTTTCAGAGAGGACTGAAGGTATAGTGGGGTTGGAGATCCCAGCTGATGCGGTGCAAGGAGAGGTCCGCTTTGTTCTTTGGTGTGGGTCTTTAAGGTAGGCTTGCCAACGAGCTGCATGGCAGGTCAACATATGTCTGGTCAAGCATGTGGTGCCCAAGCGGCTGATGTTTTGGCCACGCGATATACGCTTGAGACATATGTTGCAAACAGCAGCTGTGCGATCTGATGCACTCGACTCAAAAAAGGCCCACACCAAAGAACTTTTTGAATAACGGGCAGAGGCAGCGCCCTGCACAGGCGGAGCTCTGCGGTGTGATTCAGTCGGTGTGCTGCCCTTACGCTGGCCCCCCGAGGGCATCCTGCCTCGTTGGAGATGTGCCTCCTCCTCATCCTCCTCCTCCTCTTCTCTCCTATTAGGCACCCACGTGGAGTCAGTGACCTCATCATCCCCTCCCTCCTCATCACTGGAGCCAATCTGGCAGTATGCTGCAGCTGCTGGAACATGACTGCCAGATTGGTGTCCTTCTTGAGCATCCCCTCTCTCTGCTCTCACGCTACTGCCTTCCTCTAGCTGGGTATCATCATCAGACCCTTCGAAACGCTGGGCATCCTCCTGGAGCATGTACCCAACACTGTGCTCAAACAGTTCGGGGGACTCCTCAGGAGGACATGGTTGGTCTAGGGAAGGAGTGACTGATGATGACATTGATACCAGGGAAGAGGATGCTTTGGCAGCTGCTTTGCCAGTACCCTGAGCCTGGGTGAGAGAGGATGAGGAGGATGAGGAGGGCTTGGTCATCCACTCTACCAAGTCTTTGGCATGATGCGGCTCAACACGTCCAGCTGCCGAAAAGAAGGACAAGCGCGTCCCATGGCCACGTGCTGATGACGATGCACCGCGTCCACGACCAGCACTGTTGTCTCTAGACACAGAGCCTGCTTGCCTGCAGGGAGATGGGAAAACACAGCAATAAGGCCTAGCTTCAGGAGTATATTTAGCAGGAAGCACACTACGCCCGCTGTAAGTGCTGCAAATGCCTGTTAGTGTAACACACTAAGAAAACACAGCAATAAGGCCTTGCTTCAGGAGTATATTTAGCAGGAAGCACACTACACCCGCTGTAAGTGCTGCAAATGCCTGTTAGTGTAACACACCAGGAAAACACAGCAATACGGGCTACCTTCAGGAGTATATTTAGCAGGAAGCACACTACGCCCGCTGTAAGTGCTGCAAATGCCTGTTAGTGTAACACACCAAGAAAACACAGCAATACGGGCTAGCTTCAGGTGTATACTGTGCAGGAGGCTTAGCAAAAATATCACTGTATTGCGTTTGTTAAAAATATGATTTTTTATTATTATTAATCAGACATAGGATACATGGGACAATTTTACAATAGTGATTTGGTCAGATTACTGTCAGTATTTTGGTTTGAGTAGATTTCTCAAACAAATGTTTTACTCGTTTGAGATTTCTTTCAGCTCTCAAACTAAAAGAATGACAGTTTAGATTACAGGTTTTGGTTTGAGTAGACAATAGGTTAGATACCATTGTTGTATCCAATATGCTAATGTCTCTATAGCCACAGTAAACAAGTAAGACATTACCTGTTTGATATTTCTTTCAGCTCTCAAACTGAACTGAAAAGAATTACAGTTTAGATTACAGGTTTCGTTTGAGTAGACAATAGGTAGATAGCATTGTTGTATTCAATGCTATTGGTGAAATACAGCTACAGTAAACATCTATGTTTTCTGTTAGGTAACAATGGTAAACAGCACACATAAAAGCAGGCCTAAGCTAGGAGGGAGACACACACCATGTTGCTGTAAGATCATGAAGAAGAACAGAACCTGGTCTCCAAGAAGAATTATTGCCAATGGAGATCACAAGTAATCGAAGATAAGTAACCTTTAAATGTATTTGTAGTTATAGACCATAGGCTGTTCTATTTGCTAGGCATTTTGCTTGTTATAGAAATCTGTCAGTCTTGTATTTTAGTCCTAATATTGTAATAGTTTTGTATGTACAGCATCTTGTATAGTAAAAGCACATTTACACACTGCAGAAGTCTCAGCTTCCTTGTTATACCACAGAGTAACCTTGCTAGATAAACGCAAAAGCAAAACATTTGGGGGCTTGGCCGGGATTTGTGCTATAATTCAATTGAAGCAGACTTGTTTTTCTGTAGTGTGTTGTGTAGCTTGTGCTAGGTAAAATGCTGCGTAAGCTGTTTAGGAAAAGCAAGGCTGCAGAGAGTTCTGGTGACCAGAAGAAAGTGTGCAGCTTACCTATCTGGGCCAGAAATAATGAGTGGGAGCCTTTTGCTAATGCATTTGTGAAGTATGCTTCTCCCTTGAAGCAGACTTGGGGTGATAAAGTCTCAGATCATTTTGTAGATTTTAGCCTTAAGGGGTTGGATTTAAGTAGGAAAGAGAAGAGGACAGTGTCCACAGTGGGTTGGTACTTCCTCCATGCTCTCTATACTGAATCACATAGAAGGGAGAAGGCAGAGGCAGAAGTTAAGGTATTAAAAGACCAGCTAGCAGTTGCTTCAGAGTGTGTACGTTCAACCGCTAGTCGGGCTGTTGATTTGCAAGAGCGGTGTGCAGCCCTCATGACCAAATCAATTAATGCCTTAAGGAAAAGGAAGGGGCGTAAACCTGTTAGTAAAGCCAGGGTTTGTGCCATTGTCACATCCCAAAATTGGGATTGTGAGGATGTGTTCTCCTCAAATGATAGTGAGGATGAGGAGATAGAGTTTGATATTTCAGAGGATGATCTGCTAGTGGGAAAGAAAAAGTATGCCAGACCTCTCATTACTAAGCATAGGAAACGGCAACATGATAGAGAGGATATGGCAGATGGGGAGGAGCATTATCGCAACCCCAGAGATGTTGAATTTGAAGAAGTATGGGAGTTTTCACAAACTGAACTCCATGAGCTGGCAAAACAATACAAACAAAGGTCTGGGGAGCCCCTATTGAGTTGGCTCCTACGCTTATGGAATGAAGGGGCGGACAGTGTTGTTTTGTCAGGTAAGGAAGCAGTGGCTATGGGAGTGTTAACCCATGATCCACAATTGCGTCAGGCAATGCGAAAAGCCCGAGAGTTTAGCGTGAATTTTTCACTGTTAGACCTTGTGAGAGATGGAATAGTTCGAGTATACGCTAGTCCTACTGACCTGGAAAATGCCTACTCCTGGAGATCAATAGGAGAGGGTATTTCCAGGTTACGTGAGATGGGCTGTATAACCGGATTAAATACATTTCCAGAATGGATAGGTCCAGATATGGAACCCTTTACGTCTGCTCTGCGCTCTAAGCTAATGAAGTCTGCGCCATTTAATCTCAGGGCTCCATTATTGTCCTTGTTGGGAGGCCTGGGATTAAACAGCAAGATTCATGAAGCCACAACCCTTTTAAGCCAGTTGGGGGAGATAGAGGAGACTAAAACAAAACCTGTCAGGGCAGTAGTTAATGTCAAGGCCAGACAGGAAGAATACAAGCAGAAAATAACAGAGAAGAAACGGAATGGGGTAGAGAAGACAGAAGGTGGAGAGAAAACCAGGCTAGTTGTTTCTAGGAAAGAAATGTGGGTGGATCTATTAAAGGTAGGAGTACCTAAAGATGAGATAGATGGCATTTCTACTGCAGAAATGCTGAAGAGGTGGAAACATTTAGTAGGGAAAACTGTCAGGGTTAGAAACACTACTCCTAGTGAAGATAACATCAGCCTAGACTTAGAGGAAACAGAACAGACCCCTCCTGTTAGCCCCAAACCAATTCCCAAAACTGAACATGAACCCAAATCCCTTTATCCTGGGGAGGAGTTAGAGAGAATCAGAAAAGGGGATTGGGAGGTTCCTTATCCTTTATGAAGGGAAGGTGAGTCTCCTGTAATAGCAGCAAGGGTAGTGACAGCAGGAGACCGACGCCAATATGCACCTGTCACTGTATGGTGGGGGAAGTCATCTTCTCCTACACATGTAATGGCTTTAGTTGATAGTGGAGCTGAAGTTACACTTTTGCAAGGAAATCCTTCCCATCACAAAGGAGAATTGATTTATGTAGAAGGTTTGGGAGGGCAAACTACACCAGCAGTTAGGATACGGGTGAAATTGGCTATTGGCAAGGGATCAGGATTTATGACAAATGTTTTGATATCAGAGTTATCCGAAAATATTCTTGGGATGGATGTACTTCAAGGTCAGTCAATTCAGACTGAAAGAGGTACATTCACATTCGGGTATCCTGATAAAGCGTATCTGGTAAGGGCGGTGAAGGCTGTGGTCAGAGGTCATGCGAAATGGACCCCTGTCTACATTCCTCCACCAGAGAAGCCAGTCTGTCTCAAGCAGTACAGACTTCCTGGAGGCCACAAAGAAATTGGGGAGACTATTCAAGAACTGTTGAGAGTAGGGATCCTTAGTCCTTTCTCGTCTCCGGTGTTCCCAGTAAAGAAACCTGATGGGACATATAGAATGACTGTGGATTACAGAGGTCTAAACAAAGTGGCACCTCCATTGAAGTCAGCTGTACCAGATATGATCTCAATTGTTGAGTAAATTGCTAAAGATGCAGGAGAATATCATGCTGTGATAGACCTGGCTAATGCTTTCTTTTCAATTTTGATAGACCCAGATTGTCAAGACCAGTTTGCTCTGGTGTGGGACGGCCGCCAGTACACTTTCACTGTCCTTCCCCAAGGCTATCTTTATTCTCCAACGATTTGTCATGGACTGATTGCCCGAGATTTAAGTACCCTGAATTTGAAAGTCGCTGTGTTTCACTACATTGATGACATCATGATCTCTGGGACAAAAGAAGATGTAACTGAAGCACTGCACCTGCTGATACAGCACTTGGAGAACAGAGGGTGGGCTATCAACAGAGACAAAGTCCAAGGACCTGCCACAGAGGTGAAATTCCTAGGAATGATGTGGACTGGGCCACAGAGGAAGATTCCAGAGACAGTTGTGCAAACTATCCAGGCGCTGTCGCCCCCTACTACCAAAAGGGAGGCACAGAAGTTCATTGGAGTTGTAGGATTCTGGAGATCATTCATTCCACATCTTGGACTGATTCTGAGGCCTATATACAATGTTACCAGAAAAAAGACTGAGTTCTCATGGGGTTCAGAGCAGCGGACTGCATTTCTGGCTGCTAAAGAAGCTATTTTGCAGCATCAGGGATTGGGACCCGTGAGACAAGGAGTACTATTTCAGCTGGATGTAGTGGAGCAGAATGGTACCATATCTTGGAGTCTGTGGCAGCCAAATGAAAAGAAAGGACTGAGAGCAATACCTATTGGATTTTGGTCCAAACAACTGACAGGGGCACAGACGAGATACACGCCCCTAGAGAAGTACCTGTTTGGGGCCTACACAGCACTTCAACATGTAGAGACCATTACAGGAAAGGACACAGTCACCATCCATACTGCATTGCCAATAGCAGGATGGGTGAGAGATAATGGACTGACCACTAGGGCAGCTGTAGCCCAGAACCAGACACTGATGAAATGGAAGTGGTACCTTCAAGAAAGAGGGGGTATTGCAGCTGGGGATGTTAGAGACATTTCAAAACAGTTGGCAGGGCTTGTTACTTTTACCAGCACCCGGCCAGAAGAAGAAATTCCTGTGCTGCAGTCATCCCCCATTCAAGAGGCTCCACCCTTTGAGTCTCTGTCAGAAGACATGAAGGAGTCAGCGTGATTCACTGATGGTTCAGCCATAATCACCTCGTCTGGGCGTAAATGGACAGCAGCAGCCTACAACCCAAGTACAGACACAGACCTGCAGGAGTTCGGAATCGGAGGGTCCAGTCAGTATGCAGAGTTGAAAGCTGTAGTGATGACTCTTCAGGAGGATCCTTCTTCCCATGTCACTATCTACACTGACAGCTGGGCGGTTTTTAAAGGACTGACAACTTGGATGCCCATGTGGAAGTCCAATGAATGGATGATTCATGGAAAGGTGGTGTGGGGAGGCAAGGAAGTCTGGGACTACATCTGGAAGGAAGCTCACTCCCGCACCATAAAAGTGGGGCATGTTGATGCACATGTGCCCCTAGTACCAGACTTTGAGAACTATAGCAGAGTTGCAGATGAAATCGCAAAAGTGAAGGCAGTTGTGCCAATTGATCCTGTTTTGATGAACTTGGCCAACTGGGCCCACAAGCAATCTGGACATTTGGGGCAGAAAGCAACATATGAATGGGCACAGCAGAGAGGATTGCCTATATCCATGGACATGATAAAGACTGTAATAGGGAACTGTACAGTGTGTGGAGAAGTGCGACAATGGCCATTGCAAAAGTACTCCACTGGGTCGATTAAGAGGGGTGAGAGGCCTGCAGAGATCTGGCAGATTGACTTCATCGGTCCCCTGCCCCGGGGAAACAATGGACTGAGATATTGTTGCACTGCAGTGGACACCTATTCAGGACTTATGCTTGTTCATCCTTGCAAACGTGCAGATCAAGCCGCAACGCTTCAACTGCTTCAGAAACTTGTCGTTGCTTATGGTTGTCCCAAACAAGTCCAAAGTGATAATGGCTCACACTTCACCGGATTAACAGTACAGCAGTGGGCCAAAGATTCTGGAGTGTACTGGTTGTGCCACATCCCATACCATCCACAGGCAGCTGGTTTGATTGAAAGATACAACAGGCTATTGAAGGACCAGATACGCAAATTTACACCCACACATACACTAAGGGGGTGGGATCGGGTCCTCACACAGGCAGTCATGTTGTTAAATTCTAGGCCAATAGCCAAAAGCACACCATATGAGAGGATGGTAGGGGCTGGGGCACAGATTCCACAGCTGGAGTGCAGAGTTCAGTATTTATGTAAGGTTCCTGAAAGAACAGGGTTTAACTGATACCATGTTACTGCTTCCCATGACATAGAAACCAAGAGTGACGTATCTGAAGCTGAAGCCTATCTAGGAATGAGAGGGAATCTGGCAGGAAGGTTTGAAGTTATATTTGCATTGGCAGATGAGCTTCAAGACAGTGGCTGGGACTCTGACTGGTTAGTGGATACTTCTCAGCAAGAGTGGAAAGTGAGGCTACATAACATCAAACCTTCCAAAATAAACAGCAGTGATTTTCTGGGAAATATCAGTATATTTCCTCTCCTCCCTATTGATGTTCTTTGGGAGGGTCAGAGGTGCATACAGGCAGGTGGCAAAGTATTGGTCAGATATCCAGGCAAGAAGCCATTTAGAGGAGAGATTGTAGCTGAAGGGCCAGGATCTACTGTTTATGTATTGTTAGAAGGAACAGATAATCCGCTTTGTTTTCCACTCCACAGGCTGTCTCCGATTTGATCCATAGGAAGACCAGAGAAAAGTGGTTACATGATGGAAAGAATGACGGAAGGTCGCAAGAGCTGTGGAGAGCAAGGCCTTTGATGTATTCCAAGCTTGGACTTGTTTCTAAAGAACTTTAGAATGGACTTTCTAATGAACTTTTATCCAAAGACTGAAACACCTTCCCAGTGACAGAAATATGGGAGGGGTTGCATTTAAGGAAAATTCATGTGTATATTGAGTTTTTAGTAATGAAGAGATTTTCTGTGTGTGGTCTGAGAGAGAAAAAATAAAAATTATAGGGCGGAATGTATTGCGTTTGTTAAAAATATGATTTTTTATTATTATTAATCAGATATAGGATACATGGGACAATTTTACAATAGTGAGTTGGTCAGATTACTGTCAGTATTTTGGTTTGAGTAGATTTCTCAAACAAATGTTTTACTCGTTTGAGATTTCTTTCAGCTCTCAAACTAAAAGAATGACAGTTTAGATTACAGGTTTTGGTTTGAGTAGACAATAGGTTAGATACCATTGTTGTATCCAATATGCTAATGTCTCTATAGCCACAGTAAACAAGTAAGACATTACCTGTTTGAGATTTCTTTCAGCTCTCAAACTGAAAAGAATTACAGTTTAGATTACAGGTTTCGTTTGAGTAGACAATAGGTAGATAGCATTGTTGTATTCAATGCTATTGTTGAAATACAGCTACAGTAAACATCTATGTTTTCTGTTTGGTAACAATGGTAAACAGCACACATAAAAGCAGGCCTAAGCTAGGAGGGAGACACACACCATGTTGCTGTAAGATCATGAAGAAGAACAGAACCTGGTCTCCAAGAAGAATTATTGCCAATGGAGATCACGAGTAATCGAAGATAAGTAACCTTTAAATGTATTTGTAGTTATAGACCATAGGCTGTTCTATTTGCTAGGCATTTTGCTTGTTATAGAAATCTGTCAGTCTTGTATTTTAGTCCTAATATTGTAATAGTTTTGTATGTACAGCATCTTGTATAGTAAAAGCACATTTACACACTGCAGAAGTCTCAGCTTCCTTGTTATACCACAGAGTAACCTTGCTAGATAAACGCAAAAGCAAAACATTTGGGGGCTTGGCCGGAATTTGTGCTATAATTCAATTGAAGCAGACTTGTTTTTCTGTATGTGTTGTGTAGCTTGTGCTAGGTAAAATGCTGCGTAAGCTGTTTAGGAAAAGCAAGGCTGCAGAGAGTTCTGGTGACCAGAAGAAAGTGTGCAGCTTACCTATCTGGGCCAGAAATAATGAGTGGGAGCCTCTTGCTAATGCATTTGTGAAGTATGCTTCTCCCTTGAAGCAGACTTGGGGTGATAAAGTCTCAGATCATTTTGTAGATTTTAGCCTTAAGGGGTTGGATTTAAGTAGGAAAGAGAAGAGGACAGTGTCCACAGTGGGTTGGTACTTCCTCCATGCTCTCTATACTGAATCACATAGAAGGGGGAAGGCAGAGGCAGAAGTTAAGGTATTAAAAGACCAGCTAGCAGTTGCTTCAGAGTGTGTACGTTCAACCGCTAGTCGGGCTGTTGTTTTGCAAGAGCGGTGTGCAGCCCTCATGACCAAATCAATTAATGCCTTAAGGAAAAGGAAGGGGCGTAAACCTGTTAGTAAAGCCAGGGTACGTGCCATTGTCACATCCCAAAATTGGGATTGTGAGGATGTGTTCTCCTCAAATGATAGTGAGGATGAGGAGATAGAGTTTGATATTTCAGAGGATGATCTGCTAGTGGGAAAGAAAAAGTATGCCAGACCTCTCATTACTAAGCATAGGAAACGGCAACATGATAGAGAGGATATGGCAGATGGGGAGGTGCATTATCGCAACCCCAGAGATGTTGAATTTGAAGAAGTACGGGAGTTTTCACAAACTGAACTCCATGAGCTGGCAAAACAATACAAACAAAGGTCTGGGGAGCCCCTATTGAGTTGGCTCCTACGCTTATGGGATGAAGGGGCGGACAGTGTTGTTTTGTCAGGTAAGGAAGCAGTGGCTATGGGAGTGTTAACCCATGATCCACAATTGCGTCAGGCAATGCGAAAAGCCCGAGAGTTTAGCGTGAATTTTTCACTGTTAGACCTTGTGAGAGATGGAATAGTCCGAGTATACGCTAGTCCTACTGACCTGGAAAATGCCTACTCCTGGAGATCAATAGGAGAGGGTATTTCCAGGTTACATGAGATGGGCTGTATAACCGGATTAAATACATTTCCAGAATGGATAGGTCCAGATATGGAACCCTTTACGTCTGCTCTGCGCTCTAAGCTAATGAAGTCTGCGCCATTTAATCTCAGGGCTCCATTATTGTCCTTGTTGGGAGGCCTGGGATTAAACAGCAAGATTCATGAAGCCACAACCCTTTTAAGCCAGTTGGGGGAGATAGAGGAGACTAAAACAAAACCTGTCAGGGCAGTAGTTAAGGTCAAGGCCAGACAGGAAGAATACAAGCAGAAAATAACAGAGAAGAAACGGAATGGGGTAGAGAAGACAGAAGGTGGAGAGAAAACCAGGCTAGTTGTTTCTAGGAAAGAAATGTGGGTGGATCTATTAAAGGCAGGAGTACCTAAAGATGAGATAGATGACATTTCTACTGCAGAAATGCTGAAGAGGTGGAAACATTTAGTAGGGAAAACTGTCAGGGTTAGAAACACTACTCCTAGTGAAGATAACATCAGCCTAGACTTAGAGGAAACAGAACAGACCCCTCCTGTTAGCCCCAAACCAATTCCCAAAACTGAACATGAACCCAAATCCCTTTATCCTGGGGAGGAGTTAGAGAGAATCAGAAAAGGGGATTGGGAGGTTCCTTATCCTTTATGAAGGGAAGGTGAGTCTCCTGTAATAGCAGCAAGGGCAGTGACAGCAGGAGACCGACGCCCATATGCACCTGTCACTGTATGGTGGGGGAAGTCATCTTCTCCTACACATGTAATGGCTTTAGTTGATAGTGGAGCTGAAGTTACACTTTTGCAAGGAAATCCTTCCCATCACAAAGGAGAATTGATTTATGTAGAAGGTTTGGGAGGGCAAACTACACCAGCAGTTAGGATACGGGTGAAATTGGCTATTGGCAAGGGATCAGGATTTATGACAAATGTTTTGATATCAGAGTTATCCGAAAATATTCTTGGGATGGATGTACTTCAAGGTCAGTCAATTCAGACTGAAAGAGGTACATTCACATTCGGGTATCCTGATAAAGCGTATCTGGTAAGGGCGGTGAAGGCTGTGGTCAGAGGTCATGCGAAATGGACCCCTGTCTACATTCCTCCACCAGAGAAGCCAGTCTGTCTCAAGCAGTACAGACTTCCTGGAGGCCACAAAGAAATTGGGGAGACTATTCAAGAACTGTTGAGAGTAGGGATCCTTAGTCCTTTCTCGTCTCCGGTGTTCCCAGTAAAGAAACCTGATGGGACATATAGAATGACTGTGGATTACAGAGGTCTAAACAAAGTGGCACCTCCATTGAAGTCAGCTGTACCAGATATGATCTCAATTGTTGAGAAAATTGCTAAAGATGCAGGAGAATATCATGCTGTGATAGACCTGGCTAATGCTTTCTTTTCAATTTTGATAGACCCAGATTGTCAAGACCAGTTTGCTCTGGTGTGGGACGGCCGCCAGTACACTTTCACTGTGCTTCCGCAAGGCTATCTTCATTCTCCAACGATTTGTCATGGACTGATTGCCCGAGATTTAAGTACCCTGAATTTGAAAGTCGCTGTGTTTCACTACATTGATGACATCATGATCTCTGGGACAAAAGAAGATGTAACTGAAGCACTGCACCTGCTGATACAGCACTTGGAGAACAGAGGGTGGGCTATCAACAGAGACAAAGTCCAAGGACCTGCGACAGAGGTGAAATTCCTAGGAATGATGTGGACTGGGCCACAGAGGAAGATTCCAGAGACAGTTGTGCAAACTATCCAGGCGCTGTCGCCCCCTACTACCAAAAAGGAGGCACAGAAGTTCATTGGAGTTGTAGGATTCTGGAGATCGTTCATTCCACATCTTGGACTGATTCTGAGGCCTATATACAATGTTACCAGAAAAAAGACTGAGTTCTCATGGGGTTCAGAGCAGCGGACTGCATTCCTGGCTGCTAAATAAGCTATTTTGCAGCATCAGGGATTGGGACCTGTGAGACAAGGAGTACTAATTTAGCTGGATGTAGTGGAGCAGAATGGTACCATATCTTGGAGTCTGTGGCAGCCAAATGAAAAGAAAGGACTGAGAGCAATACCTATTGGATTTTGGTCCAAACAACTGACAGGGGCACAGACGAGATACACGCCCCTAGAGAAGTACCTGTTTGGGGCCTACACAGCACTTCAACATGTAGAGACCATTACAGGAAAGGACACAGTCACCATCCATACTGCATTGCCAATAGCAGGATGGGTGAGAGATAATGGACTGACCACTAGGGCAGCTGTAGCCCAGAACCAGACACTGATGAAATGGAAGTGGTACCTTCAAGAAAGAGGGTGTATTGCAGCTGGGGATGTTAGAGACATTTCAAAACAGTTGGCAGGGCTTGTTACTTTTACCAGCACCCGGCCAGAAGAAGAAATTCCTGTGCTGCAGTCATCCCCCATTCAAGAGGCTCCACCCTTTGAGTCTCTGTCAGAAGACATGAAGGAGTCAGCGTGGTTCACTGATGGTTCAGCCATAATCACCTCTTCTGGGTGTAAATGGACAGCAGCAGCCTACAACTCAAGTACAGACACAGACCTGCAGGAGTCCGGAATCGGAGGGTCCAGTCAGTATGCAGATTTGAAAGCTGTAGTGATGACTCTTCAGGAGGATCCTTCTTCCCATGTCACTATCTACACTGACAGCTGGGCGGTTTTTAAAGGACTGACAACTTGGATGCCCACGTGGAAGTCCAATGAATGGATGATTCATGGAAAGGTGGTGTGGGGAGGCAAGGAAGTCTGGGACTACATCTGGAAGGAAGCTCACTCCCGCACCATAAAAGTGGGGCATGTTGATGCACATGTGCCCCTAGTACCAGACTTTGAGAACTATAACAGAGTTGCAGATGAAATCGCAAAAGTGAAGGCAGTTGTGCCAATTGATCCTGTTTTGATGAACTTGGCCAACTGGGCCCACAAGCAATCTGGACATTTGGGGCAGAAAGCAACATATGAATGGGCACAGCAGAGAGGATTGCCTATATCCATGGACATGATAAAGACTGTAATAGGGAACTGTACAGTGTGTGGAGAAGTGCGACAATGGCCATTGCAAAAGTACTCCACTGGGTCGATTAAGAGGGGTGAGAGGCCTGCAGAGATCTGGCAGATTGACTTCATCGGTCCCCTGCCCCGGGGAATCAATGGACTGAGATATTGTTGCACTGCAGTGGACACCTATTCAGGACTTATGCTTGTTCATCCTTGCAAACGTGCAGATCAAGCCGCAACGCTTCAACTGCTTCAGAAACTTGTCGTTGCTTATGGTTGTCCCAAACAAGTCCAAAGTGATAATGGCTCACACTTCACCGGATTAACAGTACAGCAGTGGGCCAAAGATTCTGGAGTGTACTGGTTGTGCCACATCCCATACCATCCACAGGCAGCTGGTTTGATTGAAAGATACAACGGGCTATTGAAGGACCAGATACGCAAACTTACACCCACACATACACTAAGGGGGTGGAATCGGGTCCTCACACAGGCAGTCATGTTGTTAAATTCTAGGCCAATAGCCAAAAGCACACCATATGAGAGGATGGTAGGGGCTGGGGCACAGATTCCACAGTGCAGAGTTCAGTATTTATGCAAGGTTCCTGAAAGAACAGGGTTTAATTGATACCATGTTACTGCTTCCCATGACATAGAAACCAAGAGTGACGTATCTGAAGCTGAAGCCTATCTAGGAATGAAAGGGAATCTGGCAGGAAGGTTTGAAGTTATATTTGCATTGGCAGATGAGCTTCAAGACAGTGGCTGGGACTCTGACTGGTTAGTGGATACTTCTCAGCAAGAGTGGAAAGTGAGGCTACATAACATCAAACCTTCCAAAATAAACAGCAGTGATTTTCTGGGAAATATCAGTATATTTCCTCTCCTCCCTATTGATGTTCTTTGGGAGGGTCAGAGGTGCATACAGGCAGGTGGCAAAGTATTGGTCAGATATCCAGGCAAGAAGCCATTTAGAGGAGAGATTGTAGCTGAAGGGCCAGGATCTACTGTTTATGTATTGTTAGAAGGAACAGATAATCCGCTTTGTTTTCCACTCCACAAGCTGTCTCCGATTTGATCCATAGGAAGACCAGAGAAATGTGGTTACATGATGGAAAGAATGACGGAAGGTCGCAAGAGCTGTGGAGAGCAAGGCCTTTGATGTATTCCAAGCTTGGACTTGTTTCTAAAGAACTTTAGAATGGACTTTCTAATTAACTTTTATCCAAAGACTGAAACACCTTCCCAGTGACAGAAATATGGGAGGGGTTGCATTTAAGGAAAATTCATGTGTATATTGAGTTTTTAGTAATGAAGAGATTTTCTGTGTGTGGTCTGAGAGAGAAAAAATAAAAAATATAGGGCGGAATGTATTGCGTTTGTTAAAAATATGATTTTTTATTATTATTAATCAGATATAGGATACATGGGACAATTTTACAATAGTGAGTTGGTCAGATTACTGTCAGTATTTTGGTTTGAGTAGATTTCTCAAACAAATGTTTTACTCGTTTGAGATTTCTTTCAGCTCTCAAACTAAAAGAATGACAGTTTAGATTACAGGTTTTGGTTTGAGTAGACAATAGGTTAGATACCATTGTTGTATCCAATATGCTAATGTCTCTATAGCCACAGTAAACAAGTACGACATTACCTGTTTGAGATTTCTTTCAGCTCTCAAACTGAAAAGAATTACAGTTTAGATTACAGGTTTCGTTTGAGTAGACAATAGGTAGATAGCATTGTTGTATTCAATGCTATTGTTGAAATACAGCTACAGTAAACATCTATGTTTTCTGTTTGGTAACAATGGTAAACAGCACACATAAAAGCAGGCCTAAGCTAGGAGGGAGACACACACCATGTTGCTGTAAGATCATGAAGAAGAACAGAACCTGGTCTCCAAGAAGAATTATTGCCAATGGAGATCACGAGTAATCGAAGATAAGTAACCTTTAAATGTATTTGTAGTTATAGACCATAGGCTGTTCTATTTGCTAGGCATTTTGCTTGTTATAGAAATCTGTCAGTCTTGTATTTTAGTCCTAATATTGTAATAGTTTTGTATGTACAGCATCTTGTATAGTAAAAGCACATTTACACACTGCAGAAGTCTCAGCTTCCTTGTTATACCACAGAGTAACCTTGCTAGATAAACGCAAAAGCAAAACATTTGGGGGCTTGGCCGGAATTTGTGCTATAATTCAATTGAAGCAGACTTGTTTTTCTGTAGTGTGTTGTGTAGCTTGTGCTAGGTAAAATGCTGCGTAAGCTGTTTAGGAAAAGCAAGGCTGCAGAGAGTTCTGGTGACCAGAAGAAAGTGTGCAGCTTACCTATCTGGGCCAGAAATAATGAGTGGGAGCCTCTTGCTTATGCATTTGTGAAGTATGCTTCTCCCTTGAAGCAGACTTGGGGTGATAAAGTCTCAGATCATTTTGTAGATTTTAGCCTTAAGGGGTTGGATTTAAGTAGGAAAGAGAAGAGGACAGTGTCCACAGTGGGTTGGTACTTCCTCCATGCTCTCTATACTGAATCACATAGAAGGGGGAAGGCAGAGGCAGAAGTTAAGGTATTAAAAGACCAGCTAGCAGTTGCTTCAGAGTGTGTACGTTCAACCGCTAGTCGGGCTGTTGATTTGCAAGAGCGGTGTGCAGCCCTCATGACCAAATCAATTAATGCCTTAAGGAAAAGGAAGGGGCGTAAACCTGTTAGTAAAGCCAGGGTACGTGCCATTGTCACATCCCAAAATTGGGATTGTGAGGATGTGTTCTCCTCAAATGATAGTGAGGATGAGGAGATAGAGTTTGATATTTCAGAGGATGATCTGCTAGTGGGAAAGAAAAAGTATGCCAGACCTCTCATTACTAAGCATAGGAAACGGCAACATGATAGAGAGGATATGGCAGATGGGGAGGTGCATTATCGCAACCCCAGAGATGTTGAATTTGAAGAAGTACGGGAGTTTTCACAAACTGAACTCCATGAGCTGGCAAAACAATACAAACAAAGGTCTGGGGAGCCCCTATTGAGTTGGCTCCTACGCTTATGGGATGAAGGGGCGGACAGTGTTGTTTTGTCAGGTAAGGAAGCAGTGGCTATGGGAGTGTTAACCCATGATCCACAATTGCGTCAGGCAATGCGAAAAGCCCGAGAGTTTAGCGTGAATTTTTCACTGTTAGACCTTGTGAGAGATGGAATAGTCCGAGTATACGCTAGTCCTACTGACCTGGAAAATGCCTACTCCTGGAGATCAATAGGAGAGGGTATTTCCAGGTTACATGAGATGGGCTGTATAACCGGATTAAATACATTTCCAGAATGGATAGGTCCAGATATGGAACCCTTTACGTCTGCTCTGCGCTCTAAGCTAATGAAGTCTGCGCCATTTAATCTCAGGGCTCCATTATTGTCCTTGTTGGGAGGCCTGGGATTAAACAGCAAGATTCATGAAGCCACAACCCTTTTAAGCCAGTTGGGGGAGATAGAGGAGACTAAAACAAAACCTGTCAGGGCAGTAGTTAAGGTCAAGGCCAGACAGGAAGAATACAAGCAGAAAATAACAGAGAAGAAACGGAATGGGGTAGAGAAGACAGAAGGTGGAGAGAAAACCAGGCTAGTTGTTTCTAGGAAAGAAATGTGGGTGGATCTATTAAAGGCAGGAGTACCTAAAGATGAGATAGATGACATTTCTACTGCAGAAATGCTGAAGAGGTGGAAACATTTAGTAGGGAAAACTGTCAGGGTTAGAAACACTACTCCTAGTGAAGATAACATCAGCCTAGACTTAGAGGAAACAGAACAGACCCCTCCTGTTAGCCCCAAACCAATTCCCAAAACTGAACATGAACCCAAATCCCTTTATCCTGGGGAGGAGTTAGAGAGAATCAGAAAAGGGGATTGGGAGGTTCCTTATCCTTTATGAAGGGAAGGTGAGTCTCCTGTAATAGCAGCAAGGGCAGTGACAGCAGGAGACCGACGCCCATATGCACCTGTCACTGTATGGTGGGGGAAGTCATCTTCTCCTACACATGTAATGGCTTTAGTTGATAGTGGAGCTGAAGTTACACTTTTGCAAGGAAATCCTTCCCATCACAAAGGAGAATTGATTTATGTAGAAGGTTTGGGAGGGCAAACTACACCAGCAGTTAGGATACGGGTGAAATTGGCTATTGGCAAGGGATCAGGATTTATGACAAATGTTTTGATATCAGAGTTATCCGAAAATATTCTTGGGATGGATGTACTTCAAGGTCAGTCAATTCAGACTGAAAGAGGTACATTCACATTCGGGTATCCTGATAAAGCGTATCTGGTAAGGGCGGTGAAGGCTGTGGTCAGAGGTCATGCGAAATGGACCCCTGTCTACATTCCTCCACCAGAGAAGCCAGTCTGTCTCAAGCAGTACAGACTTCCTGGAGGCCACAAAGAAATTGGGGAGACTATTCAAGAACTGTTGAGAGTAGGGATCCTTAGTCCTTTCTCGTCTCCGGTGTTCCCAGTAAAGAAACCTGATGGGACATATAGAATGACTGTGGATTACAGAGGTCTAAACAAAGTGGCACCTCCATTGAAGTCAGCTGTACCAGATATGATCTCAATTGTTGAGAAAATTGCTAAAGATGCAGGAGAATATCATGCTGTGATAGACCTGGCTAATGCTTTCTTTTCAATTTTGATAGACCCAGATTGTCAAGACCAGTTTGCTCTGGTGTGGGACGGCCGCCAGTACACTTTCACTGTGCTTCCGCAAGGCTATCTTCATTCTCCAACGATTTGTCATGGACTGATTGCCCGAGATTTAAGTACCCTGAATTTGAAAGTCGCTGTGTTTCACTACATTGATGACATCATGATCTCTGGGACAAAAGAAGATGTAACTGAAGCACTGCACCTGCTGATACAGCACTTGGAGAACAGAGGGTGGGCTATCAACAGAGACAAAGTCCAAGGACCTGCGACAGAGGTGAAATTCCTAGGAATGATGTGGACTGGGCCACAGAGGAAGATTCCAGAGACAGTTGTGCAAACTATCCAGGCGCTGTCGCCCCCTACTACCAAAAAGGAGGCACAGAAGTTCATTGGAGTTGTAGGATTCTGGAGATCGTTCATTCCACATCTTGGACTGATTCTGAGGCCTATATACAATGTTACCAGAAAAAAGACTGAGTTCTCATGGGGTTCAGAGCAGCGGACTGCATTCCTGGCTGCTAAATAAGCTATTTTGCAGCATCAGGGATTGGGACCTGTGAGACAAGGAGTACTAATTTAGCTGGATGTAGTGGAGCAGAATGGTACCATATCTTGGAGTCTGTGGCAGCCAAATGAAAAGAAAGGACTGAGAGCAATACCTATTGGATTTTGGTCCAAACAACTGACAGGGGCACAGACGAGATACACGCCCCTAGAGAAGTACCTGTTTGGGGCCTACACAGCACTTCAACATGTAGAGACCATTACAGGAAAGGACACAGTCACCATCCATACTGCATTGCCAATAGCAGGATGGGTGAGAGATAATGGACTGACCACTAGGGCAGCTGTAGCCCAGAACCAGACACTGATGAAATGGAAGTGGTACCTTCAAGAAAGAGGGTGTATTGCAGCTGGGGATGTTAGAGACATTTCAAAACAGTTGGCAGGGCTTGTTACTTTTACCAGCACCCGGCCAGAAGAAGAAATTCCTGTGCTGCAGTCATCCCCCATTCAAGAGGCTCCACCCTTTGAGTCTCTGTCAGAAGACATGAAGGAGTCAGCGTGGTTCACTGATGGTTCAGCCATAATCACCTCTTCTGGGTGTAAATGGACAGCAGCAGCCTACAACTCAAGTACAGACACAGACCTGCAGGAGTCCGGAATCGGAGGGTCCAGTCAGTATGCAGATTTGAAAGCTGTAGTGATGACTCTTCAGGAGGATCCTTCTTCCCATGTCACTATCTACACTGACAGCTGGGCGGTTTTTAAAGGACTGACAACTTGGATGCCCACGTGGAAGTCCAATGAATGGATGATTCATGGAAAGGTGGTGTGGGGAGGCAAGGAAGTCTGGGACTACATCTGGAAGGAAGCTCACTCCCGCACCATAAAAGTGGGGCATGTTGATGCACATGTGCCCCTAGTACCAGACTTTGAGAACTATAACAGAGTTGCAGATGAAATCGCAAAAGTGAAGGCAGTTGTGCCAATTGATCCTGTTTTGATGAACTTGGCCAACTGGGCCCACAAGCAATCTGGACATTTGGGGCAGAAAGCAACATATGAATGGGCACAGCAGAGAGGATTGCCTATATCCATGGACATGATAAAGACTGTAATAGGGAACTGTACAGTGTGTGGAGAAGTGCGACAATGGCCATTGCAAAAGTACTCCACTGGGTCGATTAAGAGGGGTGAGAGGCCTGCAGAGATCTGGCAGATTGACTTCATCGGTCCCCTGCCCCGGGGAATCAATGGACTGAGATATTGTTGCACTGCAGTGGACACCTATTCAGGACTTATGCTTGTTCATCCTTGCAAACGTGCAGATCAAGCCGCAACGCTTCAACTGCTTCAGAAACTTGTCGTTGCTTATGGTTGTCCCAAACAAGTCCAAAGTGATAATAGCTCACACTTCACCGGATTAACAGTACAGCAGTGGGCCAAAGATTCTGGAGTGTACTGGTTGTGCCACATCCCATACCATCCACAGGCAGCTGGTTTGATTGAAAGATACAACGGGCTATTGAAGGACCAGATACGCAAACTTACACCCACACATACACTAAGGGGGTGGGATCGGGTCCTCACACAGGCAGTCATGTTGTTAAATTCTAGGCCAATAGCCAAAAGCACACCATATGAGAGGATGGTAGGGGCTGGGGCACAGATTCCACAGCTGGAGTGCAGAGTTCAGTATTTATGCAAGGTTCCTGAAAGAACAGGGTTTAACTGATACCATGTTACTGCTTCCCATGACATAGAAACCAAGAGTGACGTATCTGAAGCTGAAGCCTATCTAGGAATGAAAGGGAATCTGGCAGGAAGGTTTGAAGTTATATTTGCATTGGCAGATGAGCTTCAAGACAGTGGCTGGGACTCTGACTGGTTAGTGGATACTTCTCAGCAAGAGTGGAAAGTGAGGCTACATAACATCAAACCTTCCAAAATAAACAGCAGTGATTTTCTGGGAAATATCAGTATATTTCCTCTCCTCCCTATTGATGTTCTTTGGGAGGGTCAGAGGTGCATACAGGCAGGTGGCAAAGTATTGGTCAGATATCCAGGCAAGAAGCCATTTAGAGGAGAGATTGTAGCTGAAGGGCCAGGATCTACTGTTTATGTATTGTTAGAAGGAACAGATAATCCGCTTTGTTTTCCACTCCACAGGCTGTCTCCGATTTGATCCATAGGAAGACCAGAGAAAAGTGGTTACATGATGGAAAGAATGACGGAAGGTCGCAAGAGCTGTGGAGAGCAAGGCCTTTGATGTATTCCAAGCTTGGACTTGTTTCTAAAGAACTTTAGAATGGACTTTCTAATTAACTTTTATCCAAAGACTGAAACACCTTCCCAGTGACAGAAATATGGGAGGGGTTGCATTTAAGGAAAATTCATGTGTATATTGAGTTTTTAGTAATGAAGAGATTTTCTGTGTGTGGTCTGAGAGAGAAAAAATAAAAAATATAGGGCGGAATGTATTGCGTTTGTTAAAAATATGATTTTTTATTATTATTAATCAGATATAGGATACATGGGACAATTTTACAATAGTGAGTTGGTCAGATTACTGTCAGTATTTTGGTTTGAGTAGATTTCTCAAACAAATGTTTTACTCGTTTGAGATTTCTTTCAGCTCTCAAACTAAAAGAATGACAGTTTAGATTACAGGTTTTGGTTTGAGTAGACAATAGGTTAGATACCATTGTTGTATCCAATATGCTAATGTCTCTATAGCCACAGTAAACAAGTAAGACATTACCTGTTTGAGATTTCTTTCAGCTCTCAAACTGAAAAGAATTACAGTTTAGATTACAGGTTTCGTTTGAGTAGACAATAGGTAGATAGCATTGTTGTATTCAATGCTATTGTTGAAATACAGCTACAGTAAACATCTATGTTTTCTGTTTGGTAACAATGGTAAACAGCACACATAAAAGCAGGCCTAAGCTAGGAGGGAGACACACACCATGTTGCTGTAAGATCATGAAGAAGAACAGAACCTGGTCTCCAAGAAGAATTATTGCCAATGGAGATCACGAGTAATCGAAGATAAGTAACCTTTAAATGTATTTGTAGTTATAGACCATAGGTTGTTCTATTTGCTAGGCATTTTGCTTGTTATAGAAATCTGTCAGTCTTGTATTTTAGTCCTAATATTGTAATAGTTTTGTATGTACCGCATCTTGTATAGTAAAAGCACATTTACACATTGCAGAAGTATCAGCTTCCTTGTTATACCACAGAGTAACCTTGCTAGATAAACGCAAAAGCAAAACATTTGGGGGCTTGGCCGGAATTTGTGCTATAATTCAATTGAAGCAGACTTGTTTTTCTGTAGTGTGTTGTGTAGCTTGTGCTAGGTAAAATGCTGCGTAAGCTGTTTAGGAAAAGCAAGGCTGCAGAGAGTTCTGGTGACCAGAAGAAAGTGTGCAGCTTACCTATCTGGGCCAGAAATAATGAGTGGGAGCCTCTTGCTAATGCATTTGTGAAGTATGCTTCTCCCTTGAAGCAGACTTGGGGTGATAAAGTCTCAGATCATTTTGTAGATTTTAGCCTTAAGGGGTTGGATTTAAGTAGGAAAGAGAAGAGGACAGTGTCCACTGTGGGTTGGTACTTCCTCCATGCTCTCTATACTGAATCACATAGAAGGGAGAAGGCAGAGGCAGAAGTTAAGGTATTAAAAGACCAGCTAGCAGTTGCTTCAGAGTGTGTACGTTCAACCGCTAGTCGGGCTGTTGATTTGCAAGAGCGGTGTGCAGCCCTCATGACCAAATCAATTAATGCCTTAAGGAAAAGGAAGGGGCGTAAACCTGTTAGTAAAGCCAGGGTACGTGCCATTGTCACATCCCAAAATTGGGATTGTGAGGATGTGTTCTCCTCAAATGATAGTGAGGATGAGGAGATAGAGTTTGATATTTCAGAGGATGATCTGCTAGTGGGAAAGAAAAAGTATGCCAGACCTCTCATTACTAAGCATAGGAAACGGCAACATGATAGAGAGGATATGGCAGATGGGGAGGTGCATTATCGCAACCCCAGAGATGTTGAATTTGAAGAAGTACGGGAGTTTTCACAAACTGAACTCCATGAGCTGGCAAAACAATACAAACAATGGTCTGGGGAGCCCCTATTGAGTTGGCTCCTACGCTTATGGGATGAAGGGGCGGACAGTGTTGTTTTGTCAGGTAAGGAAGCAGTGGCTATGGGAGTGTTGACCCATGATCCACAATTGCGTCAGGCAATGCGAAAAGCCCGAGAGTTTAGCGTGAATTTTTCACTGTTAGACCTTATGAGAGATGGAATAGTCCGAGTATACGCTAGTCCTACTGACCTGGAAAATGCCTACTCCTGGAGATCAATAGGAGAGGGTATTTCCAGGTTACGTGAGATGGGCTGTATAACCGGATTAAATACATTTCCAGAATGGATAGGTCCAGATATGGAACCCTTTACGTCTGCTCTGCGCTCTAAGCTAATGAAGTCTGCGCCATTTAATCTCAGGGCTCCATTATTGTCCTTGTTGGGAGGCCTGGGATTAAACAGCAAGATTCATGAAGCCACAACCCTTTTAAGCCAGTTGGGGGAGATAGAGGAGACTAAAACAAAACCTGTCAGGGCAGTAGTTAAGGTCAAGGCCAGACAGGAAGAATACAAGCAGAAAATAACAGAGAAGAAACGGAATGGGGTAGAGAAGACAGAAGGTGGAGAGAAAACCAGGCTAGTTGTTTCTAGGAAAGAAATGTGGGTGGATCTATTAAAGGCAGGAGTACCTAAAGATGAGATAGATGGCATTTCTACTGCAGAAATGCTGAAGAGGTGGAAACATTTAGTAGGGAAAACTGTCAGGGTTAGAAACACTATTCCTAGTGAAGATAACATCAGCCTAGACTTAGAGGAAACAGAACAGACCCCTCCTGTTAGCCCCAAACCAATTCCCAAAACTGAACATGAACCCAAATCCCTTTATCCTTGGGAGGAGTTAGAGAGAATCAGAAAAGGGGATTGGGAGGTTCCTTATCCTTTATGAAGGGAAGGTGAGTCTCCTGTAATAGCAGCAAGGGCAGTGACAGCAGGAGACCGACGCCCATATGCACCTGTCACTGTATGGAGGGGGAAGTCATCTTCTCCTACACATATAATGGCTTTAGTTGATAGTGGAGCTGAAGTTACACTTTTGCAAGGAAATCCTTCCCATCACAAAGGAGAATTGATTTATGTAGAAGGTTTGGGAGGGCAAACTAGACCAGCAGTTAGGATACGGGTGAAATTGGCTATTGGCAAGGGATCAGGATTTATGACAAATGTTTTGATATCAGAGTTATCCGAAAATATTCTTGGGATGGATGTACTTCAAGGTCAGTCAATTCAGACTGAAAGAGGTACATTCACATTCGGGTATCCTGATAAAGCGTATCTGGTAAGGGCGGTGAAGGCTGTGGTCAGAGGTCATGCGAAATGGACCCCTGTCTACATTCCTCCACCAGAGAAGCCAGTCTGTCTCAAGCAGTACAGACTTCCTGGAGGCCACAAAGAAATTGGGGAGACTACTCAAGAACTGTTGAGAGTAGGGATCCTTAGTCCTTTCTCATCTCCGGTGTTCCCAGTAAAGAAACCTGATGGGACATATAGAATGACTGTGGATTACAGAGGTCTAAACAAAGTGGCACCTCCATTGAAGTCAGCTGTACCAGATATGATCTCAATTGTTGAGAAAATTGCTAAAGATGCAGGAGAATATCATGCTGTGATAGACCTGGCTAATGCTTTCTTTTCAATTTTGATAGACCCAGATTGTCAAGACCAGTTTGCTCTGGTGTGGGACGGCCGCCAGTACACTTTCACTGTCCTTCCGCAAGGCTATCTTCATTCTCCAACGATATGTCATGGACTGATTGCCCGAGATTTAAGTACCCTGAATTTGAAAGTCGCTGTGTTTCACTACATTGATGACATCATGATCTCTGGGACAAAAGAAGATGTAACTGAAGCACTGCACCTGCTGATACAGCACTTGGAGAACAGAGGGTGGGCTATCAACAGAGACAAAGTCCAAGAACCTGCCACAGAGGTGAAATTCCTAGGAATGATGTGGACTGGGCCACAGAGGAAGATTCCAGAGACAGTTGTGCAAACTATCCAGGCGCTGTCGCCCCCTACTGCCAAAAAGGAGGCACAGAAGTTCATTGGAGTTGTAGGATTCTGGAGATCATTCATTCCACATCTTGGACTGATTCTGAGGCCTATATACAATGTTACCAGAAAAAAGACTGAGTTCTCATGGGGTTCAGAGCAGCGGACTGCATTCCTGGCTGCTAAAGAAGCTATTTTGCAGCATCAGGGATTGGGACCCGTGAGACAAGGAGTACTATTTCAGCTGGATGTAGTGGAGCAGAATGGTACCATATCTTGGAGTCTGTGGCAGCCAAATGAAAAGAAAGGACTGAGAGCAATACCTATTGGATTTTGGTCCAAACAACTGACAGGGGCACAGACGAGATACACGCCCCTAGAGAAGTACCTGTTTGGGGCCTACACAGCACTTCAACATGTAGAGACCATTACAGGAAAGGACACAGTCACCATCCATACTGCATTGCCAATAGCAGGATGGGTGAGAGATAATGGACTGACCACTAGGGCAGCTGTAGCCCAGAACCAGACACTGATGAAATGGAAGTGGTACCTTCAAGAAAGAGGGGGTATTGCAGCTGGGGATGTTAGAGACATTTCAAAACAGTTGGCAGGGCTTGTTACTTTTACCAGCACCCGGCCAGAAGAAGAAATTCCTGTGCTGCAGTCATCCCCCATTCAAGAGGCTCCACCCTTTGAGTCTCTGTCAGAAGACATGAAGGAGTCAGCGTGATTCACTGATGGTTCAGCCATAATCACCTCGTCTGGGCGTAAATGGACAGCAGCAGCCTACAACCCAAGTACAGACACAGACCTGCAGGAGTTCGGAATCGGAGGGTCCAGTCAGTATGCAGAGTTGAAAGCTGTAGTGATGACTCTTCAGGAGGATCCTTCTTCCCATGTCACTATCTACACTGACAGCTGGGCGGTTTTTAAAGGACTGACAACTTGGATGCCCACGTGGAAGTCCAATGAATGGATGATTCATGGAAAGGTGGTGTGGGGAGGCAAGGAAGTCTGGGACTACATCTGGAAGGAAGCTCACTCCCGCACCATAAAAGTGGGGCATGTTGATGCACATGTGCCCCTAGTACCAGACTTTGAGAACTATAGCAGAGTTGCAGATGAAATCGCAAAAGTGAAGGCAGTTGTGCCAATTGATCCTGTTTTGATGAACTTGGCCAACTGGGCCCACAAGCAATCTGGACATTTGGGGCAGAAAGCAACATATGAATGGGCACAGCAGAGAGGATTGCCTATATCCATGGACATGATAAAGACTGTAATAGGGAACTGTACAGTGTGTGGAGAAGTGCGACAATGGCCATTGCAAAAGTACTCCACTGGGTCGATTAAGAGGGGTGAGAGGCCTGCAGAGATCTGGCAGATTGACTTCATCGGTCCCCTGCCCCGGGGAAACAATGGACTGAGATATTGTTGCACTGCAGTGGACACCTATTCAGGACTTATGCTTGTTCATCCTTGCAAACGTGCAGATCAAGCCGCAACGCTTCAACTGCTTCAGAAACTTGTCGTTGCTTATGGTTGTCCCAAACAAGTCCAAAGTGATAATGGCTCACACTTCACCGGATTAACAGTACAGCAGTGGGCCAAAGATTCTGGAGTGTACTGGTTGTGCCACATCCCATACCATCCACAGGCAGCTGGTTTGATTGAAAGATACAACGGGCTATTGAAGGACCAGATACGCAAATTTACACCCACACATACACTAAGGGGGTGGGATCGGGTCCTCACACAGGCAGTCATGTTGTTAAATTCTAGGCCAATAGCCAAAAGCACACCATATGAGAGGATGGTAGGGGCTGGGGCACAGATTCCACAGCTGGAGTGCAGAGTTCAGTATTTATGTAAGGTTCCTGAAAGAACAGGGTTTAACTGATACCATGTTACTGCTTCCCATGACATAGAAACCAAGAGTGACGTATCTGAAGCTGAAGCCTATCTAGGAATGAGAGGGAATCTGGCAGGAAGGTTTGAAGTTATATTTGCATTGGCAGATGAGCTTCAAGACAGTGGCTGGGACTCTGACTGGTTAGTGGATACTTCTCAGCAAGAGTGGAAAGTGAGGCTACATAACATCAAACCTTCCAAAATAAACAGCAGTGATTTTCTGGGAAATATCAGTATATTTCCTCTCCTCCCTATTGATGTTCTTTGGGAGGGTCAGAGGTGCATACAGGCAGGTGGCAAAGTATTGGTCAGATATCCAGGCAAGAAGCCATTTAGAGGAGAGATTGTAGCTGAAGGGCCAGGATCTACTGTTTATGTATTGTTAGAAGGAACAGATAATCCGCTTTGTTTTCCACTCCACAGGCTGTCTCCGATTTGATCCATAGGAAGACCAGAGAAAAGTGGTTACATGATGGAAAGAATGACGGAAGGTCGCAAGAGCTGTGGAGAGCAAGGCCTTTGATGTATTCCAAGCTTGGACTTGTTTCTAAAGAACTTTAGAATGGACTTTCTAATGAACTTTTATCCAAAGACTGAAACACCTTCCCAGTGACAGAAATATGGGAGGGGTTGCATTTAAGGAAAATTCATGTGTATATTGAGTTTTTAGTAATGAAGAGATTTTCTGTGTGTGGTCTGAGAGAGAAAAAATAAAAATTATAGGGCGGAATGTATTGCGTTTGTTAAAAATATGATTTTTTATTATTATTAATCAGATATAGGATACATGGGACAATTTTACAATAGTGAGTTGGTCAGATTACTGTCAGTATTTTGGTTTGAGTAGATTTCTCAAACAAATGTTTTACTCGTTTGAGATTTCTTTCAGCTCTCAAACTAAAAGAATGACAGTTTAGATTACAGGTTTTGGTTTGAGTAGACAATAGGTTAGATACCATTGTTGTATCCAATATGCTAATGTCTCTATAGCCACAGTAAACAAGTAAGACATTACCTGTTTGAGATTTCTTTCAGCTCTCAAACTGAAAAGAATTACAGTTTAGATTACAGGTTTCGTTTGAGTAGACAATAGGTAGATAGCATTGTTGTATTCAATGCTATTGTTGAAATACAGCTACAGTAAACATCTATGTTTTCTGTTTGGTAACAATGGTAAACAGCACACATAAAAGCAGGCCTAAGCTAGGAGGGAGACACACACCATGTTGCTGTAAGATCATGAAGAAGAACAGAACCTGGTCTCCAAGAAGAATTATTGCCAATGGAGATCACGAGTAATCGAAGATAAGTAACCTTTAAATGTATTTGTAGTTATAGACCATAGGCTGTTCTATTTGCTAGGCATTTTGCTTGTTATAGAAATCTGTCAGTCTTGTATTTTAGTCCTAATATTGTAATAGTTTTGTATGTACAGCATCTTGTATAGTAAAAGCACATTTACACACTGCAGAAGTCTCAGCTTCCTTGTTATACCACAGAGTAACCTTGCTAGATAAACGCAAAAGCAAAACATTTGGGGGCTTGGCCGGAATTTGTGCTATAATTCAATTGAAGCAGACTTGTTTTTCTGTAGTGTGTTCTGTAGCTTGTGCTAGGTAAAATGCTGCGTAAGCTGTTTAGGAAAAGCAAGGCTGCAGAGAGTTCTGGTGACCAGAAGAAAGTGTGCAGCTTACCTATCTGGGCCAGAAATAATGAGTGGGAGCCTCTTGCTAATGCATTTGTGAAGTATGCTTCTCCCTTGAAGCAGACTTGGGGTGATAAAGTCTCAGATCATTTTGTAGATTTTAGCCTTAAGGGGTTGGATTTAAGTAGGAAAGAGAAGAGGACAGTGTCCACAGTGGGTTGGTACTTCCTCCATGCTCTCTATACTGAATCACATAGAAGGGGGAAGGCAGAGGCAGAAGTTAAGGTATTAAAAGACCAGCTAGCAGTTGCTTCAGAGTGTGTACGTTCAACCGCTAGTCGGGCTGTTGTTTTGCAAGAGCGGTGTGCAGCCCTCATGACCAAATCAATTAATGCCTTAAGGAAAAGGAAGGGGCGTAAACCTGTTAGTAAAGCCAGGGTACGTGCCATTGTCACATCCCAAAATTGGGATTGTGAGGATGTGTTCTCCTCAAATGATAGTGAGGATGAGGAGATAGAGTTTGATATTTCAGAGGATGATCTGCTAGTGGGAAAGAAAAAGTATGCCAGACCTCTCATTACTAAGCATAGGAAACGGCAACATGATAGAGAGGATATGGCAGATGGGGAGGTGCATTATCGCAACCCCAGAGATGTTGAATTTGAAGAAGTACGGGAGTTTTCACAAACTGAACTCCATGAGCTGGCAAAACAATACAAACAAAGGTCTGGGGAGCCCCTATTGAGTTGGCTCCTACGCTTATGGGATGAAGGGGCGGACAGTGTTGTTTTGTCAGGTAAGGAAGCAGTGGCTATGGGAGTGTTAACCCATGATCCACAATTGCGTCAGGCAATGCGAAAAGCCCGAGAGTTTAGCGTGAATTTTTCACTGTTAGACCTTGTGAGAGATGGAATAGTCCGAGTATACGCTAGTCCTACTGACCTGGAAAATGCCTACTCCTGGAGATCAATAGGAGAGGGTATTTCCAGGTTACATGAGATGGGCTGTATAACCGGATTAAATACATTTCCAGAATGGATAGGTCCAGATATGGAACCCTTTACGTCTGCTCTGCGCTCTAAGCTAATGAAGTCTGCGCCATTTAATCTCAGGGCTCCATTATTGTCCTTGTTGGGAGGCCTGGGATTAAACAGCAAGATTCATGAAGCCACAACCCTTTTAAGCCAGTTGGGGGAGATAGAGGAGACTAAAACAAAACCTGTCAGGGCAGTAGTTAAGGTCAAGGCCAGACAGGAAGAATACAAGCAGAAAATAACAGAGAAGAAACGGAATGGGGTAGAGAAGACAGAAGGTGGAGAGAAAACCAGGCTAGTTGTTTCTAGGAAAGAAATGTGGGTGGATCTATTAAAGGCAGGAGTACCTAAAGATGAGATAGATGACATTTCTACTGCAGAAATGCTGAAGAGGTGGAAACATTTAGTAGGGAAAACTGTCAGGGTTAGAAACACTACTCCTAGTGAAGATAACATCAGCCTAGACTTAGAGGAAACAGAACAGACCCCTCCTGTTAGCCCCAAACCAATTCCCAAAACTGAACATGAACCCAAATCCCTTTATCCTGGGGAGGAGTTAGAGAGAATCAGAAAAGGGGATTGGGAGGTTCCTTATCCTTTATGAAGGGAAGGTGAGTCTCCTGTAATAGCAGCAAGGGCAGTGACAGCAGGAGACCGACGCCCATATGCACCTGTCACTGTATGGTGGGGGAAGTCATCTTCTCCTACACATGTAATGGCTTTAGTTGATAGTGGAGCTGAAGTTACACTTTTGCAAGGAAATCCTTCCCATCACAAAGGAGAATTGATTTATGTAGAAGGTTTGGGAGGGCAAACTACACCAGCAGTTAGGATACGGGTGAAATTGGCTATTGGCAAGGGATCAGGATTTATGACAAATGTTTTGATATCAGAGTTATCCGAAAATATTCTTGGGATGGATGTACTTCAAGGTCAGTCAATTCAGACTGAAAGAGGTACATTCACATTCGGGTATCCTGATAAAGCGTATCTGGTAAGGGCGGTGAAGGCTGTGGTCAGAGGTCATGCGAAATGGACCCCTGTCTACATTCCTCCACCAGAGAAGCCAGTCTGTCTCAAGCAGTACAGACTTCCTGGAGGCCACAAAGAAATTGGGGAGACTATTCAAGAACTGTTGAGAGTAGGGATCCTTAGTCCTTTCTCGTCTCCGGTGTTCCCAGTAAAGAAACCTGATGGGACATATAGAATGACTGTGGATTACAGAGGTCTAAACAAAGTGGCACCTCCATTGAAGTCAGCTGTACCAGATATGATCTCAATTGTTGAGAAAATTGCTAAAGATGCAGGAGAATATCATGCTGTGATAGACCTGGCTAATGCTTTCTTTTCAATTTTGATAGACCCAGATTGTCAAGACCAGTTTGCTCTGGTGTGGGACGGCCGCCAGTACACTTTCACTGTGCTTCCGCAAGGCTATCTTCATTCTCCAACGATTTGTCATGGACTGATTGCCCGAGATTTAAGTACCCTGAATTTGAAAGTCGCTGTGTTTCACTACATTGATGACATCATGATCTCTGGGACAAAAGAAGATGTAACTGAAGCACTGCACCTGCTGATACAGCACTTGGAGAACAGAGGGTGGGCTATCAACAGAGACAAAGTCCAAGGACCTGCGACAGAGGTGAAATTCCTAGGAATGATGTGGACTGGGCCACAGAGGAAGATTCCAGAGACAGTTGTGCAAACTATCCAGGCGCTGTCGCCCCCTACTACCAAAAAGGAGGCACAGAAGTTCATTGGAGTTGTAGGATTCTGGAGATCGTTCATTCCACATCTTGGACTGATTCTGAGGCCTATATACAATGTTACCAGAAAAAAGACTGAGTTCTCATGGGGTTCAGAGCAGCGGACTGCATTCCTGGCTGCTAAATAAGCTATTTTGCAGCATCAGGGATTGGGACCTGTGAGACAAGGAGTACTATTTCAGCTGGACGTAGTGGAGCAGAATGGTACCATATCTTGGAGTCTGTGGCAGCCAAATGAAAAGAAAGGACTGAGAGCAATACCTATTGGATTTTGGTCCAAACAACTGACAGGGGCACAGACGAGATACACGCCCCTAGAGTAGTACCTGTTTGGGGCCTACACAGCACTTCAACATGTAGAGACCATTACAGGAAAGGACACAGTCACCATCCATACTGCATTGCCAATAGCAGGATGGGTGAGAGATAATGGACTGACCACTAGGGCAGCTGTAGCCCAGAACCAGACACTGATGAAATGGAAGTGGTACCTTCAAGAAAGAGGGTGTATTGCAGCTGGGGATGTTAGAGACATTTCAAAACAGTTGGCAGGGCTTGTTACTTTTACCAGCACCCGGCCAGAAGAAGAAATTCCTGTGCTGCAGTCATCCCCCATTCAAGAGGCTCCACCCTTTGAGTCTCTGTCAGAAGACATGAAGGAGTCAGCGTGGTTCACTGATGGTTCAGCCATAATCACCTCTTCTGGGTGTAAATGGACAGCAGCAGCCTACAACTCAAGTACAGACACAGACCTGCAGGAGTCCGGAATCGGAGGGTCCAGTCAGTATGCAGAGTTGAAAGCTGTAGTGATGACTCTTCAGGAGGATCCTTCTTCCCATGTCACTATCTACACTGACAGCTGGGCGGTTTTTAAAGGACTGACAACTTGGATGCCCACGTGGAAGTCCAATGAATGGATGATTCATGGAAAGGTGGTGTGGGGAGGCAAGGAAGTCTGGGACTACATCTGGAAGGAAGCTCACTCCCGCACCATAAAAGTGGGGCATGTTGATGCACATGTGCCCCTAGTACCAGACTTTGAGAACTATAACAGAGTTGCAGATGAAATCGCAAAAGTGAAGGCAGTTGTGCCAATTGATCCTGTTTTGATGAACTTGGCCAACTGGGCCCACAAGCAATCTGGACATTTGGGGCAGAAAGCAACATATGAATGGGCACAGCAGAGAGGATTGCCTATATCCATGGACATGATAAAGACTGTAATAGGGAACTGTACAGTGTGTGGAGAAGTGCGACAATGGCCATTGCAAAAGTACTCCACTGGGTCGATTAAGAGGGGTGAGAGGCCTGCAGAGATCTGGCAGATTGACTTCATCGGTCCCCTGCCCCGGGGAATCAATGGACTGAGATATTGTTGCACTGCAGTGGACACCTATTCAGGACTTATGCTTGTTCATCCTTGCAAACGTGCAGATCAAGCCGCAACGCTTCAACTGCTTCAGAAACTTGTCGTTGCTTATGGTTGTCCCAAACAAGTCCAAAGTGATAATGGCTCACACTTCACCGGATTAACAGTACAGCAGTGGGCCAAAGATTCTGGAGTGTACTGGTTGTGCCACATCCCATACCATCCACAGGCAGCTGGTTTGATTGAAAGATACAATGGGCTATTGAAGGACCAGATACGCAAACTTACACCCACACATACACTAAGGGGGTGGAATCGGGTCCTCACACAGGCAGTCATGTTGTTAAATTCTAGGCCAATAGCCAAAAGCACACCATATGAGAGGATGGTAGGGGCTGGGGCACAGATTCCACAGTGCAGAGTTCAGTATTTATGCAAGGTTCCTGAAAGAACAGGGTTTAATTGATACCATGTTACTGCTTCCCATGACATAGAAACCAAGAGTGACGTATCTGAAGCTGAAGCCTATCTAGGAATGAAAGGGAATCTGGCAGGAAGGTTTGAAGTTATATTTGCATTGGCAGATGAGCTTCAAGACAGTGGCTGGGACTCTGACTGGTTAGTGGATACTTCTCAGCAAGAGTGGAAAGTGAGGCTACATAACATCAAACCTTCCAAAATAAACAGCAGTGATTTTCTGGGAAATATCAGTATATTTCCTCTCCTCCCTATTGATGTTCTTTGGGAGGGTCAGAGGTGCATACAGGCAGGTGGCAAAGTATTGGTCAGATATCCAGGCAAGAAGCCATTTAGAGGAGAGATTGTAGCTGAAGGGCCAGGATCTACTGTTTATGTATTGTTAGAAGGAACAGATAATCCGCTTTGTTTTCCACTCCACAAGCTGTCTCCGATTTGATCCATAGGAAGACCAGAGAAATGTGGTTACATGATGGAAAGAATGACGGAAGGTCGCAAGAGCTGTGGAGAGCAAGGCCTTTGATGTATTCCAAGCTTGGACTTGTTTCTAAAGAACTTTAGAATGGACTTTCTAATTAACTTTTATCCAAAGACTGAAACACCTTCCCAGTGACAGAAATATGGGAGGGGTTGCATTTAAGGAAAATTCATGTGTATATTGAGTTTTTAGTAATGAAGAGATTTTCTGTGTGTGGTCTGAGAGAGAAAAAATAAAAAATATAGGGCGGAATGTATTGCGTTTGTTAAAAATATGATTTTTTATTATTATTAATCAGATATAGGATACATGGGACAATTTTACAATAGTGAGTTGGTCAGATTACTGTCAGTATTTTGGTTTGAGTAGATTTCTCAAACAAATGTTTTACTCGTTTGAGATTTCTTTCAGCTCTCAAACTAAAAGAATGACAGTTTAGATTACAGGTTTTGGTTTGAGTAGACAATAGGTTAGATACCATTGTTGTATCCAATATGCTAATGTCTCTATAGCCACAGTAAACAAGTACGACATTACCTGTTTGAGATTTCTTTCAGCTCTCAAACTGAAAAGAATTACAGTTTAGATTACAGGTTTCGTTTGAGTAGACAATAGGTAGATAGCATTGTTGTATTCAATGCTATTGTTGAAATACAGCTACAGTAAACATCTATGTTTTCTGTTTGGTAACAATGGTAAACAGCACACATAAAAGCAGGCCTAAGCTAGGAGGGAGACACACACCATGTTGCTGTAAGATCATGAAGAAGAACAGAACCTGGTCTCCAAGAAGAATTATTGCCAATGGAGATCACGAGTAATCGAAGATAAGTAACCTTTAAATGTATTTGTAGTTATAGACCATAGGTTGTTCTATTTGCTAGGCATTTTGCTTGTTATAGAAATCTGTCAGTCTTGTATTTTAGTCCTAATATTGTAATAGTTTTGTATGTACAGCATCTTGTATAGTAAAAGCACATTTACACACTGCAGAAGTCTCAGCTTCCTTGTTATACCACAGAGTAACCTTGCTAGATAAACGCAAAAGCAAAACATTTGGGGGCTTGGCCGGAATTTGTGCTATAATTCAATTGAAGCAGACTTGTTTTTCTGTAGTGTGTTGTGTAGCTTGTGCTAGGTAAAATGCTGCGTAAGCTGTTTAGGAAAAGCAAGGCTGCAGAGAGTTCTGGTGACCAGAAGAAAGTGTGCAGCTTACCTATCTGGGCCAGAAATAATGAGTGGGAGCCTCTTGCTTATGCATTTGTGAAGTATGCTTCTCCCTTGAAGCAGACTTGGGGTGATAAAGTCTCAGATCATTTTGTAGATTTTAGCCTTAAGGGGTTGGATTTAAGTAGGAAAGAGAAGAGGACAGTGTCCACAGTGGGTTGGTACTTCCTCCATGCTCTCTATACTGAATCACATAGAAGGGGGAAGGCAGAGGCAGAAGTTAAGGTATTAAAAGACCAGCTAGCAGTTGCTTCAGAGTGTGTACGTTCAACCGCTAGTCGGGCTGTTGATTTGCAAGAGCGGTGTGCAGCCCTCATGACCAAATCAATTAATGCCTTAAGGAAAAGGAAGGGGCGTAAACCTGTTAGTAAAGCCAGGGTACGTGCCATTGTCACATCCCAAAATTGGGATTGTGAGGATGTGTTCTCCTCAAATGATAGTGAGGATGAGGAGATAGAGTTTGATATTTCAGAGGATGATCTGCTAGTGGGAAAGAAAAAGTATGCCAGACCTCTCATTACTAAGCATAGGAAACGGCAACATGATAGAGAGGATATGGCAGATGGGGAGGTGCATTATCGCAACCCCAGAGATGTTGAATTTGAAGAAGTACGGGAGTTTTCACAAACTGAACTCCATGAGCTGGCAAAACAATACAAACAAAGGTCTGGGGAGCCCATATTGAGTTGGCTCCTACGCTTATGGGATGAAGGGGCGGACAGTGTTGTTTTGTCAGGTAAGGAAGCAGTGGCTATGGGAGTGTTAACCCATGATCCACAATTGCGTCAGGCAATGCGAAAAGCCAGAGAGTTTAGCGTGAATTTTTCACTGTTAGACCTTGTGAGAGATGGAATAGTCCGAGTATACGCTAGTCCTACTGACCTGGAAAATGCCTACTCCTGGAGATCAATAGGAGAGGGTATTTCCAGGTTACATGAGATGGGCTGTATAACCGGATTAAATACATTTCCAGAATGGATAGGTCCAGATATGGAACCCTTTACGTCTGCTCTGCGCTCTAAGCTAATGAAGTCTGCGCCATTTAATCTCAGGGCTCCATTATTGTCCTTGTTGGGAGGCCTGGGATTAAACAGCAAGATTCATGAAGCCACAACCCTTTTAAGCCAGTTGGGGGAGATAGAGGAGACTAAAACAAAACCTGTCAGGGCAGTAGTTAAGGTCAAGGCCAGACAGGAAGAATACAAGCAGAAAATAACAGAGAAGAAACGGAATGGGGTAGAGAAGACAGAAGGTGGAGAGAAAACCAGGCTAGTTGTTTCTAGGAAAGAAATGTGGGTGGATCTATTAAAGGCAGGAGTACCTAAAGATGAGATAGATGGCATTTCTACTGCAGAAATGCTGAAGAGGTGGAAACATTTAGTAGGGAAAACTGTCAGGGTTAGAAACACTACTCCTAGTGAAGATAACATCAGCCTAGACTTAGAGGAAACAGAACAGACCCCTCCTGTTAGCCCCAAACCAATTCCCAAAACTGAACATGAACCCAAATCCCTTTATCCTGGGGAGGAGTTAGAGAGAATCAGAAAAGGGGATTGGGAGGTTCCTTATCCTTTATGAAGGGAAGGTGAGTCTCCTGTAATAGCAGCAAGGGCAGTGACAGCAGGAGACCGACGCCCATATGCACCTGTCACTGTATGGTGGGGGAAGTCATCTTCTCCTACACATGTAATGGCTTTAGTTGATAGTGGAGCTGAAGTTACACTTTTGCAAGGAAATCCTTCCCATTACAAAGGAGAATTGATTTATGTAGAAGGTTTGGGAGGGCAAACTACACCAGCAGTTAGGATACGGGTGAAATTGGCTATTGGCAAGGGATCAGGATTTATGACAAATGTTTTGATATCAGAGTTATCCGAAAATATTCTTGGGATGGATGTACTTCAAGGTCAGTCAATTCAGACTGAAAGAGGTACATTCACATTCGGGTATCCTGATAAAGCGTATCTGGTAAGGGCGGTGAAGGCTGTGGTCAGAGGTCATGCGAAATGGACCCCTGTCTACATTCCTCCACCAGAGAAGCCAGTCTGTCTCAAGCAGTACAGACTTCCTGGAGGCCACAAAGAAATTGGGGAGACTATTCAAGAACTGTTGAGAGTAGGGATCCTTAGTCCTTTCTCGTCTCCGGTGTTCCCAGTAAAGAAACCTGATGGGACATATAGAATGACTGTGGATTACAGAGGTCTAAACAAAGTGGCACCTCCATTGAAGTCAGCTGTACCAGATATGATCTCAATTGTTGAGAAAATTGCTAAAGATGCAGGAGAATATCATGCTGTGATAGACCTGGCTAATGCTTTCTTTTCAATTTTGATAGACCCAGATTGTCAAGACCAGTTTGCTCTGGTGTGGGACGGCCGCCAGTACACTTTCACTGTGCTTCCGCAAGGCTATCTTCATTCTCCAACGATTTGTCATGGACTGATTGCCCGAGATTTAAGTACCCTGAATTTGAAAGTCGCTGTGTTTCACTACATTGATGACATCATGATCTCTGGGACAAAAGAAGATGTAACTGAAGCACTGCACCTGCTGATACAGCACTTGGAGAACAGAGGGTGGGCTATCAACAGAGACAAAGTCCAAGGACCTGCCACAGAGGTGAAATTCCTAGGAATGATGTGGACTGGGCCACAGAGGAAGATTCCAGAGACAGTTGTGCAAACTATCCAGGCGCTGTCGCCCCCCTACTACCAAAAAGGAGGCACAGAAGTTCATTGGAGTTGTAGGATTCTGGAGATCGTTCATTCCACATCTTGGACTGATTCTGAGGCCTATATACAATGTTACCAGAAAAAAGACTGAGTTCTCATGGGGTTCAGAGCAGCGGACTGCATTCCTGGCTGCTAAAGAAGCTATTTTGCAGCATCAGGGATTGGGACCTGTGAGACAAGGAGTACTATTTCAGCTGGATGTAGTGGAGCAGAATGGTACCATATCTTGGAGTCTGTGGCAGCCAAATGAAAAGAAAGGACTGAGAGCAATACCTATTGGATTTTGGTCCAAACAACTGACAGGGGCACAGACGAGATACACGCCCCTAGAGAAGTACCTGTTTGGGGCCTACACAGCACTTCAACATGTAGAGACCATTACAGGAAAGGACACAGTCACCATCCATACTGCATTGCCAATAGCAGGATGGGTGAGAGATAATGGACTGACCACTAGGGCAGCTGTAGCCCAGAACCAGACACTGATGAAATGGAAGTGGTACCTTCAAGAAAGAGGGTGTATTGCAGCTGGGGATGTTAGAGACATTTCAAAACAGTTGGCAGGGCTTGTTACTTTTACCAGCACCCGGCCAGAAGAATAAATTCCTGTGCTGCAGTCATCCCCCTTTCAAGAGGCTCCACCCTTTGAGTCTCTGTCAGAAGACATGAAGGAGTCAGCGTGGTTCACTGATGGTTCAGCCATAATCACCTCTTCTGGGCGTAAATGGACAGCAGCAGCCTACAACTCAAGTACAGACACAGACCTGCAGGAGTCCGGAATCGGAGGGTCCAGTCAGTATGCAGAGTTGAAAGCTGTAGTGATGACTCTTCAGGAGGATCCTTCTTCCCATGTCACTATCTACACTGACAGCTGGGCGGTTTTTAAAGGACTGACAACTTGGATGCCCACGTGGAAGTCCAATGAATGGATGATTCATGGAAAGGTGGTGTGGGGAGGCAAGGAAGTCTGGGACTACATCTGGAAGGAAGCTCACTCCCGCACCATAAAAGTGGGGCATGTTGATGCACATGTGCCCCTAGTACCAGACTTTGAGAACTATAACAGAGTTGCAGATGAAATCGCAAAAGTGAAGGCAGTTGTGCCAATTGATCCTGTTTTGATGAACTTGGCCAACTGGGCCCACAAGCAATCTGGACATTTGGGGCAGAAAGCAACATATGAATGGGCACAGCAGAGAGGATTGCCTATATCCATGGACATGATAAAGACTGTAATAGGGAACTGTACAGTGTGTGGAGAAGTGCGACAATGGCCATTGCAAAAGTACTCCACTGGGTCGATTAAGAGGGGTGAGAGGCCTGCAGAGATCTGGCAGATTGACTTCATCGGTCCCCTGCCCCGGGGAATCAATGGACTGAGATATTGTTGCACTGCAGTGGACACCTATTCAGAACTTATGCTTGTTCATCCTTGCAAACGTGCAGATCAAGCCGCAACGCTTCAACTGCTTCAGAAACTTGTCGTTGCTTATGGTTGTCCCAAACAAGTCCAAAGTGATAATAGCTCACACTTCACCGGATTAACAGTACAGCAGTGGGCCAAAGATTCTGGAGTGTACTGGTTGTGCCACATCCCATACCATCCACAGGCAGCTGGTTTGATTGAAAGATACAACGGGCTATTGAAGGACCAGATACGCAAACTTACACCCACACATACACTAAGGGGGTGGGATCGGGTCCTCACACAGGCAGTCATGTTGTTAAATTCTAGGCCAATAGCCAAAAGCACACCATATGAGAGGATGGTAGGGGCTGGGGCACAGATTCCACAGCTGGAGTGCAGAGTTCAGTATTTATGCAAGGTTCCTGAAAGAACAGGGTTTAACTGATACCATGTTACTGCTTCCCATGACATAGAAACCAAGAGTGACGTATCTGAAGCTGAAGCCTATCTAGGAATGAAAGGGAATCTGGCAGGAAGGTTTGAAGTTATATTTGCATTGGCAGATGAGCTTCAAGACAGTGGCTGGGACTCTGACTGGTTAGTGGATACTTCTCAGCAAGAGTGGAAAGTGAGGCTACATAACATCAAACCTTCCAAAATAAACAGCAGTGATTTTCTGGGAAATATCAGTATATTTCCTCTCCTCCCTATTGATGTTCTTTGGGAGGGTCAGAGGTGCATACAGGCAGGTGGCAAAGTATTGGTCAGATATCCAGGCAAGAAGCCATTTAGAGGAGAGATTGTAGCTGAAGGGCCAGGATCTACTGTTTATGTATTGTTAGAAGGAACAGATAATCCGCTTTGTTTTCCACTCCACAGGCTGTCTCCGATTTGATCCATAGGAAGACCAGAGAAAAGTGGTTACATGATGGAAAGAATGACGGAAGGTCGCAAGAGCTGTGGAGAGCAAGGCCTTTGATGTATTCCAAGCTTGGACTTGTTTCTAAAGAACTTTAGAATGGACTTTCTAATTAACTTTTATCCAAAGACTGAAACACCTTCCCAGTGACAGAAATATGGGAGGGGTTGCATTTAAGGAAAATTCATGTGTATATTGAGTTTTTAGTAATGAAGAGATTTTCTGTGTGTGGTCTGAGAGAGAAAAAATAAAAAATATAGGGCGGAATGTATTGCGTTTGTTAAAAATATGATTTTTTATTATTATTAATCAGATATAGGATACATGGGACAATTTTACAATAGTGAGTTGGTCAGATTACTGTCAGTATTTTGGTTTGAGTAGATTTCTCAAACAAATGTTTTACTCGTTTGAGATTTCTTTCAGCTCTCAAACTAAAAGAATGACAGTTTAGATTACAGGTTTTGGTTTGAGTAGACAATAGGTTAGATACCATTGTTGTATCCAATATGCTAATGTCTCTATAGCCACAGTAAACAAGTAAGACATTACCTGTTTGAGATTTCTTTCAGCTCTCAAACTGAAAAGAATTACAGTTTAGATTACAGGTTTCGTTTGAGTAGACAATAGGTAGATAGCATTGTTGTATTCAATGCTATTGTTGAAATACAGCTACAGTAAACATCTATGTTTTCTGTTTGGTAACAATGGTAAACAGCACACATAAAAGCAGGCCTAAGCTAGGAGGGAGACACACACCATGTTGCTGTAAGATCATGAAGAAGAACAGAACCTGGTCTCCAAGAAGAATTATTGCCAATGGAGATCACGAGTAATCGAAGATAAGTAACCTTTAAATGTATTTGTAGTTATAGACCATAGGTTGTTCTATTTGCTAGGCATTTTGCTTGTTATAGAAATCTGTCAGTCTTGTATTTTAGTCCTAATATTGTAATAGTTTTGTATGTACCGCATCTTGTATAGTAAAAGCACATTTACACATTGCAGAAGTCTCAGCTTCCTTGTTATACCACAGAGTAACCTTGCTAGATAAACGCAAAAGCAAAACATTTGGGGGCTTGGCCGGAATTTGTGCTATAATTCAATTGAAGCAGACTTGTTTTTCTGTAGTGTGTTGTGTAGCTTGTGCTAGGTAAAATGCTGCGTAAGCTGTTTAGGAAAAGCAAGGCTGCAGAGAGTTCTGGTGACCAGAAGAAAGTGTGCAGCTTACCTATCTGGGCCAGAAATAATGAGTGGGAGCCTCTTGCTAATGCATTTGTGAAGTATGCTTCTCCCTTGAAGCAGACTTGGGGTGATAAAGTCTCAGATCATTTTGTAGATTTTAGCCTTAAGGGGTTGGATTTAAGTAGGAAAGAGAAGAGGACAGTGTCCACTGTGGGTTGGTACTTCCTCCATGCTCTCTATACTGAATCACATAGAAGGGAGAAGGCAGAGGCAGAAGTTAAGGTATTAAAAGACCAGCTAGCAGTTGCTTCAGAGTGTGTACGTTCAACTGCTAGTCGGGCTGTTGATTTGCAAGAGCGGTGTGCAGCCCTCATGACCAAATCAATTAATGCCTTAAGGAAAAGGAAGGGGCGTAAACCTGTTAGTAAAGCCAGGGTACGTGCCATTGTCACATCCCAAAATTGGGATTGTGAGGATGTGTTCTCCTCAAATGATAGTGAGGATGAGGAGATAGAGTTTGATATTTCAGAGGATGATCTGCTAGTGGGAAAGAAAAAGTATGCCAGACCTCTCATTACTAAGCATAGGAAACGGCAACATGATAGAGAGGATATGGCAGATGGGGAGGTGCATTATCGCAACCCCAGAGATGTTGAATTTGAAGAAGTACGGGAGTTTTCACAAACTGAACTCCATGAGCTGGCAAAACAATACAAACAATGGTCTGGGGAGCCCCTATTGAGTTGGCTCCTACGCTTATGGGATGAAGGGGCGGACAGTGTTGTTTTGTCAGGTAAGGAAGCAGTGGCTATGGGAGTGTTGACCCATGATCCACAATTGCGTCAGGCAATGCGAAAAGCCCGAGAGTTTAGCGTGAATTTTTCACTGTTAGACCTTATGAGAGATGGAATAGTCCGAGTATACGCTAGTCCTACTGACCTGGAAAATGCCTACTCCTGGAGATCAATAGGAGAGGGTATTTCCAGGTTACGTGAGATGGGCTGTATAACCGGATTAAATACATTTCCAGAATGGATAGGTCCAGATATGGAACCCTTTACGTCTGCTCTGCGCTCTAAGCTAATGAAGTCTGCGCCATTTAATCTCAGGGCTCCATTATTGTCCTTGTTGGGAGGCCTGGGATTAAACAGCAAGATTCATGAAGCCACAACCCTTTTAAGCCAGTTGGGGGAGATAGAGGAGACTAAAACAAAACCTGTCAGGGCAGTAGTTAAGGTCAAGGCCAGACAGGAAGAATACAAGCAGAAAATAACAGAGAAGAAACGGAATGGGGTAGAGAAGACAGAAGGTGGAGAGAAAACCAGGCTAGTTGTTTCTAGGAAAGAAATGTGGGTGGATCTATTAAAGGCAGGAGTACCTAAAGATGAGATAGATGGCATTTCTACTGCAGAAATGCTGAAGAGGTGGAAACATTTAGTAGGGAAAACTGTCAGGGTTAGAAACACTATTCCTAGTGAAGATAACATCAGCCTAGACTTAGAGGAAACAGAACAGACCCCTCCTGTTAGCCCCAAACCAATTCCCAAAACTGAACATGAACCCAAATCCCTTTATCCTTGGGAGGAGTTAGAGAGAATCAGAAAAGGGGATTGGGAGGTTCCTTATCCTTTATGAAGGGAAGGTGAGTCTCCTGTAATAGCAGCAAGGGCAGTGACAGCAGAAGACCGACGCCCATATGCACCTGTCACTGTATGGAGGGGGAAGTCATCTTCTCCTACACATGTAATGGCTTTAGTTGATAGTGGAGCTGAAGTTACACTTTTGCAAGGAAATCCTTCCCATCACAAAGGAGAATTGATTTATGTAGAAGGTTTGGGAGGGCAAACTAGACCAGCAGTTAGGATACGGGTGAAATTGGCTATTGGCAAGGGATCAGGATTTATGACAAATGTTTTGATATCAGAGTTATCCGAAAATATTCTTGGGATGGATGTACTTCAAGGTCAGTCAATTCAGACTGAAAGAGGTACATTCACATTCGGGTATCCTGATAAAGCGTATCTGGTAAGGGCGGTGAAGGCTGTGGTCAGAGGTCATGCGAAATGGACCCCTGTCTACATTCCTCCACCAGAGAAGCCAGTCTGTCTCAAGCAGTACAGACTTCCTGGAGGCCACAAAGAAATTGGGGAGACTACTCAAGAACTGTTGAGAGTAGGGATCCTTAGTCCTTTCTCATCTCCGGTGTTCCCAGTAAAGAAACCTGATGGGACATATAGAATGACTGTGGATTACAGAGGTCTAAACAAAGTGGCACCTCCATTGAAGTCAGCTGTACCAGATATGATCTCAATTGTTGAGAAAATTGCTAAAGATGCAGGAGAATATCATGCTGTGATAGACCTGGCTAATGCTTTCTTTTCAATTTTGATAGACCCAGATTGTCAAGACCAGTTTGCTCTGGTGTGGGACGGCCGCCAGTACACTTTCACTGTCCTTCCGCAAGGCTATCTTCATTCTCCAACGATATGTCATGGACTGATTGCCCGAGATTTAAGTACCCTGAATTTGAAAGTCGCTGTGTTTCACTACATTGATGACATCATGATCTCTGGGACAAAAGAAGATGTAACTGAAGCACTGCACCTGCTGATACAGCACTTGGAGAACAGAGGGTGGGCTATCAACAGAGACAAAGTCCAAGAACCTGCCACAGAGGTGAAATTCCTAGGAATGATGTGGACTGGGCCACAGAGGAAGATTCCAGAGAGAGTTGTGCAAACTATCCAGGCGCTGTCGCCCCCTACTGCCAAAAAGGAGGCACAGAAGTTCATTGGAGTTGTAGGATTCTGGAGATCATTCATTCCACATCTTGGACTGATTCTGAGGCCTATATACAATGTTACCAGAAAAAAGACTGAGTTCTCATGGGGTTCAGAGCAGCGGACTGCATTCCTGGCTGCTAAAGAAGCTATTTTGCAGCATCAGGGATTGGGACCCGTGAGACAAGGAGTACTATTTCAGCTGGATGTAGTGGAGCAGAATGGTACCATATCTTGGAGTCTGTGGCAGCCAAATGAAAAGAAAGGACTGAGAGCAATACCTATTGGATTTTGGTCCAAACAACTGACAGGGGCACAGACGAGATACACGCCCCTAGAGAAGTACCTGTTTGGGGCCTACACAGCACTTCAACATGTAGAGACTATTACAGGAAAGGACACAGTCACCATCCATACTGCATTGCCAATAGCAGGATGGGTGAGAGATAATGGACTGACCACTAGGGCAGCTGTAGCCCAGAACCAGACACTGATGAAATGGAAGTGGTACCTTCAAGAAAGAGGGGGTATTGCAGCTGGGGATGTTAGAGACATTTCAAAACAGTTGGCAGGGCTTGTTACTTTTACCAGCACCCGGCCAGAAGAAGAAATTCCTGTGCTGCAGTCATCCCCCATTCAAGAGGCTCCACCCTTTGAGTCTCTGTCAGAAGACATGAAGGAGTCAGCGTGGTTCACTGATGGTTCAGCCATAATCACCTCGTCTGGGCGTAAATGGACAGCAGCAGCCTACAACCCAAGTACAGACACAGACCTGCAGGAGTCCGGAATCGGAGGGTCCAGTCAGTATGCAGAGTTGAAAGCTGTAGTGATGACTCTTCAGGAGGATCCTTCTTCCCATGTCACTATCTACACTGACAGCTGGGCGGTTTTTAAAGGACTGACAACTTGGATGCCCACGTGGAAGTCCAATGAATGGATGATTCATGGAAAGGTGGTGTGGGGAGGCAAGGAAGTCTGGGACTACATCTGGAAGGAAGCTCACTCCCGCACCATAAAAGTGGGGCAGGTTGATGCACATGTGCCCCTAGTACCAGACTTTGAGAACTATAACAGAGTTGCAGATGAAATCGCAAAAGTGAAGGCAGTTGTGCCAATTGATCCTGTTTTGATGAACTTGGCCAACTGGGCCCACAAGCAATCTGGACATTTGGGGCAGAAAGCAACATATGAATGGGCACAGCAGAGAGGATTGCCTATATCCATGGACATGATAAAGACTGTAATAGGGAACTGTACAGTGTGTGGAGAAGTGCGACAATGGCCATTGCAAAAGTACTCCACTGGGTCGATTAAGAGGGGTGAGAGGCCTGCAGAGATCTGGCAGATTGACTTCATCGGTCCCCTGCCCCGGGGAAACAATGGACTGAGATATTGTTGCACTGCAGTGGACACCTATTCAGGACTTATGCTTGTTCATCCTTGCAAACGTGCAGATCAAGCCGCCATGCTTCAACTGCTTCAGAAACTTGTCGTTGCTTATGGTTGTCCCAAACAAGTCCAAAGTGATAATGGCTCACACTTCACCGGATTAACAGTACAGCAGTGGGCCAAAGATTCTGGAGTGTACTGGTTGTGCCACATCCCATACCATCCACAGGCAGCTGGTTTGATTGAACGATACAACGGGCTATTGAAGGACCAGATACGCAAACTTACACCCACACATACACTAAGGGGTGGGATCGGGTCCTCACACAGGCAGTCATGTTGTTAAATTCTAGGCCAATAGCCAAAAGCACACCATATGAGAGGATGGTAGGGGCTGGGGCACAGATTCCACAGCTGGAGTGCAGAGTTCAGTATTTATGTAAGGTTCCTGAAAGAACAGGGTTTAACTGATACCAAGTTACTGCTTCCCATGACATAGAAACCAAGAGTGACGTATCTGAAGCTGAAGCCTATCTAGGAATGAGAGGGAATCTGGCAGGAAGGTTTGAAGTTATATTTACATTGGCAGTTGAGCTTCAAGACAGTGGCTGGGACTCTGACTGGTTAGTGGATACTTCTCAGTAGGGATGAGCTTCGTGTTCGAGTCGAACATACGTTCGACTCGAACATCGGCTGTTCGATCGTTCGACGAAGATCGAACGATTTGGGCCGTTCGCGCCAAATTCGAGTGACGCGAACGGCCCACAATGCACTACGCCATCGCAGTGTCATCCAGGCGCTGTGATTGGCCAAGCATGCACTGTGACCCCGCATGCTTGGCCAATCACAGCGCCGGCAGCGAGGAGAGCAATGATTGGCCACAGGCAGGATGCCTGTGGCCAATTATTGCTGATGGGGTTTAGTACACGCCCCACACTATAAAAGGCCACCAGCGCGGCGGCCTTGTGTAGTGTGTTCTGGAGCAGGGAAAGAGAAGCATAGGCAGGGACAGTGTCATTATTTTTCCTTTACTATTCCTGGATTCCTTGTGTTTAGGGACAAATAAGGATAGGTAGGGAGAGTGTCAGTGACAGTGTGCTATTCTGTGCTAATCCTTGTTTGTAGGGACAGAGAGGTACAGTGAGGGAAAGTGTCAGTGTGCTATTCTGTTCTAAAACTATTTTGCTGAACCATATTTTCAATCCTTGAGTTTAGGGACAGAGAGGTACAGTGAGGGAAAGTGTCAGTGTGCTATTCTGTTCTAAAACTATTTTGCTGAACCATATTTTCAATCCTTGAGTTGAGGGACAGAGAGGTACAGTGAGTGAAACTGACAGTGTGCTTTTCTGTTCTAAACCAATTTTGCTGTTCCATATTTTCAATCCTTGAGTTGAGGGACAGAGAGGTACAGTGAGTGAAACTGACAGTGTGCTATTCTGTTCTAAACCAATTTTGCTGTTCCATATTTTCAATCCTTGAGTTGAGGGACAGAGAGGTACAGTGAGTGAAACTGACAGTGTGCTATTCTGTTCTAAACCAATTTTGCTGTTCCAGATTTTCAATCCTTGAGTTTAGGGACAGAGAAGGACACTCATAGAAATTATCAGTGTGCTATTCTGTGCTAAATCTTGTTTGTAGGGAGGGACAGAGTAGGACAGTGAGGGAAAGTGTCAGTGTGCTATTCTGTTCTAAAACTATTTTGCTGAACCATATTTTCAATCCTTGAGTTGAGGGACAGAGAGGTACAGTGAGTGAAACTGACAGTGTGCTATTCTGTTCTAAACCAATTTTGCTGTTCCATATTTTCAATCCTTGAGTTGAGGGACAGAGAGGTACAGTGAGTGAAACTGACAGTGTGCTATTCTGTTCTAAACCAATTTTGCTGTTCCATATTTTCAATCCTTGAGTTTAGGGACAGAGAAGGACACTCGTAGAAATTATCAGTGTGCTATTCTGTGCTAAATCTTGTTTGTAGGGAGGGACAGAGTAGGACAGTGAGGGAAAGTGTCAGTGTGCTATTCTGTTCTAAAACTATTTTGCTGAACCATATTTTCAATCCTTGAGTTGAGGGACAGAGAGGTACAGTGAGTGAAACTGACAGTGTGCTATTCTGTTCTAAACCAATTTTGCTGTTCCATATTTTCAATCCTTGAGTTGAGGGACAGAGAGGTACAGTGAGTGAAACTGACAGTGTGCTATTCTGTTCTAAACCAATTTTGCTGTTCCATATTTTCAATCCTTGAGTTGAGGGACAAAGAGGTACAGTGAGTGAAACTGACAGTGTGCTATTCTGTTCTAAACCAATTTTGCTGTTCCATATTTTCAATCCTTGAGTTTAGGGACAGAGAAGGACACTCGTAGAAATTATCAGTGTGCTATTCTGTGCTAAATCTTGTTTGTAGGGAGGGACAGAGTAGGACAGTGAGGGAAAGTGTCAGTGTGCTATTCTGTTCTAAAACTATTTTGCTGAACCATATTTTCAATCCTTGAGTTGAGGGACAGAGAGGTACAGTGAGTGAAACTGACAGTGTGCTATTCTGTTCTAAACCAATTTTGCTGTTCCATATTTTCAATCCTTGAGTTGAGGGACAGAGGGGTACAGTCAGTGAAACTGACAGTGTGCTATTCTGTTCTAAACCAATTTTGCTGTTCCATATTTTCAATCCTTGAGTTGAGGGACAGAGAGGTACAGTGAGTGAAACTGACAGTGTGCTATTCTGTTCTAAACCAATTTTGCTGTTCCAGATTTTCAATCCTTGAGTTTAGGGACAGAGAAGGACACTCGTAGAAATTATCAGTGTGCTATTCTGTGCTAAATCTTGTTTGTAGGGAGGGACAGAGTAGGACAGTGAGGGAAAGTGTCAGTGTGCTATTCTGTTCTAAAACTATTTTGCTGAACCATATTTTCAATCCTTGAGTTGAGGGACAGAGAGGTACAGTGAGTGAAACTGACAGTGTGCTATTCTGTTCTAAACCAATTTTGCTGTTCCATATTTTCAATCCTTGAGTTGAGGGACAGAGAGGTACAGTGAGTGAAACTGACAGTGTGCTATTCTGTTCTAAACCAATTTTGCTGTTCCATATTTTCAATCCTTGAGTTTAGGGACAGAGAAGGACACTCGTAGAAATTATCAGTGTGCTATTCTGTGCTAAATCTTGTTTGTAGGGAGGGACAGAGTAGGACAGTGAGGGAAAGTGTCAGTGTGCTATTCTGTTCTAAAACTATTTTGCTGAACCATATTTTCAATCCTTGAGTTGAGGGACAGAGAGGTACAGTGAGTGAAACTGACAGTGTGCTATTCTGTTCTAAACCAATTTTGCTGTTCCATATTTTCAATCCTTGAGTTGAGGGACAGAGAGGTACAGTGAGTGAAACTGACAGTGTGCTATTCTGTTCTAAACCAATTTTGCTGTTCCATATTTTCAATCCTTGAGTTGAGGGACAGAGAGGTACAGTGAGTGAAACTGACAGTGTGCTATTCTGTTCTAAACCAATTTTGCTGTTCCATATTTTCAATCCTTGAGTTTAGGGACAGAGAAGGACACTCGTAGAAATTATCAGTGTGCTATTCTGTGTTAAATCTTGTTTGTAGGGAGGGACAGAGTAGGACAGTGAGGGAAAGTGTCAGTGTGCTATTCTGTTCTAAAACTATTTTGCTGAACCATATTTTCAATCCTTGAGTTGAGGGACAGAGAGGTACAGTGAGTGAAACTGACAGTGTGCTATTCTGTTCTAAACCAATTTTGCTGTTCCATATTTTCAATCCTTGAGTTGAGGGACAGAGAGGTACAGTGAGTGAAACTGACAGTGTGATATTCTGTTCTAAACCAATTTTGCTGTTCCATATTTTCAATCCTTGAGTTGAGGGACAGAGGGGTACAGTCAGTGAAACTGACAGTGTGCTATTCTGTTCTAAACCAATTTTGCTGTTCCATATTTTCAATCCTTGAGTTGAGGGACAGAGAGGTACAGTGAGTGAAACTAACAGTGTGCTATTCTGTTCTAAACCAATTTTGCTGTTCCAGATTTTCAATCCTTGAGTTTAGGGACAGAGAAGGACACTCGTAGAAATTATCAGTGTGCTATTCTGTGCTAAATCTTGTTTGTAGGGAGGGACAGAGTAGGACAGTGAGGGAAAGTGTCAGTGTGCTATTCTGTTCTAAAACTATTTTGCTGAACCATATTTTCAATCCTTGAGTTGAGGGACAGAGAGGTACAGTGAGTGAAACTGACAGTGTGCTATTCTGTTCTAAACCAATTTTGCTGTTCCATATTTTCAATCCTTGAGTTGAGGGACAGAGAGGTACAGTGAGTGAAACTGACAGTGTGCTATTCTGTTCTAAACCAATTTTGCTGTTCCATATTTTCAATCCTTGAGTTGAGGGACAGAGAGGTACAGTGAGTGAAACTGACAGTGTGCTATTCTGTTCTAAACCAATTTTGCTGTTCCATATTTTCAATCCTTGAGTTGAGGGACAGAGAGGTACAGTGAGTGAAACTGACAGTGTGCTATTCTGTTCTAAACCAATTTTGCTGTTCCATATTTTCAATCCTTGAGTTTAGGGACAGAGAAGGACACTCGTAGAAATTATCAGTGTGCTATTCTGTGTTAAATCTTGTTTGTAGGGAGGGACAGAGTAGGACAGTGAGGGAAAGTGTCAGTGTGCTATTCTGTTCTAAAACTATTTTGCTGAACCATATTTTCAATCCTTGAGTTGAGGGACAGAGAGGTACAGTGAGTGAAACTGACAGTGTGCTATTCTGTTCTAAACCAATTTTGCTGTTCCATATTTTCAATCCTTGAGTTGAGGGACAGAGAGGTACAGTGAGTGAAACTGACAGTGTGATATTCTGTTCTAAACCAATTTTGCTGTTCCATATTTTCAATCCTTGAGTTGAGGGACAGAGGGGTACAGTCAGTGAAACTGACAGTGTGCTATTCTGTTCTAAACCAATTTTGCTGTTCCATATTTTCAATCCTTGAGTTGAGGGACAGAGAGGTACAGTGAGTGAAACTAACAGTGTGCTATTCTGTTCTAAACCAATTTTGCTGTTCCAGATTTTCAATCCTTGAGTTTAGGGACAGAGAAGGACACTCGTAGAAATTATCAGTGTGCTATTCTGTGCTAAATCTTGTTTGTAGGGAGGGACAGAGTAGGACAGTGAGGGAAAGTGTCAGTGTGCTATTCTGTTCTAAAACTATTTTGCTGAACCATATTTTCAATCCTTGAGTTGAGGGACAGAGAGGTACAGTGAGTGAAACTGACAGTGTGCTATTCTGTTCTAAACCAATTTTGCTGTTCCATATTTTCAATCCTTGAGTTGAGGGACAGAGAGGTACAGTGAGTGAAACTGACAGTGTGCTATTCTGTTCTAAACCAATTTTGCTGTTCCATATTTTCAATCCTTGAGTTGAGGGACAGAGAGGTACAGTGAGTGAAACTGACAGTGTGCTATTCTGTTCTAAACCAATTTTGCTGTTCCATATTTTCAATCCTTGAGTTTAGGGACAGAGAAGGACACTCGTAGAAATTATCAGTGTGCTATTCTGTGCTAAATGTTGTTTGTAGGGAGGGACAGAGTAGGACAGTGAGGGAAAGTGTCAGTGTGCTATTCTGTTCTAAAACTATTTTGCTGAACCATATTTTCAATCCTTGAGTTGAGGGACAGAGAGGTACAGTGAGTGAAACTGACAGTGTGCTATTCTGTTCTAAACCAATTTTGCTGTTCCATATTTTCAATCCTTGAGTTGAGGGACAGAGAGGTACAGTGAGTGAAACTGACAGTGTGATATTCTGTTCTAAACCAATTTTGCTGTTCCATATTTTCAATCCTTGAGTTTAGGGACAGAGAAGGACACTCGTAGAAATTATCAGTGTGCTATTCTGTGCTAAATCTTGTTTGTAGGGAGGGACAGAGTAGGACAGTGAGGGAAAGTGTCAGTGTGCTATTCTGTTCTAAAACTATTTTGCTGAACCATATTTTCAATCCTTGAGTTGAGGGACAGAGAGGTACAGTGAGTGAAACTGACAGTGTGCTATTCTGTTCTAAACCAATTTTGCTGTTCCATATTTTCAATCCTTGAGTTGAGGGACAGAGAGGTACAGTGAGTGAAACTGACAGTGTGCTATTCTGTTCTAAACCAATTTTGCTGTTCCATATTTTCAATCCTTGAGTTTAGGGACAGAGAAGGACACTCGTAGAAATGATCAGTGTGCTATTCTGTGCTAAATCTTGTTTGTAGGGAGGGACAGGGTAGGACAGTGAGGGAAAGTGTCAGTGTGCTATTCTGTTCTAAAACTATTTTGCTGAACCATATTTTCAATCCTTGAGTTGAGGGACAGAGAGGTACAGTGAGTGAAACTCACAGTGTGCTATTCTGTTCTAAACCAATTTTGCTGTTCCATATTTTCAATCCTTGAGTTGAGGGACAGAGAGGTACAGTGAGTGAAACTGACAGTGTGCTATTCTGTTCTAAACCAATTTTGCTGTTCCATATTTTCAATCCTTGAGTTTAGGGACAGAGAAGGACACTCGTAGAAATTATCAGTGTGCTATTCTGTGCTAAATCTTGTTTGTAGGGAGGGACAGAGTAGGACAGTGAGGGAAAGTGTCAGTGTGCTATTCTGTTCTAAAACTATTTTGCTGAACCATATTTTCAATCCTTGAGTTGAGGGACAGAGAGGTACAGTGAGTGAAACTGACAGTGTGCTATTCTGTTCTAAACCAATTTTGCTGTTCCATATTTTCAATCCTTGAGTTGAGGGACAGAGAGGTACAGTGAGTGAAACTGACAGTGTGATATTCTGTTCTAAACCAATTTTGCTGTTCCATATTTTCAATCCTTGAGTTGAGGGACAGAGAGGTACAGTCAGTGAAACTGACAGTGTGCTATTCTGTTCTAAACCAATTTTGCTGTTCCATATTTTCAATCCTTGAGTTTAGGGACAGAGAAGGACACTCGTAGAAATTATCAGTGTGCTGTTCTGTGCTAAATCTTGTTTGTAGGGAGGGACAGAGTAGGACAGTGAGGGAAAGTGTCAGTGTGCTATTCTGTTCTAAAACTATTTTGCTGAACCATATTTTCAATCCTTGAGTTGAGGGACAGAGAGGTACAGTGAGTGAAACTGACAGTGTGCTATTCTGTTCTAAACCAATTTTGCTGTTCCATATTTTCAATCCTTGAGTTGAGGGACAGAGAGGTACAGTGAGTGAAACTGACAGTGTGCTATTCTGTTCTAAACCAATTTTGCTGTTCCATATTTTCAATCCTTGAGTTTAGGGACAGAGAAGGACACTCGTAGAAATTATCAGTGTGCTATTCTGTGCTAAATCTTGTTTGTAGGGAGGGACAGAGTAGGACAGTGAGGGAAAGTGTCAGTGTGCTATTCTGTTCTAAAACTATTTTGCTGAACCATATTTTCAATCCTTGAGTTGAGGGACAGAGAGGTACAGTGAGTGAAACTGACAGTGTGCTATTCTGTTCTAAACCAATTTTGCTGTTCCATATTTTCAATCCTTGAGTTGAGGGACAGAGAGGTACAGTGAGTGAAACTGACAGTGTGCTATTCTGTTCTAAACCAATTTTGCTGTTCCATATTTTCAATCCTTGAGTTGAGGGACAGAGAGGTACAGTGAGTGAAACTGACAGTGTGCTATTCTGTTCTAAACCAATTTTGCTGTTCCATATTTTCAATCCTTGAGTTTAGGGACAGAGAAGGACACTCGTAGAAATTATCAGTGTGCTATTCTGTGCTAAATCTTGTTTGTAGGGAGGGACAGAGTAGGACAGTGAGGGAAAGTGTCAGTGTGCTATTCTGTTCTAAAACTATTTTGCTGAACCATATTTTCAATCCTTGAGTTGAGGGACAGAGAGGTACAGTGAGTGAAACTGACAGTGTGCTATTCTGTTCTAAACCAATTTTGCTGTTCCATATTTTCAATCCTTGAGTTGAGGGACAGAGAGGTACAGTGAGTGAAACTGACAGTGTGATATTCTGTTCTAAACCAATTTTGCTGTTCCATATTTTCAATCCTTGAGTTGAGGGACAGAGAGGTACAGTCAGTGAAACTGACAGTGTGCTATTCTGTTCTAAACCAATTTTGCTGTTCCATATTTTCAATCCTTGAGTTTAGGGACAGAGAAGGACACTCGTAGAAATTATCAGTGTGCTATTCTGTGCTAAATCTTGTTTGTAGGGAGGGACAGAGTAGGACAGTGAGGGAAAGTGTCAGTGTGCTATTCTGTTCTAAAACTATTTTGCTGAACCATATTTTCAATCCTTGAGTTGAGGGACAGAGAGGTACAGTGAGTGAAACTGACAGTGTGCTATTCTGTTCTAAACCAATTTTGCTGTTCCATATTTTCAATCCTTGAGTTGAGGGACAGAGAGGTACAGTGAGTGAAACTGACAGTGTGCTATTCTGTTCTAAACCAATTTTGCTGTTCCATATTTTCAATCCTTGAGTTTAGGGACAGAGAAGGACACTCGTAGAAATGATCAGTGTGCTATTCTGTGCTAAATCTTGTTTGTAGGGAGGGACAGGGTAGGACAGTGAGGGAAAGTGTCAGTGTGCTATTCTGTTCTAAAACTATTTTGCTGAACCATATTTTCAATCCTTGAGTTGAGGGACAGAGAGGTACAGTGAGTGAAACTCACAGTGTGCTATTCTGTTCTAAACCAATTTTGCTGTTCCATATTTTCAATCCTTGAGTTGAGGGACAGAGAGGTACAGTGAGTGAAACTGACAGTGTGCTATTCTTTTCTAAACCAATTTTGCTGTTCCATATTTTCAATCCTTGAGTTTAGGGACAGAGAAGGACACTCGTAGAAATTATCAGTGTGCTATTCTGTGCTAAATCTTGTTTGTAGGGAGGGACAGAGTAGGACAGTGAGGGAAAGTGTCAGTGTGCTATTCTGTTCTAAAACTATTTTGCTGAACCATATTTTCAATCCTTGAGTTGAGGGACAGAGAGGTACAGTGAGTGAAACTGACAGTGTGCTATTCTGTTCTAAACCAATTTTGCTGTTCCATATTTTCAATCCTTGAGTTGAGGGACAGAGAGGTACAGTGAGTGAAACTGACAGTGTGATATTCTGTTCTAAACCAATTTTGCTGTTCCATATTTTCAATCCTTGAGTTGAGGGACAGAGAGGTACAGTCAGTGAAACTGACAGTGTGCTATTCTGTTCTAAACCAATTTTGCTGTTCCATATTTTCAATCTTTGAGTTTAGGGACAGAGAAGGACACTCGTAGAAATTATCAGTGTGCTATTCTGTGCTAAATCTTGTTTGTAGGGAGGGACAGAGTAGGACAGTGAGGGAAAGTGTCAGTGTGCTATTCTGTTCTAAAACTATTTTGCTGAACCATATTTTCAATCCTTGAGTTGAGGGACAGAGAGGTACAGTGAGTGAAACTGACAGTGTGCTATTCTGTTCTAAACCAATTTTGCTGTTCCATATTTTCAATCCTTGAGTTGAGGGACAGAGAGGTGCAGTGAGTGAAACTGACAGTGTGCTATTCTGTTCTAAACCAATTTTGCTGTTCCATATTTTCAATCCTTGAGTTTAGGGACAGAGAAGGACACTCGTAGAAATTATCAGTGTGCTATTCTGTGCTAAATCTTGTTTGTAGGGAGGGACAGAGTAGGACAGTGAGGGAAAGTGTCAGTGTGCTATTCTGTTCTAAAACTATTTTGCTGAACCATATTTTCAATCCTTGAGTTGAGGGACAGAGAGGTACAGTGAGTGAAACTGACAGTGTGCTATTCTGTTCTAAACCAATTTTGCTGTTCCATATTTTCAATCCTTGAGTTGAGGGACAGAGAGGTACAGTGAGTGAAACTGACAGTGTGCTATTCTGTTCTAAACCAATTTTGCTGTTCCATATTTTCAATCCTTGAGTTTAGGGACAGAGAAGGACACTCGTAGAAATTATCAGTGTGCTATTCTGTGCTAAATCTTGTTTGTAGGGAGGGACAGAGTAGGACAGTGAGGGAAAGTGTCAGTGTGCTATTCTGTTCTAAAACTATTTTGCTGAACCATATTTTCAATCCTTGAGTTGAGGGACAGAGAGGTACAGTGAGTGAAACTGACAGTGTGCTATTCTGTTCTAAACCAATTTTGCTGTTCCATATTTTCAATCCTTGAGTTGAGGGACAGAGAGGTACAGTGAGTGAAACTGACAGTGTGCTATTCTGTTCTAAACCAATTTTGCTGTTCCATATTTTCAATCCTTGAGTTGAGGGACAGAGAGGTACAGTGAGTGAAACTGACAGTGTGCTATTCTGTTCTAAACCAATTTTGCTGTTCCATATTTTCAATCCTTGAGTTTAGGGACAGAGAAGGACACTCGTAGAAATTATCAGTGTGCTATTCTGTGCTAAATCTTGTTTGTAGGGAGGGACAGAGTAGGACAGTGAGGGAAAGTGTCAGTGTGCTATTCTGTTCTAAAACTATTTTGCTGAACCATATTTTCAATCCTTGAGTTGAGGGACAGAGAGGTACAGTGAGTGAAACTGACAGTGTGCTATTCTGTTCTAAACCAATTTTGCTGTTCCATATTTTCAATCCTTGAGTTGAGGGACAGAGAGGTACAGTGAGTGAAACTGACAGTGTGATATTCTGTTCTAAACCAATTTTGCTGTTCCATATTTTCAATCCTTGAGTTGAGGGACAGAGGGGTACAGTCAGTGAAACTGACAGTGTGCTATTCTGTTCTAAACCAATTTTGCTGTTCCATATTTTCAATCCTTGAGTTGAGGGACAGAGAGGTACAGTGAGTGAAACTGACAGTGTGCTATTCTGTTCTAAACCAATTTTGCTGTTCCATATTTTCAATCCTTGAGTTGAGGGACAGAGAGGTACAGTGAGTGAAACTGACAGTGTGCTATTCTGTTCTAAACCAATTTTGCTGTTCCATATTTTCAATCCTTGAGTTTAGGGACAGAGAAGGACACTCGTAGAAATTATCAGTGTGCTATTCTGTGCTAAATCTTGTTTGTAGGGAGGGACAGAGTACGACAGTGAGGGAAAGTGTCAGTGTGCTATTCTGTTCTAAAACTATTTTGCTGAACCATATTTTCAATCCTTGAGTTGAGGGACAGAGAGGTACAGTGAGTGAAACTGACAGTGTGCTATTCTGTTCTAAACCAATTTTGCTGTTCCATATTTTCAATCCTTGAGTTGAGGGACAGAGAGGTACAGTGAGTGAAACTGACAGTGTGATATTCTGTTCTAAACCAATTTTGCTGTTCCATATTTTCAATCCTTGAGTTGAGGGACAGAGAGGTACAGTCAGTGAAACTGACAGTGTGCTATTCTGTTCTAAACCAATTTTGCTGTTCCATATTTTCAATCCTTGAGTTTAGGGACAGAGAAGGACACTCGTAGAAATTATCAGTGTGCTATTCTGTGCTAAATCTTGTTTGTAGGGAGGGACAGAGTAGGACAGTGAGGGAAAGTGTCAGTGTGCTATTCTGTTCTAAAACTATTTTGCTGAACCATATTTTCAATCCTTGAGTTGAGAGACAGAGAGGTACAGTGAGTGAAACTGACAGTGTGCTATTCTGTTCTAAACCAATTTTGCTGTTCCATATTTTCAATCCTTGAGTTGAGGGACAGAGAGGTACAGTGAGTGAAACTGACAGTGTGCTATTCTGTTCTAAACCAATTTTGCTGTTCCATATTTTCAATCCTTGAGTTTAGGGACAGAGAAGGACACTCGTAGAAATGATCAGTGTGCTATTCTGTGCTAAATCTTGTTTGTAGGGAGGGACAGGGTAGGACAGTGAGGGAAAGTGTCAGTGTGCTATTCTGTTCTAAAACTATTTTGCTGAACCATATTTTCAATCCTTGAGTTGAGGGACAGAGAGGTACAGTGAGTGAAACTCACAGTGTGCTATTCTGTTCTAAACCAATTTTGCTGTTCCATATTTTTAATCCTTGAGTTGAGGGACAGAGAGGTACAGTGAGTGAAACTGACAGTGTGCTATTCTTTTCTAAACCAATTTTGCTGTTCCATATTTTCAATCCTTGAGTTTAGGGACAGAGAAGGACACTCGTAGAAATTATCAGTGTGCTATTCTGTGCTAAATCTTGTTTGTAGGGAGGGACAGAGTAGGACAGTGAGGGAAAGTGTCAGTGTGCTATTCTGTTCTAAAACTATTTTGCTGAACCATATTTTCAATCCTTGAGTTGAGGGACAGAGAGGTACAGTGAGTGAAACTGACAGTGTGCTATTCTGTTCTAAACCAATTTTGCTGTTCCATATTTTCAATCCTTGAGTTGAGGGACAGAGAGGTACAGTGAATGAAACTGACAGTGTGATATTCTGTTCTAAACCAATTTTGCTGTTCCATATTTTCAATCCTTGAGTTGAGGGACAGAGAGGTACAGTCAGTGAAACTGACAGTGTGCTATTCTGTTCTAAACCAATTTTGCTGTTCCATATTTTCAATCTTTGAGTTTAGGGACAGAGAAGGACACTCGTAGAAATTATCAGTGTGCTATTCTGTGCTAAATCTTGTTTGTAGGGAGGGACAGAGTAGGACAGTGAGGGAAAGTGTCAGTGTGCTATTCTGTTCTAAAACTATTTTGCTGAACCATATTTTCAATCCTTGAGTTGAGGGACAGAGAGGTACAGTGAGTGAAACTGACAGTGTGCTATTCTGTTCTAAACCAATTTTGCTGTTCCATATTTTCAATCCTTGAGTTGAGGGACAGAGAGGTACAGTGAGTGAAACTGACAGTGTGCTATTCTGTTCTAAACCAATTTTGCTGTTCCATATTTTCAATCCTTGAGTTGAGGGACAGAGAGGTACAGTGAGTGAAACTGACAGTGTGCTATTCTGTTCTAAACCAATTTTGCTGTTCCATATTTTCAATCCTTGAGTTTAGGGACAGAGAAGGACACTCGTAGAAATTATCAGTGTGCTATTCTGTGCTAAATCTTGTTTGTAGGGAGGGACAGAGTAGGACAGTGAGGGAAAGTGTCAGTGTGCTATTCTGTTCTAAAACTATTTTGCTGAACCATATTTTCAATCCTTGAGTTGAGGGGCAGAGAGGTACAGTGAGTGAAACTGACAGTGTGCTATTCTGTTCTAAACCAATTTTGCTGTTCCATATTTTCAATCCTTGAGTTGAGGGACAGAGAGGTACAGTGAGTGAAACTGACAGTGTGATATTCTGTTCTAAACCAATTTTGCTGTTCCATATTTTCAATCCTTGAGTTGAGGGACAGAGGGGTACAGTCAGTGAAACTGACAGTGTGCTATTCTGTTCTAAACCAATTTTGCTGTTCCATATTTTCAATCCTTGAGTTGAGGGACAGAGAGGTACAGTGAGTGAAACTGACAGTGTGCTATTCTGTTCTAAACCAATTTTGCTGTTCCAGATTTTCAATCCTTGAGTTTAGGGACAGAGAAGGACACTCGTAGAAATTATCAGTGTGCTATTCTGTGCTAAATCTTGTTTGTAGGGAGGGACAGAGTAGGACAGTGAGGGAAAGTGTCAGTGTGCTATTCTGTTCTAAAACTATTTTGCTGAACCATATTTTCAATCCTTGAGTTGAGGGACAGAGAGGTACAGTGAGTGAAACTGACAGTGTGCTATTCTGTTCTAAACCAATTTTGCTGTTCCATATTTTCAATCCTTGAGTTGAGGGACAGAGAGGTACAGTGAGTGAAACTGACAGTGTGCTATTCTGTTCTAAACCAATTTTGCTGTTCCATATTTTCAATCCTTGAGTTTAGGGACAGAGAAGGACACTCGTAGAAATTATCAGTGTGCTATTCTGTGCTAAATCTTGTTTGTAGGGAGGGACAGAGTAGGACAGTGAGGGAAAGTGTCAGTGTGCTATTCTGTTCTAAAACTATTTTGCTGAACCATATTTTCAATCCTTGAGTTGAGGGACAGAGAGGTACAGTGAGTGAAACTGACAGTGTGCTATTCTGTTCTAAACCAATTTTGCTGTTCCATATTTTCAATCCTTGAGTTGAGGGACAGAGAGGTACAGTGAGTGAAACTGACAGTGTGCTATTCTGTTCTAAACCAATTTTGCTGAACCATATTTTCAATCCTTGAGTTGAGGGACAGAGAGGTACAGTGAGTGAAACTGACAGTGTGCTATTCTGTTCTAAACCAATTTTGCTGTTCCATATTTTCAATCCTTGAGTTGAGGGACAGAGAGGTACAGTGAGTGAAACTGACAGTGTGATATTCTGTTCTAAACCAATTTTGCTGTTCCATATTTTCAATCCTTGAGTTGAGGGACAGAGGGGTACAGTCAGTGAAACTGACAGTGTGCTATTCTGTTCTAAACCAATTTTGCTGTTCCATATTTTCAATCCTTGAGTTGAGGGACAGAGAGGTACAGTGAGTGAAACTGACAGTGTGCTATTCTGTTCTAAACCAATTTTGCTGTTCCAGATTTTCAATCCTTGAGTTTAGGGACAGAGAAGGACACTCGTAGAAATTATCAGTGTGCTATTCTGTGCTAAATCTTGTTTGTAGGGAGGGACAGAGTAGGACAGTGAGGGAAAGTGTCAGTGTGCTATTCTGTTCTAAAACTATTTTGCTGAACCATATTTTCAATCCTTGAGTTGAGGGACAGAGAGGTACAGTGAGTGAAACTGACAGTGTGCTATTCTGTTCTAAACCAATTTTGCTGTTCCATATTTTCAATCCTTGAGTTGAGGGACAGAGAGGTACAGTGAGTGAAACTGACAGTGTGCTATTCTGTTCTAAACGAATTTTGCTGAACCATATTTTCAATCCTTGAGTTGAGGGACAGAGAGGTACAGTGAGTGAAACTGACAGTGTGCTATTCTGTTCTAAACCAATTTTGCTGTTCCATATTTTCAATCCTTGAGTTGAGGGACAGAGAGGTACAGTGAGTGAAACTGACAGTGTGATATTCTGTTCTAAACCAATTTTGCTGTTCCATATTTTCAATCCTTGAGTTGAGGGACAGAGGGGTACAGTCAGTGAAACTGACAGTGTGCTATTCTGTTCTAAACCAATTTTGCTGTTCCATATTTTCAATCCTTGAGTTGAGGGACAGAGAGGTACAGTGAGTGAAACTGACAGTGTGCTATTCTGTTCTAAACCAATTTTGCTGTTCCAGATTTTCAATCCTTGAGTTTAGGGACAGAGAAGGACACTCGTAGAAATTATCAGTGTGCTATTCTGTGCTAAATCTTGTTTGTAGGGAGGGACAGAGTAGGACAGTGAGGGAAAGTGTCAGTGTGCTATTCTGTTCTAAAACTATTTTGCTGAACCATATTTTCAATCCTTGAGTTGAGGGACAGAGAGGTACAGTGAGTGAAACTGACAGTGTGCTATTCTGTTCTAAACCAATTTTGCTGTTCCATATTTTCAATCCTTGAGTTGAGGGACAGAGAGGTACAGTGAGTGAAACTGACAGTGTGCTATTCTGTTCTAAACCAATTTTGCTGTTCCATATTTTCAATCCTTGAGTTTAGGGACAGAGAAGGACACTCGTAGAAATTATCAGTGTGCTATTCTGTGCTAAATCTTGTTTGTAGGGAGGGACAGAGTAGGACAGTGAGGGAAAGTGTCAGTGTGCTATTCTGTTCTAAAACTATTTTGCTGAACCATATTTTCAATCCTTGAGTTGAGGGACAGAGAGGTACAGTGAGTGAAACTGACAGTGTGCTATTCTGTTCTAAACCAATTTTGCTGTTCCATATTTTCAATCCTTGAGTTGAGGGACAGAGAGGTACAGTGAGTGAAACTGACAGTGTGCTATTCTGTTCTAAACCAATTTTGCTGTTCCAGATTTTCAATCCTTGAGTTTAGGGACAGAGAAGGACACTCGTAGAAATTATCAGTGTGCTATTCTGTGCTAAATCTTGTTTGTAGGGAGGGACAGAGTAGGACAGTGATTGAAAGTGTCAGTGTGCTATTCTGTTCTAAAACTATTTTGCTGAACCATATTTTCAATCCTTGAGTTGAGGGACAGAGAGGTACAGTGAGTGAAACTGACAGTGTGCTATTCTGTTCTAAACCAATTTTGCTGTTCCATATTTTCAATCCTTGAGTTGAGGGACAGAGAGGTACAGTGAGTGAAACTGACAGTGTGCTATTCTGTTCTAAACCAATTTTGCTGTTCCATATTTTCAATCCTTGAGTTGAGGGACAGAGAGGTACAGTGAGTGAAACTGACAGTGTGCTATTCTGTTCTAAACCAATTTTGCTGTTCCATATTTTCAATCCTTGAGTTTAGGGACAGAGAAGGACACTCGTAGAAATTATCAGTGTGCTATTCTGTGCTAAATCTTGTTTGTAGGGAGGGACAGAGTAGGACAGTGAGGGAAAGTGTCAGTGTGCTATTCTGTTCTAAAACTATTTTGCTGAACCATATTTTCAATCCTTGAGTTGAGGGACAGAGAGATACAGTGAGTGAAACTGACAGTGTGCTATTCTGTTCTAAACCAATTTTGCTGTTCCATATTTTCAATCCTTGAGTTGAGGGACAGAGAGGTACAGTGAGTGAAACTGACAGTGTGATATTCTGTTCTAAACCAATTTTGCTGTTCCATATTTTCAATCCTTGAGTTGAGGGACAGAGAGGTACAGTCAGTGAAACTGACAGTGTGCTATTCTGTTCTAAACCAATTTTGCTGTTCCATATTTTCAATCCTTGAGTTTAGGGACAGAGAAGGACACTCGTAGAAATTATCAGTGTGCTATTCTGTGCTAAATCTTGTTTGTAGGGAGGGACAGAGTAGGACAGTGAGGGAAAGTGTCAGTGTGCTATTCTGTTCTAAAACTATTTTGCTGAACCATATTTTCAATCCTTGAGTTGAGGGACAGAGAGGTACAGTGAGTGAAACTGACAGTGTGCTATTCTGTTCTAAACCAATTTTGCTGTTCCATATTTTCAATCCTTGAGTTGAGGGACAGAGAGGTACAGTGAGTGAAACTGACAGTGTGCTATTCTGTTCTAAACCAATTTTGCTGTTCCATATTTTCAATCCTTGAGTTTAGGGACAGAGAAGGACACTCGTAGAAATGATCAGTGTGCTATTCTGTGCTAAATCTTGTTTGTAGGGAGGGACAGGGTAGGACAGTGAGGGAAAGTGTCAGTGTGCAATTCTGTTCTAAAACTATTTTGCTGAACCATATTTTCAATCCTTGAGTTGAGGGACAGAGAGGTACAGTGAGTGAAACTCACAGTGTGCTATTCTGTTCTAAACCAATTTTGCTGTTCCATATTTTCAATCCTTGAGTTGAGGGACAGAGAGGTACAGTGAGTGAAACTGACAGTGTGCTATTCTGTTCTAAACCAATTTTGCTGTTCCATATTTTCAATCCTTGAGTTTAGGGACAGAGAAGGACACTCGTAGAAATTATCAGTGTGCTATTCTGTGCTAAATCTTGTTTGTAGGGAGGGACAGAGTAGGACAGTGAGGGAAAGTGTCAGTGTGCTATTCTGTTCTAAAACTATTTTGCTGAACCATATTTTCAATCCTTGAGTTGAGGGACAGAGAGGTACAGTGAGTGAAACTGACAGTGTGCTATTCTGTTCTAAACCAATTTTGCTGTTCCATATTTTCAATCCTTGAGTTGAGGGACAGAGAGGTACAGTGAGTGAAACTGACAGTGTGCTATTCTGTTCTAAACCAATTTTGCTGTTCCATATTTTCAATCCTTGAGTTGAGGGACAGAGAGGTACAGTCAGTGAAACTGACAGTGTGCTATTCTGTTCTAAACCAATTTTGCTGTTCCATATTTTCAATCCTTGAGTTTAGGGACAGAGAAGGACACTCGTAGAAATTATCAGTGTGCTATTCTGTGCTAAATCTTGTTTGTAGGGAGGGACAGAGTAGGACAGTGAGGGAAAGTGTCAGTGTGCTATTCTGTTCTAAAACTATTTTGCTGAACCACATTTTCAATCCTTGAGTTGAGGGACAGTGAGGTACAGTGAGTGAAACTGACAGTGTGCTATTCTGTTCTAAACCAATTTTGCTGTTCCATATTTTCAATCCTTGAGTTGAGGGACAGAGAGGTACAGTCAGTGAAACTGACAGTGTGCTATTCTGTTCTAAACCAATTTTGCTGTTCCATATTTTCAATCCTTGAGTTTAGGGACAGAGAAGGACACTCGTAGAAATTATCAGTGTGCTATTCTGTGCTAAATCTTGTTTGTAGGGAGGGACAGAGTAGGACAGTGAGGGAAAGTGTCAGTGTGCTATTCTGTTCTAAAACTATTTTGCTGAACCATATTTTCAATCCTTGAGTTGAGGGACAGAGAGGTACAGTGAGTGAAACTGACAGTGTGCTATTCTGTTCTAAACCAATTTTGCTGTTCCATATTTTCAATCCTTGAGTTGAGGGACAGAGAGGTACAGTGAGTGAAACTGACAGTGTGCTATTCTGTTCTAAACCAATTTTGCTGTTCCATATTTTCAATCCTTGAGTTGAGGGACAGAGAGGTACAGTGAGTGAAACTGACAGTGTGCTATTCTGTTCTAAACCAATTTTGCTGTTCCATATTTTCAATCCTTGAGTTTAGGGACAGAGAAGGACACTCGTAGAAATTATCAGTGTGCTATTCTGTGCTAAATCTTGTTTGTAGGGAGAGACAGAGTAGGACAGTGAGGGAAAGTGTCAGTGTGCTATTCTGTTCTAAAACTATTTTGCTGAACCATATTTTCAATCCTTGAGTTGAGGGACAGAGAGGTACAGTGAGTGAAACTGACAGTGTGCTATTCTGTTCTAAACCAATTTTGCTGTTCCATATTTTCAATCCTTGAGTTGAGGGACAGAGAGGTACAGTGAGTGAAACTGACAGTGTGCTATTCTGTTCTAAACCAATTTTGCTGTTCCATATTTTCAATCCTTGAGTTTAGGGACAGAGAAGGACACTCGTAGAAATTATCAGTGTGCTATTCTGTGCTTAATCTTGTTTGTAGGGAGGGACAGAGTAGGACAGTGAGGGAAAGTGTCAGTGTGCTATTCTGTTCTAAAACTATTTTGCTGAACCATATTTTCAATCCTTGAGTTGAGGGACAGAGAGGTACAGTGAGTGAAACTGACAGTGTGCTATTCTGTTCTAAACCAATTTTGCTGTTCCATATTTTCAATCCTTGAGTTGAGGGACAGAGAGGTACAGTGAGTGAAACTGACAGTGTGCTATTCTGTTCTAAACCAATTTTGCTGTTCCATATTTTCAATCCTTGAGTTGAGGGACAGAGAGGTACAGTCAGTGAAACTGACAGTGTGGTATTCTGTTCTAAACCAATTTTGCTGTTCCATATTTTCAATCCTTGAGTTTAGGGACAGAGAAGGACACTCGTAGAAATTATCAGTGTGCTATTCTGTGCTAAATCTTGTTTGTAGGGAGGGACAGAGAAGGACAGTGAGGGAAAGTGTCAGTGTGCTATTCTGTTCTAAAACTATTTTGCTGAACCATATTTTCAATCCTTGAGTTGAGGGACAGAGAGGTACAGTGAGTGAAACTGACAGTGTGCTATTCTGTTCTAAACCAATTTTGCTGTTCCATATTTTCAATCCTTGAGTTGAGGGACAGAGAGGTACAGTCAGTGAAACTGACAGTGTGCTATTCTGTTCTAAACCAATTTTGCTGTTCCATATTTTCAATCCTTGAGTTGAGGGATAGAGAGGTACAGTCAGTGAAACTGACAGTGTGCTATTCTGTTCTAAACCAATTTTGCTGTTCCATATTTTCAATCCTTGAGTTTAGGGACAGAGAAGGACACTCGTAGAAATTATCAGTGTGCTATTCTGTGCTAAATCTTGTTTGTAGGGAGGGACAGAGTAGGACAGTGGGGGAAAGTGTCTGTGTGCTATTCTGTTCTAAAACTTTTTTGCTGAACCATATTTTCAATCCTTGTGTTTAGGGACAGAGAAGGATAGGCAGGGGACAGTGTCAGTGTCATTGTTGCTAAGCCTCCTGCACAATATACACCTGAAGGTAGCCCTTATTGCTGTTTTTCCCATCTCCCTGCAGGCCATCCATTAAAATGTCTGGAAGGCAACCAAGGAGAGGCAGACAGTCAGGAGGCAAAAAAAGAGGGCAAGCAGGCTCTGTGTCTGGGGGCAACAGTGCTGGTCGTGTACGTGGTGCATTGTCATCAGCACATGGCCATGGGACACGCTTGTCCTTGTTTTCGGCAGCTGGACATGTTGAGCCACATCATGCCGAAGACTTGGTAGAGTGGATGACCAAGCCCACCTCATCCTCCTCATCCTCTCTCACCCAGGCTCAGGGTACTGGCAAAGCAGCTGCCAAAGCGTCCTCTTCTCTGGTATCATTATCTTCATTAGTCAATCCTTCCCTAGACCCACCATGCCCTCCTCCTGAGGAGTCCCCCGAACTGTTTGAGCACAGTGTTGGGTACATGCTCCAGGAGGATGCCCAGCGTTTGGAAGGATCTGATGATGATACCCAGCTAGAGGAAGGCAGCAGCGTGAGAGCAGAGAGAGGGGATGCTCAAGAAGGACACCAATCTGGCAGTCATGTTCCAGCAGCTGCAGCATACTGCCAGATTGGCTCCAGTGATGAGGAGGGAGGGGATGATGAGGTCACTGACTCCACGTGGGTGCCTAATAGGAGAGAGGAGGAGGAGGAGGATGAGGAGGAGGCACATCTCCAACGAGGCAGGATGCCCTTGAGTGGCCAGCGTATGGGCAGCACACCGACGGAATCACACCGCAGAGCTCCGCCTGTGCAGGGCGCTGCCTCTGCCCGTCATTCAAAAAGTTCTTTGGTGTGGGCCTTTTTTGAGGCGAGTGCATCAGATCGCACAGCTGCTGTTTGCAACATATGTCTCAAGCGTATATCGCGTGGCCAAAACATCAGCCGCTTGGGCACCACATGCTTGATCAGACATATGTTGACCTGCCATGCAGCTCGTTGGCAAGCCTACCTTAAAGACCCACACCAAAGAACAAAGCTGACCTCTTCTTGCACCGCATCAGCTGGGATCTCCAACCCCACTATACCTTCACTCCTCTCTGAAACCTGCTCTGAGAGGAATGAAGGTGTAGAATTAGGTGTGTCACAGGCAAGTACTTGCGGGCACTCTGCTAGCAGTACACCAACGTCCGATTCTAGCAGGCAAATTTCCCTGCCCCAGCTGCTGGACCGTCGAAAGAAGTTCACTCCCAGCCATCCACATGCCCAGCGATTGAATGCTAGCTTGGCTAAATTGCTAGCGCTTCAACTGCTGCCTTTTCAGTTGGTAGACTCGGCCCCCTTCCGTGAGTTTGTGCAATGTGCGGTTCCTCAGTGGCAGGTTCCCAAACGACACTTTTTCGCACGGAAGGCTATTCCGGCTCTCTACAGGCATGTGGAAGGCAATGTCTTGGCCTCGCTGGACAGGGCGGTCAGCGGTAAGGTGCATGTTACCGCTGACTCATGGTCCAGCAGGCATGGACAGGGACGTTACCTTTCTTTCACGGCCCATTGGGTCACTCTTTTGGCAGCTGGGAAGGATGCAGGACAAGGTGCAGTAGTGTTGGAGGTTGTTCCACCGCGACGCCTCCAAAATGCTACTACTGGTTGTGACACACCTCTCTCCTCCACCCCCTCCTCTTCTTCTTCCTCCATGGCCTCTTCCTGTGGTTTGTCCTCGGAACCAGCGGTGCTCCGTAGGCGTACAAGGGGCTACGCAAGTACGCAGGCAAAAAGATGCCCTGCCGTGCTTGCGCTGGTGTGTTTGGGGGACAGGAGCCACACTGGGGCAGAGGTCCTGTCTGCTCTGCAGGGGCAGGCCGAGAGGTGGTTGACGCCACGCCAGCTTAAGCCAGGAATGGTGGTTTGCGACAATGGCACCAACCTCCTCTCCGCCCTCCGACAGGGACAACTGACCCATGTGCCCTGTATGGCTCACGTCCTTAACCTGGTGGTGCAGCGGTTCTTGGGCAGGTACCCGGGCTTACAGGATGTCCTGAGGCAGGCCAGGAAAGTCTGTGTGCATTTCCGCAGATCTTATAATGCCAGTGCTCGCCTGGCTGAGCTTCAAAAGGAGTTGAACCTGCCCAAGAACCGCCTTATATGTGACATGCCCACCAGGTGGAACTCAACGTTGGCCATGCTGCAGCGGCTGCACACGCAGCAGAGGGCCATCAATGAGTACCTGTGCGACTACGGCACCAGGACAGGGTCAGGGGAGCTCGGGTTTTTTTCACCACGCCAGTGGGGCATGATCAGGGATGCATGCACTGTCCTGGCACCATTTGAGGAGGCCACGAGGATGGTGAGCAGTGACAGTGCATGCATCAGTGACACTGTACCTCTTGTCCACCTGTTGGAGCGCACGCTGCGTGGAATAATGGACAGGGCACTTGAGGCAGAACAGAGGCAGGAAGAGGAGGACTTCCTTGCCTCTCAAGGCCCCCTTTAAACAGACAGTGTTCCTTCTGTCCCACCCATCGCACAGGAAGAGGAGGAGGAGGAGGAGGAGGAGGATTGTGTCAGCATGGAGGTGGAGGCTGGCACTCAGCATCATCAGCAGCAGTCTTTTAGGGATGATTTACAGTCCCAAGAAACCAGTGGACTTGTACGTGGCTGGGAGGAGGTGGCTGCGGATCATGTCGTCCTTAGTGACCCAGAGGACTCCGGACTGAATGCCTCAGCTAACCTACGCTGCATGGCCTCCCTGATCCTGCAAAGTCTGCGGAAGGATCCTCGTATTCTTCGGATCAAGGAGAGGGACCATTACTGGCTGGCCACTCTCCTTGATCCACGGTACAAGGGTAAGGTTGCGGACCTTATCGTACCGTCGCAGAGGGAGCAGAGGATGAGACAACTCCGGGAGGCCTTGCAGAAAGGTCTGTGCAACGCGTTCCCAGAGACTGGGAGGTTACAAACTCCTGGTCCTGGACAACGAGTTGCTGAGGCTTCGGGCAGTCAAAGAAGGAGCGGTGGGGAAGGTGGCCGTCTGACCGATGCGTTCAGACAATTCTTTAGTCCGCAGCCCCAAAGTATGATCGGTTCCAGCAACCATCGCCAGCGTCTGATATACATGGTCCAGGAATACCTAGGGGCAAGGTCAGACTTGGACACCTTCCCCACCGAAAATCCTCTGGCTTACTGGGTCTTGAGGATGGATCACTGGCCAGAGCTTGCACAGTATGCAATTGAGCTACTGGCCTGTCCTGCATCCAGCGTTCTTTCAGAACGCACATTCAGTGCTGCTGGAGGATTTGTCACGGATCACAGGGTGCGCCTGTCCACCGACTCGGTTGATCGACTGACTTTCATCAAGATGAACCAGTCTTGGATCACCACCAGCTACCACACACCAGATGCTGATATAACAGACTAATTGATTTTAAAATGTCACATCCCTTCAAGACTGATGCTGATGCTGAGTGCCTGTGCTGTTATGTTGACTGGCTATCCTCCTCCTCCTCCTCAATGATACGATTAACGATGATAGCTTGGAAGATCATTTTGGTTTATGGGTGACGCCACCAGTGGCTAAGGCCCAATTTTTCAGTCCCTGTTTAACAGGGGCGTGTAATTAAAATTTTTGATGCAATACTTTGCAACAGGCCTCATTGCTGTGCTCCAAGTACTGTATCTGTGAGGGGTTGCAGTGTTGTGCCACCAGTGCCTAAGGCCCAGTTTTTCAGCCCCTGTTCAACAGGGGCATGCAATTATAATTATTGATCTAATAATTCACAGCAGGGCCCATTGCTGCGCCCACCAAGAGTAACTGTCAGGCCTTACAGTGTTGTGGCACCAGCACCACCATCACCACCACCACCACCACCAAAGGCCCAATTTTTCAGCCCCTGTTCAACAGGGGCATGCAATTATAATTATTGATCTAATAATTCATAGCAGGGCCCATTGCTGCGCCCACCAAGAGTAACTGTCAGGCCTTACAGTGTTGTGGCACCAGCACCACCATCACCACCACCACCACCACCAAAGGCCCAATTTTTCAGCCCCTGTTCAACAGGGGCATGCAATTATAATTATTGATCTAATAATTCACAGCAGGGACCATTGCTGCGCCCAACAAGAGTAACTGTCAGGCCTTACAGTGTTGTGGCACCAGCACCACCATCACCACCACCACCACCACCAAAGGCCCAATTTTTCAGCCCCTGTTCAACAGGGGCATGCAATTATAATTATTGATCTAATAATTCACAGCAGGGACCATTGCTGCGCCCACCAAGAGTAACTGTCAGGCCTTACAGTGTTGTGGCACCAGCACCACCATCAAAGGCCCAATTTTTACTACCACTGATCAACAATTATATGTTATTACAATTCCTGATATTATACTTGACAGCAGGGCGTTCCAGCACCCACCAAGAATAACTGTGAGTGCTTTCAGTGTTGTGCCAACACCAACACCTAAGGGGCCAATTTCTGCAGTGTATATACGGAAGGTCCCTACTTTCAAACATCCAACTTACAAACTACTACTACTTGCAAACGGAAGAAGACAACAGGAAGTGAGAGGAAATCTACCCCTTGGAAGGAAAATTCTCTCCTGTAAGAATTAATATGGGAGAAAGGTGTCTCCTCTCTACTGATGCTTTATCACCAATCCTTGTTTCAATAAAAACACCACATTTCAAAAACAGTTGTCATTGGGACGCAAAGTGAGGTGAAATGTTCTGAACAGGGGCACAGACAGCAAAAAAAAATGTGACAGGGGTGATAACCGTTCCCTATGTTTTACAAAAAGCTAAAAAAAAGGAATTTGCCATGGAGCTCCACTTAAACAATGCAGCTGTTCAAAATTATAAACAGATTCTACATAAGAACAAACCTACAGTCCCTGTCTTGTATGCACCGCCTGTATACGGCTGTTTAGAGTATATAGGTCCTTTTTTATTTTGTGTGCGGGGTTCCCCTTAATATCCATACAAGACCCAAAGGGGCTGGTAATGGGCTGGGGTGGGGGGGGGGGTTGATGGGGTAGCTATGCCATTTTTCCTAAAGATTTTCATCCATATTACCGGGACCAGACATTGCATTAAAGCCGCAAGCAGTTTTAAATGACTTTTTTCACTTTAGAAATGTTATTTTGTGCAGGGACAGTTCTAAACACGGGAAACACGTGGCACTTCACAGGCCTACTTTAGACACCCCCCAGGTACAATATTTAAAGGAATATTTGACTTTTTTTTTTCACTTTATGCATCATTAAAATGACTGCTCCCGGAAAACGTCCGTTTTTAAAACTTATTTTTGCATTGATACATGTCCCCTGGTGCAGAAGCCGGGTTCCCAAACTCTGTTTCGGACAATAACATGGATAATAGTCGTTATAATTAGCACTTTAGAATCTGAACGTTCGCATCCATTGTATTTAATAGGGTTCTAATGTTCGTGCAAACTTTCGGTCCGTTCGCGGGTTCTGGTGCGAACCGAACCCGGGGGTGTTCGGCTCATCACTACTTCTCAGCAAGAGTGGAAAGTGAGGCTACATAACATCAAACCTTCCAAAATAAACAGCAGTGATTTTCTGGGAAATATCAGTATATTTCCTCTCCTCCCTATTGATGTTCTTTGGGAGGGTCAGAGGTGCATACAGGCAGGTGGCAAAGTATTGGTCAGATATCCAGGCAAGAAGCCATTTAGAGGAGAGATTGTAGCTGAAGGGCCAGGATCTACTGTTTATGTATTGTTAGAAGGAACAGATAATCCGCTTTGTTTTCCACTCCACAGGCTGTCTCCGATTTGATCCATAGGAAGACCAGAGAAAAGTGGTTACATGATGGAAAGAATGACGGAAGGTCGCAAGAGCTGTGGAGAGCAAGGCCTTTGATGTATTCCAAGCTTGGACTTGCTTCTAAAGAACTTTAGAATGGACTTTCTAATGAACTTTTATCCAAAGACTGAAACACCTTCCCAGTGACAGAAATATGGGAGGGGTTGCATTTAAGGAAAATTCATGTGTATATTGAGTTTTTAGTAATGAAGAGATTTTCTGTGTGTGGTCTGAGAGAGAAAAAATAAAAATTATAGGGCGGAATGTATTGCGTTTGTTAAAAATATGATTTTTTATTATTATTAATCAGATATAGGATACATGGGACAATTTTACAATAGTGAGTTGGTCAGATTACTGTCAGTATTTTGGTTTGAGTAGATTTCTCAAACAAATGTTTTACTCGTTTGAGATTTCTTTCAGCTCTCAAACTAAAAGAATGACAGTTTAGATTACAGGTTTTGGTTTGAGTAGACAATAGGTTAGATACCATTGTTGTATCCAATATGCTAATGTCTCTATAGCCACAGTAAACAAGTAAGACATTACCTGTTTGAGATTTCTTTCAGCTCTCAAACTGAAAAGAATTACAGTTTAGATTACAGGTTTCGTTTGAGTAGACAATAGGTAGATAGCATTGTTGTATTCAATGCTATTGTTGAAATACAGCTACAGTAAACATCTATGTTTTCTGTTTGGTAACAATGCTAAACAGCACACATAAAAGCAGGCCTAAGCTAGGAGGGAGACACACACCATGTTGCTGTAAGATCATTCATGAAGAAGAACAGAACCTGGTCTCCAAGAAGAATTATTGCCAATGGAGATCACGAGTAATCGAAGATAAGTAACCTTTAAATGTATTTGTAGTTATAGACCATAGGCTGTTCTATTTGCTAGGCATTTTGCTTGTTATAGAAATCTGTCAGTCTTGTATTTTAGTCCTAATATTGTAATAGTTTTGTATGTACAGCATCTTGTATAGTAAAAGCACATTTACACACTGCAGAAGTCTCAGCTTCCTTGTTATACCACAGAGTAACCTTGCTAGATAAACGCAAAAGCAAAACAATCACTGACACTGTCCCTACCTATCCTTCTCTCTCCCTGCACACAAGGTTTAGCAGAATATCACTGACACTGTCCCTACCTATCCTTCTCTCTCCCTACACACAATATCACTGACACTGTCCCTACCTATCCTTCTCTCTCCCTACTAGGGATGAGCCGAACACCCCCGGGTTCGGTTCGCACCAGAACCTTCGAACGGACCGAAAGTTCGCGCGAATTTTCGAACCCTATTCGTTATAATGGACGCGAACGTTCGAAATCAAAATTGCTAATTACAACGGCCAATATGCATGTTAATGTCATAAAACAGGTTTGGGGACCCGGGTCCTGCCCCAGGGGACATATATCAATGCAAAAAGAAATTTTAAAAACTAAAGTTTTTTCGGGAGCAGTCATTTTAATGATGCATAAAGTGAAAAAAAAAAAAAGTGAAATTTTCCTTTAAATATGGTACCTGGGGGGTGTCTAAAGTATGCCTGTGAAGTGGCATGTGTTTCCCGTGTTTAGAACTGTCCTTGCACAAAATGACATTTGTAAAGGAAAAAAAGAAGCCATTTAAAACCACTTGCGGCTTTAATGTCATGTCTTGTCCTGGCCGCCATATGGCTGAAAATCCTTGAGAAAAATGGCATGGCTACCCCATCACCCCCCCCCCCCCACCCCAGCCCCTTTGGGTCTTGTATGGATACTAAGGGGGACCCCGAACCCAAAATAAAACCCTATACCTACAACCCTATATACTCTGAACAGCAGTATATAGGTGGTGCAAACAAGACATGGACTGTAGGTTTGTTCTTAAGTAGAATCTGAACAGGTACATTATGAAGTGTAGCTACATCCCAAAAAAATCAATTTTTAAGCTTTTTGGAGAACATAGGGAGGGGTTATCACCCCTGTAACATTTGCTGTCTTTGCACATCTGTTCAGAACATGTCACCTCACTTTCCGTCCCAATGACAAATGTTTTTGGAAAAGTGGGGTTTTAATTGAAACAAGGATTGGTGATAAAGCATCAGTAGAGAGGAGATACCTTTTTCCCAAATTAAATCTAACAGGATAGAATTTTCCTTCCTAGGGGTAGATTTCCTCTCACTTCCTGTTTTCTCTTGCCGTTTGCAAGTAGGAGTCATTTGTAAGTTGGATGTTTGAAAGTAGGGGCCTGCCGTATATACCCTGCAGAAATTTGCCCTATTAGATGTTGGTGTAGCCACAAGACTGGTGGGCACAGGAATGGGCCCTGCTGTGAGTTAATAGATCAAGATTTGTACTTGCATGCACCTGTTGAACCGGGCAGAAAAATTGGGCCTTTGGTGGTGGTGGTGGTGGTGGTGGACGGTGTTGCCACAAGACTGTAAGCCCTCACAGTTACTCTTGGTGGGTGCAGGAATGGGCCCTGCTGTGAGTTATTAGATCAAGATTTGTAATTGCATGCACCTGTTGAACAGGGCAGAAAAATTGGGCCTTTGGTGGTGGTGGTGGTGGTGGACGGTGTTGCCACAAGACTGTAGGCCCTCATAGTTACTCTTGGTGGGCGCAGGAATGGGCCCTGCTGTGAACTATTAGATCAAGATTTGTAATTACACGCCCCTGTTAAACAGGGGCTGAAAAATTGTGCCTTAGGCATTGGTGCTGGTGCCACAACACTGCAACCCCTCACAGATACTGTACTTGGAGCACAGCAGTCACACCTGTTGCGAAGCATCTTTTTAAAAAATTGTAATTACACGCCCCTGTTATACAGGGGCTCAAAAATTGTGCCTTAGGCACTGGTGCTGGTGCCACAACACTGCAACCCCTCACAGATACTGTACTCTGAGCACAGCAATGAGACCTGTTGCAAAGCATTGCCTAAAAATTGTAATTACACGCCCCAACAGGGGCTGAAAAATTGTGCCTTAGGCACTGGTGCTGGTGCCACAACACTGCAACCCCTCACAGATACTGTACTCTGAGCACAGCAGTCACACCTGTTGCGAAGCATCTTTTTAAAAAATTGTAATTACACGCCCCTGTTATACAGGGGCTGAAAAATTGTGCCTTAGGCACTGGTGTGGTGGCATGGATCATTGAGGAGGAGGAAGAGGATAGTCAGTGAACATAACAGGACAGTCACTCAGCATCAGCATAGGCAGTCTTGAAGGGATGTGACATTATAAATTATTCCGTTATATCCGCTTCAGGTGTCTGGTAGCTGGTGGTGATCCAAGACTGATTCATTTTTATGAAGGTCAGTCGATCAACCGAGTCGGTGGACAGACGCACCCTATGATCGGTGACAAATCCTCCAGCAGCACTGAATGTGCGTTCGGAAAGAACGCTGGATGCAGGACAGGCCAGTAGCTCAATTGCATACTGTGCAAGCTCTGGCCAGTGATCCATCCTCAGGACCCAGTAAGCCAGAGGATTTTCGGTGGGAAAGGTGTCCAAGTCTGACCTTGCCCCTAGGTATTCCTGCACCATGTATATCAGACGCTGGCGATGGTTGCTGGAACGATCATACCTTGGGGCTGCGGACTAAAAAATTGTCTGAACGCATCGGTCAGACGTCCACCTTCCCCACCGCTCCTTCTGCTACTGACCGAAGCCTCAGCAACTCGTCGTCCAGGACCAGGAGTTTGTAACCTCCCAGTTTCTGGGAACGCGTTGCACAGACCTTTCTGCAAGGCCTCCCTGAGATGTCTCATCCTCTGCTCCCTCTGCGACGGCAAGATAAGGTCCGCAACCTTACCCTTGTACCGTGGATCAAGGAGAGTGGCCAGCCAGTAATGGTCACTCTCCTTGATCCGAAGAACACGAGGATCCTTCCGCAGGCTTTGCAGGATCAGGGAGGCCATGCAGCGTAGGTTAGCTGAGGCATTCGGTCCGGAGTCTTCTGGGTCACTGAGGATGACATGATCGCCAGCCACCTCCTCCCAGCCACGTACAAGTCCACTGGTTTGTTGGGACTGTACATCATCCCTAAAAGACTGCTGCTGCTGATGCTGAGTGCCAGGCTCCACCTCCATGCTCACACAATCCTCCTCCTCCTCCTCCTCCTCTTCCTGTGTGATGGGTGGGACAGAAGGAACATTGTCTGGATAAAGGGGGCCTTGAGAGACAAGGAAGTCCTCCTCTTCCTGCCTCTGTTCTGCCTCAAGTGCCCTGTCCATTATCCCACGCAGCGTATGCTCCAACAGGTGGACAAGAGGTACAGTGTCACTGATGCATGCACTGTCACTGCTCACCATCCTCGTGGCCTCCTCAAATGGTGAGAGGACAGTGCATGCATCCCTGATCATGCTCCACTGGCGTGGGGAAAAAAAGCCAAGCTCCCCTGACCCTGTCCTGGTGCCGTAGTCGCAAAGGTACTCATTGATGGCCCTCTGCTGCGTGTGCAGTCGCTGCAGCATGGCCAACGTTGAGTTCCACCTGGTGGGCATGTCACATATTAGGCGGTTCTTGGGCAGGTTCAGCTCCTTTTGCAGCTCAGTCAGCCGAGCACTGGCATTATAAGATCGGCGGAAATGCACACAGACTTTCCTGGCCTGCCTCAGGACATCCTGTAAGCCTGGGAACCTGCCCAAGAACCGCTGCACCACCAGGTTGAGGACGTGAGCCATACAGGGCACATGGGTGAGCTGCCCCTGTCGCAGGGCGGAGAGGAGGTTGGTGCCATTATCAGAAACGACCATTCCTGGCTTAAGCTGGCGTGGCGTCAACCACCTCTCGGCCTGCCCCTGCAGAGCTGCCAGAACCTCTGGCCCAGTGTGGCTCCTGTCCCCCAAACACACCAGCGCAAGCACGGCATGGCATCTTTTTGCCTGCGTACTCGCGTAGCCCCTTGTACGCCTACGGAGCACCGCTGGTTCCGAGGACAGAGCACTCGAAGAGGACATGGAGGAAGAAGAAGAGGAGGGGGTGGAGGAGAGAGGTGTCTCACAACCAGTAGTAGCATTTTGGAGGCGTGGTGGCGGAACAACCTCCAACACTACTGCACCTTGTCCTGCATCCCTCCCAGCTGCCAATAGAGTGACCCAATGGGCCGTGAAAGAAAGATAACGTCCCTGTCCATGCCTGCTGGACCATGAGTCAGCGGTAATATGCACCTTACCGCTGACCGCCCTGTCCAGCGAGGCATGGACATTGCCTTCCACATGGCAGTAGAGAGACGGAATCGCCTTCCGTGAGAAAAAGTGGCGTTTGGGAACCTGCCACTGAGGAACCGCACATTGAACAAACTCACGGAAGGGGGCCGAGTCTATCAACTGAAAAGGCAGCAGTTGAAGTGCTAGCAATTTAGCCAAGCTAGCATTCAACCGCTGGGCATGTGGATGGCTGGGAGTATACTTCTTTCGACGGTCCAGCAGCTGGGGCAGGGAAATTTGCCTGCTACAATCGGACGTCGGTGTACTGCAAGTACTTGGTTGTGACACACCTAATTCTACACCTTCAGTCCTCTCAGAGCAGCTTTCAGAGAGGACTGAAGATATAGTGGGGATGGAGATCCCAGCTGATGAGGAGCAAGGAGAGGTCCGCTTTGTTCTTTGGTGTGGGTCTTTTATGTGTGCTTGCCAACGAGCTGCATGGCAGGTCGACATATGTCTGCTCATGCTTGTGGTGCCCAAGCGGCTGATGTTTTGGCCACGCGAGATACGCTTGAGACAAATATTGCAAATAGCAGTGGTGCGATCTGATGCACTCGTCTCAAAAAAGGCCCACACCAAAGAACTTTTGTGATAACGTGCAGAGGCAGCGCCCTGCACAGGCGGAGCTCTGCGGTGTGGTACAGTTGCTGTGCTGGCCTCTAGCTGGCCTCCAGGGGGCATCCTGCCTCGTTGGACATGTGACGCTGCATCCTCCTCCTCCTCCTCCTCTCTCCCTTCAGGCACCCACGTGGAGTCAGTGACCTCATCATCCCCTCCCTCTTCACCACTAGAGCAAACCTGGCAGTAAGCTGCAGCTGGTGGAACACTACTGCCAGATTGCTGTCCTTCAGCATCCCCTCTCTCTGCGCGCACACTACTGACTTCCTCAAGCTGGGTATCATCATCCGAGCCTTCGAATCGTTGGGCATCCTCCTGGAGCATGTACCCAACACTGTGCTCAAACAGTTCGGGGGACTCCTCAGGAGGACATGGTGGTTCTAGGGAAGGGGTGGCTGATGATGCCATTGAGTACGCGTTGGCAGCTGCTCTGCCAGTACCCTGAGCCTGGGTGAGAGAGGATGAGGAGGATGAGGAGGGCTTGGTCATCCATTCTACCAAGCCTTCGGCATGATGCGGCTCCACATGTCCAGCTGCCGAAAACAAAGACAAGCGTGTCCCATGGCCACGTGCTGATGACGATGCACGACCACGTCCACGGCCAGCACTGTTGTCTCTAGAAACAGAGCCTGCCTGCCCTGTGTTCTTGCCTCGGCACGCTCTGCCTCTCCTTGGCGGTCTTCCAGCCATTGTAGTCGGTAGTGTATATAGTATAAAAAATAGAACTACTATGTGTGCTCACAACACACTGTAGGTCCTATGGGTGCTGACACTAACACACTATAGGTACTATGTGTGCTGCTGAGAAGAAAATATAGGAGCTCTGTGTGATGCCACTAACACACTAGAAGTCCTATGGGTGCTGCTGAGAAGAAAATATAGGAGCTCTGTTTGCTGCCACTAACACACTAGAAGTCCTATGGGTGCTGCTGAGAAGAAAATATAGGAGCTCTGTTTGCTGCCACTAACACACTAGAAGTCCTATGGGTGCTGCTGAGAAGAAAATATAGGAGCTCTGTGTGATGCCACTAACACACTAGAAGTCCTATGGGTGCTGCTGAGATGAAAATATAGGAACTCTGTGTGATGCCACTAACACATTAGAAGTCCTATGGGTGCTGCTGAGAAGAAAATATAGGAGCTCTGTTTGCTGCCACTAACACACTAGAAGTCCTATGGGTGCTGCTGAGAAGAAAATATAGGAGCTCTGTGTGATGCCACTAACACACTAGAAGTCCTATGGGTGCTGCTGAGAAGAAAATATAGGAGCTCTGTTTGCTGCCACTAACACACTAGAAGTCCTATGGGTGCTGCTGAGAAGAAAATATAGGAGCTCTGTGTGATGCCACTAACACACTAGAAGTCCTATGGGTGCTGCTGAGAAGAAAATATAGGAGCTCTGTTTGCTGCCACTAACACACTAGAAGTCCTATGGGTGCTGCTGAGAAGAAAATATAGGAGCTCTGTGTGATGCCACTAACACACTAGAAGTCCTATGGGTGCTGCTGAGAAGAAAATATAGGAGCTCTGTTTGCTGCCACTAACACACTAGAAGTCCTATGGGTGCTGCTGAGAAGAAAATATAGGAGCTCTGTTTGCTGCCACTAACACACTAGAAGTCCTATGGGTGCTGCTGAGAAGAAAATATAGGAGCTCTGTGTGATGCCACTAACACACTAGAAGTCCTATGGGTGCTGCTGAGAAGAAAATATAGGAGCTCTGTTTGCTGCCACTAACACACTAGAAGTCCTATGGGTGCTGCTGAGAAGAAAATATAGGAGCTCTGTGTGATGCCACTAACACACTAGAAGTCCTATGGGTGCTGCTGAGAAGAAAATATAGGAGCTCTGTTTGCTGCCACTAACACACTAGAAGTCCTATGGGTGCTGCTGAGAAGAAAATATAGGAGCTCTGTGTGATGCCACTAACACACTAGAAGTCCTATGGGTGCTGCTGAGAAGAAAATATAGGAGCTCTGTTTGCTGCCACTAACACACTAGAAGTCCTATGGGTGCTGCTGAGAAGAAAATATAGGAGCTCTGTTTGCTGCCACTAACACACTAGAAGTCCTATGGGTGCTGCTGAGAAGAAAATATAGGAGCTCTGTGTGATGCCACTAACACACTAGAAGTCCTATGGGTGCTGCTGAGAAGAAAATATAGGAGCTCTGTTTGCTGCCACTAACACACTAGAAGTCCTATGGGTGCTGCTGAGAAGAAAATATAGGAGCTCTGTGTGATGCCACTAACACACTAGAAGTCCTATGGGTGCTGCTGAGATGAAAATATAGGAACTCTGTGTGATGCCACTAACACATTAGAAGTCCTATGGGTGCTGCTGAGAAGAAAATATAGGAGCTCTGTTTGCTGCCACTAACACACTAGAAGTCCTATGGGTGCTGCTGAGAAGAAAATATAGGAGCTCTGTTTGCTGCCACTAACACACTAGAAGTCCTATGGGTGCTGCTGATAAGAAAATATAGGAGCTCTGTGTGATGCCACTAACACACTAGAAGTCCTATGGGTGCTGCTGAGATGAAAATATAGGAACTCTGTGTGATGCCACTAACACATTAGAAGTCCTATGGGTGCTGCTGAGAAGAAAATATAGGAGCTCTGTTTGCTGCCACTAACACACTAGAAGTCCTATGGGTGCTGCTGAGAAGAAAATATAGGAGCTCTGTGTGATGCCACTAACACACTAGAAGTCCTATGGGTGCTGCTGAGAAGAAAATATAGGAGCTCTGTTTGCTGCCACTAACACACTAGAAGTCCTATGGGTGCTGCTGAGAAGAAAATATAGGAGCTCTGTTTGCTGCCACTAACACACTAGAAGTCCTATGGGTGCTGCTGAGAAGAAAATATAGGAGCTCTGTGTGATGCCACTAACACACTAGAAGTCCTATGGGTGCTGCTGAGAAGAAAATATAGGAGCTCTGTTTGCTGCCACTAACACACTAGAAGTCCTATGGGTGCTGCTGAGAAGAAAATATAGGAGCTCTGTTTGCTGCCACTAACACACTAGAAGTCCTATGGGTGCTGCTGAGAAGAAAATATAGGAGCTCTGTGTGATGCCACTAACACACTAGAAGTCCTATGGGTGCTGCTGAGATGAAAATATAGGAACTCTGTGTGATGCCACTAACACATTAGAAGTCCTATGGGTGCTGCTGAGAAGAAAATATAGGAGCTCTGTTTGCTGCCACTAACACACTAGAAGTCCTATGGGTGCTGCTGAGAAGAAAATATAGGAGCTCTGTGTGATGCCACTAACACACTAGAAGTCCTATGGGTGCTGCTGAGAAGAAAATATAGGAGCTCTGTTTGCTGCCACTAACACACTAGAAGTCCTATGGGTGCTGCTGAGAAGAAAATATAGGAGCTCTGTGTGATGCCACTAACACACTAGAAGTCCTATGGGTGCTGCTGAGAAGAAAATATAGGAGCTCTGTTTGCTGCCACTAACACACTAGAAGTCCTATGGGTGCTGCTGAGAAGAAAATATAGGAGCTCTGTGTGATGCCACTAACACACTAGAAGTCCTATGGGTGCTGCTGAGAAGAAAATATAGGAGCTCTGTTTGCTGCCACTAACACACTAGAAGTCCTATGGGTGCTGCTGAGAAGAAAATATAGGAGCTCTGTGTGATGCCACTAACACACTAGAAGTCCTATGGGTGCTGCTGAGAAGAAAATATAGGAGCTCTGTTTGCTGCCACTAACACACTAGAAGTCCTATGGGTGCTGCTGAGAAGAAAATATAGGAGCTCTGTTTGCTGCCACTAACACACTAGAAGTCCTATGGGTGCTGCTGAGAAGAAAATATAGGAGCTCTGTGTGATGCCACTAACACAATAGAAGTCCTATGGGTGCTGCTGAGAAGAAAATATAGGAGCTCTGTTTGCTGCCACTAACACACTAGAAGTCCTATGGGTGCTGCTGAGAAGAAAATATAGGAGCTCTGTTTGCTGCCACTAACACACTAGAAGTCCTATGGGTGCTGCTGAGAAGAAAATATAGGAGCTCTGTGTGATGCCACTAACACACTAGAAGTCCTATGGGTGCTGCTGAGAAGAAAATATAGGAGCTCTGTTTGCTGCCACTAACACACTAGAAGTCCTATGGGTGCTGCTGAGAAGAAAATATAGGAGCTCTGTTTGCTGCCACTAACACACTAGAAGTCCTATGGGTGCTGCTGAGAAGAAAATATAGGAGCTCTGTGTGATGCCACTAACACACTAGAAGTCCTATGGGTGCTGCTGAGATGAAAATATAGGAACTCTGTGTGATGCCACTAACACATTAGAAGTCCTATGGGTGCTGCTGAGAAGAAAATATAGGAGCTCTGTTTGCTGCCACTAACACACTAGAAGTCCTATGGGTGCTGCTGAGAAGAAAATATAGGAGCTCTGTGTGATGCCACTAACACACTAGAAGTCCTATGGGTGCTGCTGAGAAGAAAATATAGGAGCTCTGTTTGCTGCCACTAACACACTAGAAGTCCTATGGGTGCTGCTGAGAAGAAAATATAGGAGCTCTGTGTGATGCCACTAACACACTAGAAGTCCTATGGGTGCTGCTGAGAAGAAAATATAGGAGCTCTGTTTGCTGCCACTAACACACTAGAAGTCCTATGGGTGCTGCTGAGAAGAAAATATAGGAGCTCTGTGTGATGCCACTAACACACTAGAAGTCCTATGGGTGCTGCTGAGAAGAAAATATAGGAGCTCTGTTTGCTGCCACTAACACACTAGAAGTCCTATGGGTGCTGCTGAGAAGAAAATATAGGAGCTCTGTTTGCTGCCACTAACACACTAGAAGTCCTATGGGTGCTGCTGAGAAGAAAATATAGGAGCTCTGTGTGATGCCACTAACACACTAGAAGTCCTATGGGTGCTGCTGAGAAGAAAATATAGGAGCTCTGTTTGCTGCCACTAACACACTAGAAGTCCTATGGGTGCTGCTGAGAAGAAAATATAGGAGCTCTGTTTGCTGCCACTAACACACTAGAAGTCCTATGGGTGCTGCTGAGAAGAAAATATAGGAGCTCTGTTTGCTGCCACTAACACACTAGAAGTCCTATGGGTGCTGCTGAGAAGAAAATATAGGAGCTCTGTTTGCTGCCACTAACACACTAGAAGTCCTATGGGTGCTGCTGAGAAGAAAATATAGGAGCTCTGTTTGCTGCCACTAACACACTAGAAGTCCTATGGGTGCTGTTGGGGTGCAATGCTGTGCTAACAGCACTGCGGTTGGTACTACTGCAATACTGTACTAATAACAGTAAGCACGCACCAGACTAATCCCCAGCAGCAGCTAATAACACACTAACTGTGCAATCAGCAGCAATGAACGATCAATGACTTAGGTAGCAATGGTTTAGCAAAGAAATAGCCAATGGTTTAGCAAAGAAGAGCAAATCTTTCAGTATCAAGCAAAGACAGAATCAGCAGACTAATCTCTCCTAAAGCCGGAACTCATGTGACCGGGGCCGATGGCGTGGCGGCCTTTTAAATGGTGGGGCGTGTACTAAAGCCCCTGAGCTGTAATTGGCTACAGGCGTCCTGCCTGTAGCCAATTATTGCTCTCCGAGTTTCGGGCGCTGTGATTGGCCAAGCATGCGGGGTCACAGTGCATGCTTGGCCAATCATCAGCCAGCAATGCACTGCGCCAGCCGCGCCGGCCGCAATGCATTGCGGGGCCGCTCGCATCACACGAATGTGATGCGAACGGCCCAAATAGTTCTGGGCTCGACGAGCGAGCGAACGCCCGATGCTCGATTCGAACATGGGTTCGAATCGAGCACCGGGCCCATCCCTACTCCCTACACACAATATCACTGACACTGTCCCTACCTATCCTTCTCTCTCCCTACACACAATATCTCTAACACTGTCCCTGCCTATGTACGACTTTCCCTGCGCCGGAACACACTACACAAGGCCGCCGCGCTGGCGGTCTTTTATAGTGTGGGGCGTGTACTAAACCCCCCTGAGCTATAATTGGCCACAGGCATCCTGCCTGTGGCCAATTATGGCTCTCCTCGCTGCCGGTGCTGTGATTGGCCAAGCATGCGGGGTCACAGTGCATGCTTGGCCAATCACAGCGCAGGGATTTTGGGCCATTCGCGTCACTCGAATTTGGCGCGAACGACCCAAAACGTTCGATCTTCATCGAACACACGGTGTTCGAGTTGAACGTATGTTCGACTCGAATGCGGAGCTCATCCCTACTCGGCACTAGGGAGTAACACGCTCAACTGTTATTAGCCGTTCACCTCCAGACCTTTCATAGACCGTGAGTGTGAGCTGGCATATGCAATATCATCAGAGTCCTTGCCCCGTCCTACGTCCATTTTGTCATGTGACGTCTTCAAGGAGCAGTACGTATGCAGATGAGCGTGTTACTCCTTAGGGGTTGATGTGCAGACCAGCGCCACTCTTATCACTATACCTATCTGTATACACCTCAAAGTGATCCATCTTATTTACAGGTGAAAAGGAAAGCCCTTTCTATAAAAGTGTGATGTGTCTGTTTTCGAGATGGAAGTCAGACAGATTGATTACCTTCATATCTCTAGAGGCACCCCTCCCATCTACAGGGAATTGCCCCATATCTATTTGTTGTTCTTCCGGCTTCTTTTAAATGCTAGCTCTCCTTTCCTGTTTTTTTCTTTTATTTCTTTTGAGGTGGCGTTTCCTATTCCTTCTTATACTGCTTCTGCTTTTCCTCCCTTTAGGATACTCCTGTGGGGTGGTGAAGATTCCTCGAGTCCATTCTGATCCTGATCTAAAAAACTCACCAAACGCTGATCATCTTCACTACCCGAAGATGCTCCTCCTACACCTGACCCTGACCTGGATGACGGTGTCTGTCGTCTGGACCTGCTTCTACCCTTTCTTAGGGTGAGAACAGAAATCTCTCCCTTCGTCCAATCTCCCAGATCTCTTTTAAATTTTGACTGTTAAGTTTTTCTGCACTCTGTTACAGTATCTCACAAAAGTGAGCACACCCCACACATTTTTGTAAATATTTTATTATATCTTTTCATGTGCCAAAATGTACTATGACATACTGAAGCAGAGCATGATCCCCTCCCTTCAAAAACTGGGCCACAGGGCAGTATGTCAACACGATAATGACCCTAAACACACCTCCAAGACAAACACTGACTTGCTAAAGAAGCTGAGGGTAAAGGTGATGGACTGGCCACGCATGCCTCCAGACCTAAACCCTATTGAGCATCTGTGGGGCATCGGTAGGTGGAGGAGCGCAAGGTCTATAACATCCACCAGCTTTGTGATGTCATCATGGAGGAGTGGAAGAGGACTCCAGTGGCAACCTGTGAAGCTCTGGTGATCTCCATGCCCAAGAGGGTTAAGGCAGTGCTGGGAAAATAATGGTGGCCACACAAAATATTGACACTTTGGGCCCAATTTGGAAATTTTCACTTAGGAGTGTACTCACCTTTGTTGCCAGCGGTTTAGACATTAATGGCTGTGTGTTGAGTTATTTTGAGGGGAGAGCAAATTTACACTGTTATACAAGCTGTACACTCACTACTTTACATTGTAGCAACATTTAATTTCTTCAGTGTTGTCACATGAAAAGCTATAATAAAATATTTACAAAAATTTGGGGGGGGGGGACTCACTTTTATGAGATACTGCATTTCTTTTTTAAGGAGTTCATGAAATTTTTCAAAGTACGGCTTGTCTTTAAAAGGTTCCAGTCTCATTCGACTCTTGTCAATCTGAGACTGTAATGCCTCTAGTTGTATTGTCTCTTCTTCTATTATCAACTTCATAACTTCTATTCCATGGTCAATGTATTGTTTCCTCAATTTTTCCCAGAAATCTCTCTGTTTGCAGATGTGTAGCTGGACTACCCTTTCTCTTAGGCCTCTCAGAACAATTTTATTATTTACATGGAACTCAAGAGAGAGTATATCCCATTTTCTATTCAGGGATTTAACCACTCATTTTTTGTGTTCCCTAAAGAGTATTTTAATATTGTCACTGTCTGGAGTATCAGATTCTTTAATTTCACAATTGATGGCGACTCTGATTTCTGCCTCAATATCCTCCCCTATTGTAAATGCCATTCGTCCAAAGTAGTACACACTCAAACCACTGGCGTATTCTGTGACCTCTACAAAGAAAGACCCATACATAGATCTCGGTTAATTACAGGTAACTAAATAAAAACACAGAGGTCAAATCCCCCAACTAAGGGCTATAATCATAAATCACCACTACTCATGGATCAAAAACACTGTCTCACCCCGTCGGGTGGGGTCACTCAACAACAAATCCAATGTACAAGAGAGCAAAATCTGAGGGTCAAGGACGACCACCCAGCCAAGTCATTGTAAACTGAGAACCAATTGCGGTATTTGGAAAACTGAAAAAATACTTTATTGATATAACAAAATCAAATACTGTTAAATGGTACAGATTGTCGATCAACTGACCAACAACCCTCCAAATTACCACTTAATAAAGTTGGGACAACATTGTCACAACACACACACAGAAGCCACACATACAGACAGACGGGCCCAGGGTCATGTACACATCCGCAATTGAACAGACAAGCAATAATGGCACAATTGATGTTCATTTAGACTGGAGCAGCCCAAACAGGTGAGACTATCACTAAGGGCCTTAACCGGGCTTGAATTCTATTGCAACTGAACCTAAACTAATATGCAATAGACAACGTTGTCCCAATTTTATTAAGTGGTAATTTGGAGGATTGTTGGAAAATTGATCGATAATCTGTAATATTTAACAGTATTTGATATTGTTACATCAATAAAGTCTTTTTTCACTTTTCCAAATACCGCAGTTTACAACGACTTGACTCGTGAAACTTTGTTTGTTTTGGGTAGAGCAGTAAAGAGTAAAAAGGTGTGTTAGTTTTTATTCTGTCTATGACTATGTCTATGATGGAGGCACCAGCATAGTGGGAAGAGGGGGCCACAGTATATAGAATGGCAGGATTTTTGAAACTTTAAAATAATGGAAGTTACCAACATTTTGAAAATTGAACATAAAATAGGTAAAAAGGCTGCAAAAGAATCCTAAATTTGACATTTAAAAACGTTTGTTTTTGTTTTTTGCATGTACATACTTTTTAACCCTTTCCGTGTGCCCCATGTACCATTGTCATCAGTTCTGAACGTGATGAAAATTCAACATTTTGAATTTTAACTGGAGCAGAAATAGAGGGTAAATAGCTGGCAATACACTGGGCTAAAAGAAAAAAAAACTAACACCAACAAGGTGGATGGAGGAATCCCCGCCAGAACATTGTATTCTGAGAGCGGCACCTGGTTGGCTGCAGAGAAGATTTTTTTAACACGTCCTATAGTGATAATGTTATCAACTTCTATCAAGTCCCATCTGGAAATCCCTGCTGAACCGGTTGAATTTCGATCAGTGTATGGCCAGTTTAAGGGCTCTTTCACACAGATGGAATCTGTCTGCTGATCCCTGCCGAGCAGGCAGGTTGACAGATCCGTGTCCGCTCTGCATAAGCCCACTTTCCTCTATAGGCATTCAGATGTCAACAGACTGCCTGTTCGTTTACATCTGACTGTCATCTGATTAGAACCTGCAGATAAATAGGGAACGGGCCCCCCATCTGTCTGTTTTTAGCCGATAGGATTGGATGTTGGCAGGTGTAAACAGACACATGTCCGTTTACATCTGCTGCTCCATGGAGGAAAATGGATGGTCCAATTGGGTCATCCCCCGTGCGAAAGAGCCCTTAGAGGTGATTTCCCTTATTTAGAGACAGCTCCTCTTTCTTTCTGTTGTGTCTACAAGGCAGGAGGTGAAGGTTATTTTCTCCAATAAGACACAGAGGGCAGAAAAGTGATATGGGTTTAAACTGTTTTTTACTCTATCCAAAATTAACAAACAAAATAAAGTACCACCCCAAAAGATATAAGGAAAATGGGTTTTGTGTCTGATCAGACAAGATCCAGACAAGTTATCTATGTTAAACCGGTTTACACCCAAAAATAGAACTTCAGCTTTAGGTGAAGGTGACCCCCTGACATGCCACATTTGGCATGTCATTTTTTGGGGGGGCGGATACCCTCTTTTTAGAGGGATCCAGCTCCCACTTCCTCACGGCGCACCGCAGCGCCGGAAGGAAGTTCACCTCTCCCCCCTCCTTCTCGGGAATCATCTGGGACACGTCACAGGTCCCAGATGATTGCCCAGCCTGTCACGGTGCACAGCGCGGCTCGTGCACGTGTAGTGCGTGCCGGCTGTGAAGCCACAGCCAGGCACCCACAGTGACAAAGCCGGTGCCGCAGAGAGGAGGGAAAGATGAGCGGGGCTTCGTATGCCTGCATTGCTGGACCCTGGGACAGGTGGTCCGATTAATAAAAGTCATCAGCTACACTTTTTGTAGCTGCTGACTTTTATATGGGTTGAACTCCGCTTTAAAGCCTTTAGGGCCTGTTCACATCAGCAACACTGGCACTTTTTTTGTTAGAGCTTCACCACTGAAATGTCAAAAGTAAAAGTGACATTTCATGCAGTTCTATTTACTGCATTTGGTGCTTCGCAATACACTGCACTGACCTGCAATATAACTTGTCTTGTTTTTGCATTCAAATTGAGCAGGACAATGCTGCAGAATGCATCCCATCCTAAATGTTGTGAATGGGCCCATAGTTACCAGTATCAGCCAGTACATCTGACTTGGTCTTGTCAGCCAGTGTTTTGCACTTCTTAGTAGGGTGAGTTCATACCAATAAACCGTCATATTTGTTGACCACAGTGAATGCAGTTGTAAAAATGGCTTACCCACCAGAAATACTAAGAATCAACCTTCAAAGTTCTGTATCTGTAGACATTTGTGAGCAATGCATGGGCACAAACACAGTGTTCATATTCGAAAAAGGTAATTGAAGGTCAAAGAGGTGAGATGAAAATCTTGTTGCATGCAGCCACTAGAGCAGTGGTTCTCAACCTGGGGGTCGAATGACGATTTGCCAGGGGTCACTGAATCCTTGGCTGTTCCTGAAGCCTGCGGTGCTCTCCCAGCCTTTTCGTGGCCACCCAGCAGGGCTGTTCCTGGAGTGTGTGGCTGCTCAGCTGGGCTGTTCCTGGAGCCCGTGGCCGCCCACTCAGCCTCTTTGCAGCCGCCTATTCAGTTCACGGCATGGCTGGGGGGCAGGGACTAGAGGTCAGCTGACTGGTGAGGAATGTGAAGTGGGAGGGGCTGGAGGAGACCCTATCTCCTGATTTCAGCATAAGGGTCACTGCTACGAGACACCACAAAGTCGGAGACACAATGAAGCCGGAGACACAGTCTCACTACCTTTGATTATAGTTGTCATTAAAAGCCCCCACTACAGTTCTCAGATCAGCAGATAACCTTGATCAAGAGCACCTAAGTTGGCTGATCAGAACTCCCCCCCAGCATTGCCACTGATCCCACCCCCCACCAGCACTGCCACTCATCCCATTCCCCCCACCCCCCTAACAAGGAGTAAGAGAAGGAATATAAATAGAGAATACATAGAAGGGAGAAGAAAAGAGAGGAAGGAACAAAGAAAAAGGGAGAGAAAGAATGCTGCCTCGTACACACGATCGGTTTTCCTGATGGGAAAACTGCCATGAGAGCCTTTGGCCGGGAAAACCGGCCCTGTGTATGCTCCATTGCAGTTTTCCCGACAGGAAAACCGTAGAGAATCACGGCGGGAAAAAAGAGAGCTGGTTCTCTTTTTTCCCACCGCAATTCCCGCCGGTCTTTTAACGCCAGGTTTTTGACGTTTTCCTATGGGTTTCCCGACCAAAGCTCTCAGGGCAGTTTTCCTGTTGGGAAACACGGCCATGTGTACGGGGGAAAAAGATGCCAAGCAGGTTCTCGGCATTCCTCTCGGTTTTCCCGGCGGACTTTTGCTCGTCGGGAAAACCTATCGTGTGTACGAGGCATGAGAGAAAGAACAAGAAAGCTGGCTAGAGAGAGGGATGGAAAAAAAAAAGAAATTAGGCTAGAGAGAGATAAAAGGAGAACAAAGAGAAAGAGTGGTACATCCTAAAATGTACCATAAGGGTTTTTAATACTGTACGAATGGAAGGGACTCAGGGAGCGCTAAATGTCTGTGGGATAGGGGTGCAAATTACTTGTCTTGCCTTGGGTGCTGACAACCCATGCTATGAAAATAATTTTACTTTTAGGGGTCTCCACAACTTGGGAAATGTTATCAAGGGGTCACAGCACTAGAAGGTTGAGAACCACTGCACTAGAGGGTGCTACCAGAGCAAACACTAATTTGCAATTTGGCAAGAATATACTATAAATATTGGGAGAATATGAGATTAACCACTGTTTGATTCCTTAGCAATCAAGGTTTAAATATGTTTTTATAATAATAATGTATATTGCTGCAAGTTAATTATATTTGAAGTTGTAGGTTAAAGGCTGACATTATTTACCGTATGTTTAATCTGTTTGTCATTATTAATTAGGAAATCGTGCTGTAGCCTTCAAGTTTGCCAAGAAATATGAGCATAGTCTTATAGGTGTTCCATTTTGCCAGATGCATAGTACTCATTTTCATTTGAATTTGAAAGTATATAAATGTTGGAGAATATTATAATAAACTGACTCATTACTTCATTCGAGTTTTAGCACGTTTGTACTTTTTCTGTAAAATTTCCTTCAGACATCACTCCTACGTATGCTAATTATCTTTGCAGCTTTAAACTTGTGTGAGGGGGTTAGCTCGGCAGCGGGTGTGTGTGACCCCCGGGATGGGCTCCCCACACAAAACAGGCCCAGCAAACGGAGGTTGTGGTTTTCAAAATCAAAAAGGTGCGGTTTATTTTCTATTTACAGTGACAAAACACAGCAAAGCAAAAGAAACATAACCAAAATAAATCCTGGTCAAGTTGACCTCTGACTAAACATACAGGTTTCCTAACTAACAACTGGGATCAGCCTAGTGCTGTCCTAGTCCCTAAGTCCCTGGTTTTAAATGTCCAAGCAAATAGCCACACAGGCTTTGTCTCACCGCACAGGGGTTCACTCTCCCTAGACAGTCCACACAGGTCTGGTTCCAGGCATGAGCTAACATCTAATGAAGCTGGGAGTTCTTATAGAGGCCTAAATGAGCTGACAAGCTTCAGCTGGTCTCATCAACTCCCTGTCTGCACGACGCCCAGCCCTCTCCCTAGAGGTATGAGTCATCCATGAGCCCACTAGCCTTATACAACTCTCCACCTAGTTGTATAAGTCGGCGTAAAGCCTGAATCTGGGCGAAATATATCTACCCCCCTGGATGCAACCAGGTGACTTTACCTTCCTGCTGTCACATACCCCCCCCTCTTGTTTTAACCTCGGGGTTGGAACACCAGCAATCAGGCATTCATGTACTCGAGACAAAGCATCCACATTCCCCATTTGAACGCCAGGGCGATGCTTTACTGTGAAGTTGAATTCCTGGAGGGCCAGGAACCACCTATTCACTCTTCTATTTGTTTCCTTGTTTTGAGCCATCCACTTTAACGGAGCGTGATCCGTAACCATGTCAAAGTGCCTACCTAGCAGGTAGTACCGAAGGGAATCTAGAGCCCACTTCACCGCTAAACACTCCTTTTCAACGGTGGCGTAATTTACCTCATGGGACTTCAACTTCCTGCTGAGGTAAATGACTGGGTGCTCTTCCCCGTTCCAGACCTGGGACAATACTGCTCCTAACCCCACATCTGACGCATCACTTTGTACGACAAAGTCTTTAGAGAAGTCGGGTGAGTACAACACTGGCTGGCTACATAAGGCTTGTTTCAAGAATTGGAATGCTGCCTCAGCCTCGGGGGTCCATTTAATCATGACCGACCCTTTCCCCTTCGTCAGGTTGGTTAGGGGTACAGCCTTAGAAGCAAAGTGGGGAATGAATCGCCGATAATACCCAGCGATTCCCAGAAAGGCTCGTACCTGCTTCTTGCTGTTGGGACGTGGCCAACTCTGGATGGCCTCGACTTTGTTGAGTTGGGGTTTTATTACTCCCCTCCCAATGGTGTACCCAAGATATTTGGCCTCCTCCTGCCCAATGGTACACTTCTTGGGGTTAGCCGTAAACCCCGCTTCCCGAACAGAGTCCAGGACTGCTTGCACTTTTGGCAGATGTGAGGCCCAATCTGTGCTATGGACAATTACGTCATCCAGGTAAGCCGTAGCATACTTCCGATGGGGCCTCAGCATCTGGTCCATTTTCCGCTGGAATGTGGCCGGCGCATTCTGTAACCCGAACGGCATTCTTTTATATTGGAACGCCCCGTCTGGGGTTACAAATGCGGTTTTCTCTTTGGCCGACTTGGCCAGGGGGATTTGCCAATACCCTTTTGTGAGGTCAAGAGTCGTCATGTATCGGGCTGTTCCCAGCCGGTCGATCAACTCATCTATACGTGGCATGGGGTAGGTGTCAAATTTTGTAACTTTGTTCAACTGACGAAAATCGTTACAAAATCGCCAGCTCCCATCCGGTTTAGGCACCAACACGATGGGACTAGACCAATCACTTTGGGACTCCTCTATCACCCCTAAGTTCAGCATTTTCTGTACTTCCTCCCGTATTGCCTCCCGTCGAGCCTCTGGGATCCGATAGGGTTTTAACTTCACCCTTTCACCGGGCGGGGTAATGATGTCATGCTCTACCCCAGATGTTTGTCCCGGCAGCTCAGAGAATACCTCCTTGTTGCGAAGCACAAACTCCTTAACCTCCTGTTGTTGGGGTTGTGACAAGGTGGCTGCTATTCCAACCTCAGGAATCACGCAACCAGTTTGAGCTGGTGACCAAGTGTCTGCGACTAGGGACTCTCTATCCCTCCAGGCTTTCAACAGATTAACGTGATAGATCTGTTCGGGCTTTCGCCTTCCTGGTTGTCTGACCTTGTAATTCACTTCGCTCACTTTTTCCATTATCTCGTAGGGGCCTTGCCATTTGGCAAGGAATTTACTTTCAACCGTAGGGACAAGTACCAATATCCTATCCCCCGGGGAAAAGGTACGGGTCTTGGCTCCACGGTTGTACACTCTCTGCTGTGCCAACTGCGCTTGGGCCAAATGTTCCTTCACGATGGGCATTACCTGTGCAATTCGATCTTGCATCAGGGCGACATGCTCAATCACACTCCTGTGGGGAGAACTCTCACTTTCCCAAGTTTCCTTGGCAATATCCAACAGCCCTCTTGGGTGTCTCCCATACAGTAACTCAAAGGGGGAGAATCCCGTAGAGGATTGGGGCACCTCCCTAATAGCAAACATCAAATAAGGAAGTAAACAGTCCCAATCCTTTCCATCTCTATCCACCACTTTCTTCAACATTTGTTTTAGGGTTTTGTTGAATCTTTCAACCAGCCCATCGGTTTGGGGGTGATACACAGACGTACGCAATTGCGTCACTTTGAACAATTTACACAGCTCTTTCATAACCCGGGACATAAAGGGTGTACCTTGGTCCGTAAGCAGTTCTTTACAAATACCCACCCGGCTAAAAACAAGAGATAGCTCTTTGGCTATGGTTTTGGCCGAGGTATTTCGGAGAGGGATCGCTTCTGGATAACGGGTGGCATAGTCCATTATAACTAATATGTACTGGTGCCCCCTAGCGGACTTGATTATAGGACCTACCAAATCCATGGCGATCCTCTCAAACGGGACCTCAATGATGGGTAGAGGGACCAGCGGGCTACGGAAATGTGGCATCGGGGCCAACCTCTGACACACAGGGCAGGAGGAACAATAATTTTCTACGTCCTTCATCACCCCCGGCCAATAGAATCTCTGTAATACCCTCTCTCGGGTTTTCTCTGTCCCCAGATGACCTCCAAGAATGTGCCCATGGGCCAACTCCAACACCAACTTCCTGTAAGGTTTGGGCACCACAAGCTGCTCAACGGTTTCTTCTGCCCTTTTTGCCACCCGATACAGTAGGTCCTTCTCTACGCTGAAGTATGGGTAAGTGCAGGTATTATCTGGGTTCACTAACTCGCCATCTATTTTCACTACGTTTTCCCGTGCCTTTATTAGGGCGGGGTCTTTCAACTGTTCTGTGGCAAAGTTTTCCCTGTGAACCTCAAGATCAGAAAACTCCACAGACGGTAGGTTTTCGTCTGAGGAGGTGGGCTCCTCTCCAGTTTCTTGAGTCTCCCCTGCCAATACTGATAAGGGAAATTCCGGAGAGTCCTCACCACTCTCAGGGGAGTTCTGGCTATCACATTCCTGGTACATAGGGGCACCAGTGAGGGGCTCAGGATCATCCCACAGTTCCCAGAACTTCGGAAAATCCCTTCCCACAATGGCGTCATGCGGTAACTGAGATACTAAGCCCACTGGATGAGAGAGGGTACCTTTGGGGGTCTCGAAACACACTGTAGTCACTGGATACTCTCGGGTGTCCCCATGCACACAAATAACAGCTACCTTGCTATTCCCAGAGACCTCTGTTTTAACTAACTCAGCCTTTATCAGGGTCACAAGGCTACCTGAATCCAGCAATACCACAACATTTCTACCATTAACACACATTTTGCATAAATGTTTCTCAGTTCCTCGAATGGCAGTGCATGCGACTGTCGCACACAGCGACTGACGTCTGCCCGTCAGAAAGTCACACTGCATGGGTTCCTCCACAACCGGGCAATTGGCTGCAATATGTCCCGCTTGCCGGCAGCGGTAGCAAACGATCCTTCTTGCCGCCTCTTGAGCCGCTGATTTCCCAGGCTGTTCTCGCCAAACTTGGGGTAGAGCTCCCACCCTCTCACTCTCTCCACCCTCACCCCTTGGAATCCTCTTATCCGCCCCTGGGGATGGTCTGGTCTTAGGGTGAAAAGTCCGAGTGTCTCTGGAAGAGGCCGTCAGGTTCTCTGTAGCCAAGTATTTCTCCACACGATCCACAAGACCATCGGCCGTCTCTGGGTCTCCATGGCTTACCCACTTTTGGATGGCAGTAGGAAGAGCTCTCAAAAACCGATCCATTATAACACGTTCCACAATCTTTGGTGCGGACAAAGTCTCTGGCTGTAGCCACTTTCTGCTCAGGTGAATGAGATCATACATTTGAGACCTGGGGGGTTTTCCAAGCTGGAAAGTCCAGTTATGCACACGCTGAGCCCGGACAGCCTGGGTGACACCCAGCCTTGCCAATATTTCAGCTTTTAGCATCACATAGTCTTTTGCTTGGTTAGGCTCTAGGTCATAGTAAGCTTTCTGCGATTCACCAGTTAACAGAGGAGCCACCAGTCCAGCCCACTGCTCCTCAGGCCACTTTTCTCTTTCAGCGGTCCTTTCAAATGTGGTCAAAAATACCTCTGGATCATCCTCTCCAGTCATTTTTGTCAATAAACGACTCACCCCAAAGGACGCGGTATTAGTGGGACGGCTTTCCTCACTGGTCTGCGGACGTTGCTGCATTACTGCTTCCATCTGTTGTTGTAGTCTCTGCTCTTGCTTCTGCAACAGGTCTATGAAGCGGGCCTCAGATTGCTGCTGGGCTCGTTGCTGAGCCTCCAGACTCTGTTGCAAAGTTGCGTTTGTCTGCTGCTGGGCTGCAAGGCTCTGTTGATGAGCTTGCTGCTGGGCTGCGAAGTTCTGTTGTTGAGCTGCAAGGCTCTGTTGATGAGCTGCAAGGCTCTTTTGCAAACCTGCATTTGTCTGCTGTTGATTGGCATTTGCTAGAGCCAGCTGCTTCAGTATCTCCTCCATGCTGGCTTAAAAAAAAACTGCCACTGGTTCTCCACCAACTGTGAGGGGGTTAGCTCGGCAGCGGGTGTGTGTGACCCCCGGGATGGGCTCCCCACACAAAACAGGCCCAGCAAACGGAGGTTGTGGTTTTCAAAATCAAAAAGGTGCGGTTTATTTTCTATTTACAGTGACAAAACACAGCAAAGCAAAAGAAACATAACCAAAATAAATCCTGGTCAAGTTGACCTCTGACTAAACATACAGGTTTCCTAACTAACAACTGGGATCAGCCTAGTGCTGTCCTAGTCCCTAAGTCCCTGGTTTTAAATGTCCAAGCAAATAGCCACACAGGCTTTGTCTCACCGCACAGGGGTTCACTCTCCCTAGACAGTCCACACAGGTCTGGTTCCAGGCATGAGCTAACATCTAATGAAGCTGGGAGTTCTTATAGAGGCCTAAATGAGCTGACAAGCTTCAGCTGGTCTCATCAACTCCCTGTCTGCACGACGCCCAGCCCTCTCCCTAGAGGTATGAGTCATCCATGAGCCCACTAGCCTTATACAACTCTCCACCTAGTTGTATAAGTCGGCGTAAAGCCTGAATCTGGGCGAAATATATCTACCCCCCTGGATGCAACCAGGTGACTTTACCTTCCTGCTGTCACACTTGTTAACAATTATACTCAATGCAATGCACAGCAATATCAATGTGTTTTTATGAAGGCATGAGGTCAAATTTAGACACAGGACAGCTGTACGAGTCTGGATTTATTGGGGCTCTGTCCCCCTTTTACGCCATCAAAATCCTGGTTTAACTTCCAGGTCTTGACAGCTCAAGTATCCATTTTACTGTTAGGTTCCAGCCCCACAGAGTTTCTAAAGGAAATCAGGGACACACAGAAATTTGAGGTTCAGACCTGGATTGTTGCTAGGAAGACTCAGGGCACTTTGGGGAACATTCAAAGTTGAACTCAGGTAAAGAAATTAATTTTGAATATCTACTATGTACCACTAAATCACTTCTAAGGAGGTATGTCCTATGTGTGGAGGGCTGCTGCATTACTTAAAACTGTTCGTTTCATTCAGTCCCAAAAGTACAGTAAGTGCCAAGACTTACAATTCTGGCTCTCATCCAGTACATACAGTGAATCAGTGAATGCTATGTAGGTCACTCACACTACACCCTCTCCATTCATAAAAAAGTCTCTTTACTGAACACAAGGTGTTCTGTGTCTGGAGGAGAAGAGGTAAAGAGGAATGTCACAATCGCTCCTCCTCCAATCACGGAATGCTTTGTATTCAATGAACGGCATGGAAGACATTTTATCAATGGAGGAGGTGGAGTGCTAGAAACCTACAAAGTCTTCACTGTATGCACTGCATGAGAGCTTGAATTGTAAGTCTTGGTGCTGGAAGTTTGGCATTTACTGTAACACAGTACAACCCTCATGTAAGCAAAGCTTAGGCATGGGGCTATATGAGCTTAACATACTGTAGTCAAGATACCACCAGTAGACCTCAGGCCTTGCTCCACACTAGTGTGGACCCTCACTCTCTTCCTTCAGCTCCAAGTTATACTTACATGTCTACACCATAGACCACATCCAATGAATAATTAGAGATGTATCCTTAATCATAATATTCTTTATTACCGTATATACTCGAGTATAAGCCGAGATTTTCAGCCCTTTTTTTTGGGCTGAAAGTCCCCCCCCTCGGCTTATACTACAGTCAGTGTACCTTCTGCGTCTATTTTTTTAATTTCGCGCTCCCTCCTGGTCCCGTGCGGCTCCGTGATATGCGATTGACAATGTGTTTAGTGATCCGCCAATCACGGACCTTCTCCTCTGGTTCGAGGATGAAAGAACGTTCATGATTGGCGGATTACTAAACACAGTGTCTGCTGGGAAAGCTTGAGGATGAGAAGATGGCCGTGATAGGCGGAACACTGTCCGCCTATCACGGAACCGCACGGGACCAGGAGGAAGCCGCGAATTTTAAAAAATGGACCCCGCAACGCGATGTACATGGGAGGTGATCCTTAGAAGCCTGGTCTTCGCTGCAGCAGCAGAAGGTGAGTGTGGAGGGTAATGAGGTAATGGGCACAGTGAGGTAATAGGCACAGTGAGGTAATGGGCACAGCGATGTAATGGGCACAGCGAGGTAATGGGCACAGTGAGGTAATGGGCACAGTGAGGTAATAGGCACAGTGAGGTAATAGGCACAGTGAGGCAATGGGCACAGTGAGGCTGCAAATGGGCATTGTTGACCCTCTTTTACGCTTACAGTAGCTGCTGCATTTTTACCCTCGGCTTATACTCGAGTCAATAAGTTTTCCCAGTTTTTTGTGGTGAAATTAGGGCCTCGGCTTATACTCGGGTCGGCTTATACTCGAGTATATACAGTAATTCTTAATTCTTTGCTTTTTTTTATTAAATATTGATCAAAACACATGAATACACTTTTTGAGAAAAATCTCAACATGGGCACATGAATGGCACATCACCTTGGTAACGAGTTCCAACAGTTATCTTCTGCCCACTCTTCCAGGATCTAAGCTGACCCGCTAAAATGGAAGAGCTTCATCCATGTTCCCCCAGAAGGGGAAATTAAACACTACATGTTTGTAGATAATGAGGCCCTGCCCTTTCCCCAAGGGCCTAGAGCAAACTATACCAGTCCACTCTTCTTCTTTACTCCAATCCCCTTACTCCTCCTACTCATTTCTTATAAATCAATTTTCTAGACTAGGGAGATGCCTAGTGGACAACCTGTCAGCTAATTCCATACCAGGGAAATGGAACATGTTCCTGCATACACATGGTACACACTTCATTAGAGGTTATTTGTTAGTAAATAGGAACAATCCAAAAATCATTATTTTACCAGGGTTCAGCTTTAAGAAATAGAATTGTGTGGCACTGCAACAGTGTGCATGAATATATCATACAAAACTGTGGCAGTGGCTTATAGGAAAATGGTGAAAAAAAATCTAAGCCTGTTCACTGTATACTCTGCATACATTTTCCACAGTCCCTTTGCCACAAAATATGCCTCAACAATGTTATGTTTAGTATTATGTAAATAAACTATAAAATTAATTTTCTTTCATGATGCTAGTGGAGCTTTGAAAATGAAAGGGAAAATGTGATTGGTTGAGATAGTTGCTGTCAATTTTTCCATAAGGCCCCATGCACATGAGATGCTGTTAAACGCGTGTTCAGAGGCAGTTGGACACTTTTTCAATGTTATCCTATGTGTCCATGCACACAGTCTCGTTTATTGCTGTTTTTAGGCAGTTGCGTTTAACCTCGTTTTTCCAGAAGCAAAAAAATGGGTTCAGACGCAAAAGTTTTCCACGTTTCAGACGCTAAACGCGTCAAAATGCGGTATCGGGGTTTTGCCACATTTTCGTTTATAAGCGTTTTTAATGGTGACCTATTTTTTTACATTAGAAATCTCAAAAATGATGGCAAATTATGAAAAACCATAAAAAAAACAAAAAAAAAATGTAATTTCTTGCATTGCACTGTAGACAATCCACAACTTGTGGCAGGTGACGTGGCAAGTGGACAATCCACAACTTGTGACAGGTAACATGGCAAGTGGACAATCCACAACTTGTGGCAGGTGATGTTGCCAGGTGATGTGGCAGGTGGAAATCCACAACTTGTGGCAGGTAACGTGGCCAGGTCATGTGGCCAAGTGATGTGGCAGGTGGAAAATCCACAAATTGTGGCAGGTGACGTGGCCAGGTGACGTGGCAGGTGATGTGGAAGGTGACGTGGCAAGTGGACAATCCACAACTTGTGGCAGGTAACGTGGCAGGTGACGTGGCCAGGTGATGTGACAGGTGCACAATCCACAAATTGTGGCAGGTGACGTGGCCAGGTGATGTGGCAGGTGACGTGGCAAGTGGACAATCAACAACTTGTGGCAGGTGACGTGGCCTGGTGACGTGGCAGGTGGACAATCCACAAATTGTGTCAGGTGACGTGGCCAGGTGATGTGGCAGGTGACGTGGCAGGTGGACAATCCACAAATTGTGGCAGGTGATGTGGCCAGGTGACGTGGCAGGTGGACAATCCACAACTTGTGGCAGGTAACGTGGCCAGGTGACGTGGCCAGGTGACGTGGCAGGTGACGTGGCAGGTGGACAATCCACAAATTGTGGCAGGTGACGTGGCCAGGTGACGTGGCCAGGTGATGTGGCCAGGTGACGTGGCAGGTGGAGAATCCACAACTTGTGGCAGGTAACATGGCCAGGTGACGTGGCAGGTGACGTGGCAGGTGGACAATCCACAAATTGTGGCAGGTGACGTGGCCAGGTGATGTGGCCAGTTGACGTGGCAGGTGACGTGGCAGGTGACGTGGCAAGTGGACAATCCACAAATTGTGGCAGGTGACGTGGCCAGGGGATGTGGCCAGGTGACGTGGCAGGTGAGGTGGCAGGTGGACAATCCACAAATTGTGGCCGGTGGCGTGGCCAGGTGACGTGGCAGGTGACGTGGCAAGTGGACAATCAACAACTTGTGGCAGGTGACGTGGCAGGTGACGTGGCCAGGTGACTTGGCAAGTGGACAATGCACAACTTGTGGCAGGTGACGTGGCCAGGTGACGTGGCCAGGTGACGTGGCAGGTGACGTAGCAAGTGAACATTCCACAACTTGTGGCAGATGACGTGGCAGGTGACGTGGCCAGGTGACGTGGCAAGTGGACAATGCACAACTTGTGGCAGGTGACGTGGCAGGTGATGTGGCAAGTGTACATTCCACAACTTGTGGCAGGTGACATGGCAGGTGACATGGCCAGGTGACGTGGCAAGTGGACAATCCACAAACTGTGGCAGGTGACGTGGCCAGGTGACGTGGCAGGTGACGTGGCAGGTGGACAATCCACAAATTGTGGCCAGGTGACGTGGCCAGGTGACGTGGCCAGGTGACGTGGCAAGTGGACAATCCACAACTTGTGGCAGGTGACGGGGCAGGTGAAATGGCCAGGTGACGTGGCAAGTGGACAATGCACAACTTGTGGCAGGTGACGTGGCCAGGTGACGTGGCCATATGACGTGGCAGGTGACGTGGCAGGTGAACATTCCACAACTTGTGGCAGGTGACGTGGCAGGTGACGTGGCTAGGTGACGTGGCCAGGTGATATGGCAAGTGGACAATCCACAACTTGTGGCTAGGTGAGGTGGCCAGGTGACGTGGCCAGGTGACGTGGTAGGTGACGTGGCAAGTGGACAATTCACAACTTGTGGCAGGTGATGTGGCCAGGTGACGTATCAGGTGACGTGGCAAGTGGACAATCCACAGCTTGTGGCAGATGATGTGGCAAGTGATATGCTAAATACAAGTACACTGCTGCTCTCTCAGCTGCTGGTCTCCCAAAATGGCTGAAATGGTTAAATAATACTGTTTTTTGAGCTTAGGGAGGGTCTTTTGATGTTTCTTAACTAAACGCATATAGACACAAACGCGGTTAAACGCGGCAAAACGTGGTAAAACGTGGTAAAACGTGGTAAAACACTGCTAAAATCGCGGCAAAATGGGCGTTTTTAAATGCCGGTTTTAGCCTTTAAAAACGTGTGTTTAGCAGAGTTTGCACCGGCGTCTCGTGTGCATGGGGCCTAACTGTTTTCTATATTATAGAAACACCAAACTATTGTTTTAGCCTACATTTCTCCTTTTAAGATGTGCTATACACATATATATATATATATATATATATATATATATATATATATATATATATACAGTATCTCACAAAAACATTTTTGTAAATATATTATTATATCTTTTAAATCTTTAGTGACAACACTGAAGAAATGACACTTTGCTACAATGTAAAGTAGTGAGTGTACAGCTTGTATAACAGTGTATATTTGCTGTCCCCTCAAAAAAACTCAACACACAGCCATTAATGTCTAAACCGCTGGCAACAAAAGTGTGTACACCCCTAAGTGAAAATGTCCAAATTGGGTACAAATTGTCAAACTTTTCAGTGGCCACCATTATTTTACAGCACTGCCTTAAAGTGGTTAATAAGGCTTACCTATAGGTAGTGGAAATATCTTGCATGCGCGGGGAAGAAACAAAACTAAGTGCCGTTTCTTCCCCAGCCTGTGCCGTGAATCGTGGCTCCCGTGTGCATGCGCAGGAGTGACATCACGCGGCTCCGGCGAATCACAGAGCCGGAGTTCGCAGCCCGGAAGGAAGAGGAGACAGAAGATGGACGCTGCCTACTCTGGGGACATTGCTAGATTCTTTTGCAGGTAAGTGACACATAATGGGCTAGTATGCGAAGCATACTAGCCCATTATGCTTTTCATTTGCAGGCTTTTGCAGCGGGCTAAAGAGGAAGTAAAACCCATCAGGGTTTACTTCCACTTTAAGCCTCTTGGGCATGGAGTTCACCAGAGCTTCACAGGTTGCCACTGGAGTCCTCTTCTGCTCCTCCATGACAACATCACAGACCTTGCGCTCCTTCACCTTCCATTTGAGGATGCCCCACAGATGCTCAATAGGGTTTAGGTCTGGAGACATGCTTGGCCAGTCCATCACCTTTACCCTCAACTTCTTTAGCAAGGCATTGGTCATCTTGGAGGTGTGTTTGGAGTAGTTATTATGTTGGAATACTGTTGCTGACATTCATTTCAAAATTACCTTTTTTTTTTTTTAAATAGTACCTTTTCTCAGTTTAGACATTTTATGTTTTCTATTTTCTATTATGAATAAAATTTGGGTGTATGAAATTTTCAAATCATTGCCTTCTGTTTTTATGTAGATTTTATATATAGCGTCCCAACTCTTTTGAAATTGGGATATATGTGTGTTCTTTATTACAAATATGTTCTGCCTGCATGTACAATGAAGTATATATAAATACATTTAGTGGCCATATGCTTGAAATCACAAATACAATAGACTATTTATCAGTCTGTCCCAGATGCACAACTGCTATACAAAGACTGCAGGCAGCTGAAGGCAGCTGAAGGCAGCTGAAGGCAACACGATTTATTGCTTGGAAAAGCTGCTGTGTTCTTTTGATCCAGTTTTTTAAGCCTGAGACCTTAATAAAATTACCCAATCCACTGCACAAGCTCAGCCTAAGGCCTCGTACACACGGCCGATTTTCTCGGCAAGAACCAGCAAGAAACTTGCTGGCAGAGAGGTCTTGCCGAGTAAATCGGTCGTGTGTACGCGGCTATCGGGTTTCTCGACGAGAAAATAGAGAACCTGCTCTCTATTTTCTCGTCGAGATTCTCCTCGGCATGTTTCTCGACGAGAAAAGTGAGTGTGTGTACACTTACCTGTCCTCCCGGAAGCCCGCGCATGTTCAAAATGAATTTGACGCATGCGCGGTAGCTTCCTAGGCATACATAGGGTATACCAAGATGGCGGCGACGGCATCGAATGTGACGAGCGCATGCTCGTCGTAGTCGATGACGTCACCGCGTACGCTCCATTCAAAGAACCGCGGGTTCTTTGAATCGAGCGTGTGTACACTCGGCCGGGACAAGTTTCTTGTCCAAGAATCTCGTCGAAAAAAACGACATGTTTTTTTCAACGAGAATCTCGGCCGTGTGTACGAGGGCTTACATTTATAAAAGGGAAGAGCACTCAATGTCTCATGTTGCTTAGCAGTAAAATTCACAGTAAGAAAAAAAAAAAAAAAACGTACTATAGAATATAATTTACATGTTTATGAACTATGAACAAAGATACATGTTGTACGTTTAATCCCACAAAATTATAGAGAAATGTGAGTAATGAAGTTAGACTGACAGCTCTGGCATGTTATAGTAAGACTGGTGTAATGGTCATCTTAATGCAACATTGTTTAAAAGGATAACTGTAATTTCCAGGTAAACCCTAGGTTCTGAGTAGTATGACTTGGACAAGCTTTGATGCAGGTATATGGGCAAGCCAGTATTCTTTATGAACAGGTATGGAAGCAATGGGGCAGATACAGTACCAGCCATTAGGGATGAGCTTCGTGTTCGAGTCGAACATACGTTCGACTCGAACATCGGCTGTTCGATCGTTCGACGAAGATCGAACGATTTGGGCCGTTCGCGCCAAATTCGAGTGACGCGAACGGCCCACAATGCACTACGCCATCGCAGTGTCATCCAGGCGCTGTGATTGGCCAAGCATGCACTGTGACCCCGCATGCTTGGCCAATCACAGCGCCGGCAGCGAGGAGAGCAATGATTGGCCACAGGCAGGATGCCTGTGGCCAATTATTGCTGAGGGTGTTTAGTACACGCCCCACACTATAAAAGGCCGCCAGCACGGCGGCCTAGTGTAGTGTGTTCCGGAGCAGGGATAGAGCAGCATAGGCAGGGACAGTGACTTTTATTTCTTTCTTGCTTAACCTGGATTCCTTTAGTTTAGGGAAAGAGAAGGATAGGTAGGGAGAGTGTCAGTGTGTTTTGTGCTTGTGCTATATTGTGCTTAAAAAAAACATTTTTTCTAGGGACAGAAAACTGTAGGTAGGGAGAGTGTGTCAGTTTCTTTCACTGTCAAAGTCCTTGTTTCCAGGGACCTGGAAGGACAGTGAGTGAATTCTCCTTGTGCTATATTGTGCTTAAAAAAAACATTTTTTCTAGGGACAGAAAACTGTAGGTAGGGAGAGTGTGTCAGTTTCTTTCACTGTCAAAGTCCTTGTTTCCAGGGACCTGGAAGGACAGTGAGGTAATTCTCCTTGTGCTAAATTGTGCTTAAAAAAAACATTTTTTCTAGGGACAGAAAACTGTAGGTAGGGAGAGTGTGTCAGTTTCTTTCACTGTCAAAGTCCTTGTTTCCAGGGACCTGGAAGGACAGTGAGGTAATTCTCCTTGTGCTAAATTGTGCTTAAAAAAAACATTTTTTCTAGGGACAGAAAACTGTAGGTAGGGAGAGTGTGTCAGTTTCTTTCACTGTCAAAGTCCTTGTTTCCAGGGACCTGGAAGGACAGTGAGGTAATTCTCCTTGTGCTAAATTGTGCTTAAAAAAAAACATTTTTTCTAGGGACAGAAAACTGTAGGTAGGGAGAGTGTGTCAGTTTCTTTCACTGTCAAAGTCCTTGTTTCCAGGGACCTGGAAGGACAGTGAGGTAATTCTCCTTGTGCTAAATTGTGCTTAAAAAAAACATTTTTTCTAGGGACAGAAAACTGTAGGTAGGGAGAGTGTGTCAGTTTCTTTCACTGTCAAAGTCCTTGTTTCCAGGGACCTGGAAGGACAGTGAGGTAATTCTCCTTGTGCTAAATTGTGCTTAAAAAAAACATTTTTTCTAGGGACAGAAAACTGTAGGTAGGGAGAGTGTGTCAGTTTCTTTCACTGTCAAAGTCCTTGTTTCCAGGGACCTGGAAGGACAGTGAGGTAATTCTCCTTGTGCTAAATTGTGCTTAAAAAAAACATTTTTTCTAGGGACAGAAAACTGTAGGTAGGGAGAGTGTGTCAGTTTCTTTCACTGTCAAAGTCCTTGTTTCCAGGGACCTGGAAGGACAGTGAGGTAATTCTCCTTGTGCTAAATTGTGCTTAAAAAAACCTTTTTTTCTAGGGACAGAAAACTGTAGGTAGGGAGAGTGTGTCAGTTTCTTTCACTGTCAAAGTCCTTGTTTCCAGGGACCTGGAAGGACAGTGAGGTAATTCTCCTTGTGCTAAATTGTGCTTAAAAAAAACATTTTTTCTAGGGACAGAAAACTGTAGGTAGGGAGAGTGTGTCAGTTTCTTTCACTGCCAAAGTCCTTGTTTCCAGGGACCTGGAAGGACAGTGAGGTAATTCTCCTTGTGCTAAATTGTGCTTAAAAAAAAACATTTTTTCTAGGGACAGAAAACTGTAGGTAGGGAGAGTGTGTCAGTTTCTTTCACTGTCAAAGTCCTTGTTTCCAGGGACCTGGAAGGACAGTGAGGTAATTCTCCTTGTGCTAAATTGTGCTTAAAAAAAACATTTTTTCTAGGGACAGAAAACTGTAGGTAGGGAGAGTGTGTCAGTTTCTTTCACTGTCAAAGTCCTTGTTTCCAGGGACCTGGAAGGACAGTGAGTGAATTCTCCTTGTGCTATATTGTGCTTAAAAAAAACATTTTTTCTAGGGACAGAAAACTGTAGGTAGGGAGAGTGTGTCAGTTTCTTTCACTGTCAAAGTCCTTGTTTCCAGGGACCTGGAAGGACAGTGAGGTAATTCTCCTTGTGCTAAATTGTGCTTAAAAAAAACATTTTTTCTAGGGACAGAAAACTGTAGGTAGGGAGAGTGTGTCAGTTTCTTTCACTGTCAAAGTCCTTGTTTCCAGGGACCTGGAAGGACAGTGAGTGAATTCTCCTTGTGCTATATTGTGCTTAAAAAAAACATTTTTTCTAGGGACAGAAAACTGTAGGTAGGGATAGTGTGTCAGTTTCTTTCACTGTCAAAGTCCTTGTTTCCAGGGACCTGGAAGGACAGTGAGTGAATTCTCCTTGTGCTATATTGTGCTTAAAAAAAACATTTTTTCTAGGGACAGAAAACTGTAGGTAGGGAGAGTGTGTCAGTTTCTTTCACTGCCAAAGTCCTTGTTTCCAGGGACCTGGAAGGACAGTGAGGTAATTCTCCTTGTGCTAAATTGTGCTTAAAAAAACATTTTTTCTAGGGACAGAAAACTGTAGGTAGGGAGAGTGTGTCAGTTTCTTTCACTGTCAAAGTCCTTGTTTCCAGGGACCTGGAAGGACAGTGAGGTAATTCTCCTTGTGCTAAATTGTGCTTAAAAAAAACATTTTTTCTAGGGACAGAAAACTGTAGGTAGGGAGAGTGTGTCAGTTTCTTTCACTGTCAAAGTCCTTGTTTCCAGGGACCTGGAAGGACAGTGAGTGAATTCTCCTTGTGCTATATTGTGCTTAAAAAAAACATTTTTTCTAGGGACAGAAAACTGTAGGTAGGGAGAGTGTGTCAGTTTCTTTCACTGTCAAAGTCCTTGTTTCCAGGGACCTGGAAGGACAGTGAGGTAATTCTCCTTGTGCTAAATTGTGCTTAAAAAAAACATTTTTTCTAGGGACAGAAAACTGTAGGTAGGGAGAGTGTGTCAGTTTCTTTCACTGTCAAAGTCCTTGTTTCCAGGGACCTGGAAGGACAGTGAGTGAATTCTCCTTGTGCTATATTGTGCTTAAAAAAAACATTTTTTCTAGGGACAGAAAACTGTAGGTAGGGAGAGTGTGTCAGTTTCTTTCACTGTCAAAGTCCTTGTTTCCAGGGACCTGGAAGGACAGTGAGGTAATTCTCCTTGTGCTAAATTGTGCTTAAAAAAAACATTTTTTCTAGGGACAGAAAACTGTAGGTAGGGAGAGTGTGTCAGTTTCTTTCACTGTCAAAGTCCTTGTTTCCAGGGACCTGGAAGGACAGTGAGGTAATTCTCCTTGTGCTAAATTGTGCTTAAAAAAAAACATTTTTTCTAGGGACAGAAAACTGTAGGTAGGGAGAGTGTGTCAGTTTCTTTCACTGTCAAAGTCCTTGTTTCCAGGGACCTGGAAGGACAGTGAGGTAATTCTCCTTGTGCTAAATTGTGCTTAAAAAAAAACATTTTTTCTAGGGACAGAAAACTGTAGGTAGGGAGAGTGTGTCAGTTTCTTTCACTGTCAAAGTCCTTGTTTCCAGGGACCTGGAAGGACAGTGAGTGAATTCTCCTTGTGCTATATTGTGCTTAAAAAAAACATTTTTTCTAGGGACAGAAAACTGTAGGTAGGGAGAGTGTGTCAGTTTCTTTCACTGTCAAAGTCCTTGTTTCCAGGGACCTGGAAGGACAGTGAGGTAATTCTCCTTGTGCTAAATTGTGCTTAAAAAAAACATTTTTTCTAGGGACAGAAAACTGTAGGTAGGGAGAGTGTGTCAGTTTCTTTCACTGTCAAAGTCCTTGTTTCCAGGGACCTGGAAGGACAGTGAGGTAATTCTCCTTGTGCTAAATTGTGCTTAAAAAAAACATTTTTTCTAGGGACAGAAAACTGTAGGTAGGGAGAGTGTGTCAGTTTCTTTCACTGTCAAAGTCCTTGTTTCCAGGGACCTGGAAGGACAGAGTGAATTCTCCTTGTGCTATATTGTGCTTAAAAAAAACATTTTTTCTAGGGACAGAAAACTGTAGGTAGGGAGAGTGTGTCAGTTTCTTTCACTGTCAAAGTCCTTGTTTCCAGGGACCTGGAAGGACAGTGAGGTAATTCTCCTTGTGCTAAATTGTGCTTAAAAAAAACATTTTTTCTAGGGACAGAAAACTGTAGGTAGGGAGAGTGTGTCAGTTTCTTTCACTGTCAAAGTCCTTGTTTCCAGGGACCTGGAAGGACAGTGAGGTAATTCTCCTTGTGCTAAATTGTGCTTAAAAAAAACATTTTTTCTAGGGACAGAAAACTGTAGGTAGGGAGAGTGTGTCAGTTTCTTTCACTGTCAAAGTCCTTGTTTCAAGGGACAGAGAAGGACACCTGAAGGTAGCCCTTATTGCTTTTTTCCCATCTCCCTGCAGGCCATCTATTAGAATGTCTGGAAGGCAAACAAGGAGAGGCAGACAGTCAGGAGGCAATAAAAGAGGGCAAGCAGGCTCTGTGTCTGGGGGCAACAGTGCTGGTCGTGGACGCGGTGCATTGTCATCAGCACATGGCCATGGGACACGCTTGTCCTTCTTTTCGGCAGCTGGACATGTTGAGCCACATCATGCCGAAGACTTGGTAGAGTGGATGACCAAGCCCTCCTCCTCCTCCTCATCCTCTCTCACCCAGGCTCAGGGTACTGGACAAGCAGCTGCCAAAGCGTCCTCTTCCCTGGTATCAATGTCAGACTCATCATCAGTCACTCCTTCCCTAGACCCACCATGTCCTCCTCCTGAGGAGTCCCCCGAACTGTTTCAGCACAGTGTTGGGTACATGCTCCAGGAGGATGCCCAGCGTTTCGAAGGGTCTGATGATGAAACCCAGCTAGAGGAAGGCAGTAGCGTGAGAGCAGACAGAGGGGATGCTCAAGAAGGACACCAATCTGGCAGTCATGTTCCAGCAGCTGCAGCATACTGCCAGATTGCCTCCAGTGATGAGGAGGGAGGTGATGATGAGGTCACTGACTCCACGTGGGTGCCTAATAGGAGAGAGGAGGAGGAGGAGGATGAGGAGGAGGCACATCTCCAACGAGGCAGGATGCCCTTTGGTGGCCAGCGTAAGGGCAGTACACCGACGGAATCACACCGCAGAGCTCCGCCTGTGCAGGGCGCTGCCTCTGCCCGTCATTCAAAAAGTTCTTTGGTGTGGGCCTTTTTTGAGGCTAGTGCATCAGATCGCACAGCTGCTGTTTGCAACATATGTCTCAAGCGTATATCGCGTGGCCAAAACATCAGCCGCTTGGGTACCACATGCCTGACCAGACATATGTTGACCTGCCATGCAGCTCGTTGGCAAGCCTACCTCAAAGACCCACACCAAAGAACAAAGCGGACCTCTCCTTGCACCGCATCAGCTGGGATCTCCAACCCCACTATAACTTCAGTCCTCTCTGAAACATGCACTGAGAGGAATGAAGGTGTAGAATTAGGTGTGTCACAGCCAAGTACTTGCGGCCACTCTGCTAGCAGTACACCGACGTCCGATTCTAGCAGGCAAATTTCCCTGCCCCAGCTGCTGGACCGTCGAAAGAAGTTCACTCCCAGCCATCCACATGCCCAGCGGTTGAATGCTAGCTTGGCTAAATTGCTAGCGCTTCAACTGCTGCCTTTTCAGTTGGTAGACTCGGCCCCCTTCCGTGAGTTTGTGCAATGTGCGGTTCCTCAGTGGCAGGTTCCCAAACGCCACTTTTTCTCACGGAAGGCTATTCCGGCTCTCTACCGGCATGTGGAAGGCAATGTCTTGGCCTCGCTGGACAGGGCGGTCAGCGGTAAGGTGCATATTACCGCTGACTCATGGTCCAGCAGGCATGGACAGGGACGTTACCTTTCTTTCACGGCCCATTGGGTCACTCTTTTGGCAGCTGGGAAGGATGCAGGACAAGGTGCAGTAGTGTTGGAGGTTGTCCCACCGCCACGCCTCCAAAATGCTACTACTGGTTGTGACACACCTCTCTCCTCCACCCCCTCCTCTTCTTCTTCCTCCATGGCCTCTTCCTGTGGTTTGTCCTATGAACCAGCGGTGCTCCGTAGCCGTTCACGGGGCTACGCAAGTACGCAGGCAAAAAGATGCCATGCCGTGCTTGCGCTGGTGTGTTTGGGGGACAGAAGCCACACTGGGGCAGAGGTCCTGTCTGCTCTGCAGGGCCAGGCCGAGAGGTGGTTGACGCCACGCCAGCTTAAGCCAGGAATGGTGGTTTGCGACAATGGCACCAACCTCCTCTCCGCCCTCCGACAGGGACAACTGACCCATGTGCCCTGTGTGGCTCACGTCCTTAACCTGGTGGTGCAGCGGTTCTTGGGCAGGTACCCGGGCTTACAGGATGTCCTGAGGCAGGCCAGGAAAGTCTGTGTGCATTTCCGCAGATCTTATAATGCCAGTGCTCGCCTGGCTGAGCTGCAAAAGGAGTTGAACCTGCCCAAGAACCGCCTTATATGTGACATGCCCACCAGGTGGAACTCAACGTTGGCCATGCTGCAGCGGCTGCACACGCAGCAGAGGGCCATCAATGAGTACCTGTGCGACTACGGCACCAGGACAGGGTCAGGGGAGCTTGTTTTTTTTTCTCCACGCCAGTGGGGCATGATCAGGGATGCATGCACTGTCCTGGCACCATTTGAGGAGGCCACGAGGATGGTGAGCAGTGACAGTGCATGCATCAGTGACACTGTACCTCTTGTCCACCTGTTGGAGCACACGCTGCGTGGAATAATGGACAGGGCACTTGAGGCAGAACAGAGGCAGGAAGAGGAGGACTTCCTTGTCTCTCAAGGCCCCCTTTACCCAGACAGTGTTCCTTCTGTCCCACCCATAGCACAGGAAGAGGAGGAGGAGGAGGAGGAGGAGGAGGAGGATTGTGTCAGCATGGAGGTGGAGGCTGGCACTCAGCATCATCAGCAGCAGTCTTTTAGGGATGATTTACAGTCCCAAGAAACCAGTGGACTTGTACGTGGCTGGGAGGAGGTGGCTGCGGATCATGTCGTCCTTAGTGACCCAGAGGACTCCGGAGCGAATGCCTCAGCAAACCTACGCTGCATGGCCTCCCTGATCCTGCAAAGTCTGCGGAAGGATCCTCGTATTCTTCGGATCAAGGAGAGGGACCATTACTGGCTGGCCACTCTCCTTGATCCACGGTACAAGGGTAAGGTTGCGGACCTTATGTTACCGTCGCAGAGGGAGCAGAGGATGAGACAACTCCGGGAGGCCTTGCAGAAAGGTCTGTGCAACGCGTTCCCAGAGACTGGGAGGTTACAAACTCCTGGTCCTGGACAACGAGTTGCTGAGGCTTCGGCCAGTCAAAGAAGGAGCGGTGGGGAAGGTGGCCGTCTGACCGATGCGTTCAGACAATTCTTTAGTCCGCAGCCCCAAAGTATGATCGGTTCCAGCAACCATCGCCAGCGTCTGATAAACATGGTGCAGGAATATCTAGGGGCAAGGTCAGACTTGGACACCTTCCCCACCGAAAATCCTCTGGCTTACTGGGTCTTGAGGATGGATCACTGGCCAGAGCTTGCACAGTATGCAATTGAGCTACTGGCCTGTCCTGCATCCAGCGTTCTTTCGGAACGCACATTCAGTGCTGCTGGAGGATTTGTCACGGATCACAGGGTGCGCCTGTCCACCGACTCGGTTGATCGACTGACTTTCATCAAGATGAACCAGTCTTGGATCACCACCAGCTACCACACACCTGATGCTGATATAACAGACTAATTGATTTTAACATGTCACATCCCTTCAAGACTGATGCTGATGCTGAGTGCCTGTGCTGTTATGTTGACTGGCTATCCTCCTCCTCCGAGTCCTCAATGATACGATTGATGATGATAGCTTGGAAGATCATTTTTGTTTATGGGTGCCGCCACCAGTGGCTAAGGCCCAATTTTTCAGCCCCTGTTTTACAGGGGCGTGTAATTACATTTTTTTTAGCAATAATTTGCCATAGGGCTCATTGCTGTGCTCCAAGTACAGTATCTGTGAGGGGTTGGAGTGTTGTGGCACCAGTGCCTAAGGCCCAATTTTTCAGCCCCTGTTTAACAGGGGCGTGTCATTACAATTTTTGAAGCAATACTTTGCAACAGGGCTCATTGCTGTGCTCCAAGTACAGTATCTGTGAGGGGTTGTAGTGTTGTGCCACCAGTGCCTAAGGCCCAATTTTTCAGCCCCTGTTCAAAAGGGGCATGTAATTACAATTCTTGATCTAATAATTCACAGCAGGGCCCATTGCTGCACCCACCAAGAGTAACTGTCAGGGCTTACAGTGTTGTGGCACCAGCACCACCATCAAAGCCCCAATTTTTACTACCACTGTTCAACAATTATATGTAATTAAAATTCCTGATATAATAGTTGACAGCAGGGCGTTCCAGCACCAACCAAGAGTAACTGAGTGCTTACAGTGTTGTGCCAACACCAACAACTAAGGGGCCTATTTCTGCAGAGTATATACGGCAGGTCCCTACTTTCAAACATCCAACTTACAAACGACTCCTACTTGCAAACGAAAGGAGACAACAGGAAGTGAGAGGAAATCTACCCCTAGAAAGGAAAATTCTCTCCTGTAAGAATAAATATGGGAGAAAGGGGTCTCATCTGTACTGATGCTTTATCAGCAATCCTTGTTTCAAGAAAAACACCACATTTCAAAAACAGTTGTCATTGGGACGGAAAGTGAGGTGAAATGTTCTGAACAGGGGCACAGACAGCAAAACAAATGTTACAGGGGTGATAACCCTTACCTATGTTTCCCAAAAAGTTTAAAAATAGATTATTGGCCTGGAGCTACACTTCAACAATGTACCTGTTCAAAATTACAAACAGATTCTACATAAGAACAAACCTACAGTCCCTGTCTTGTATGCACCGCCTGTATACGGCTGTTCAGAGTATATAGGGCCTTTTTTATTTTATGTGCGGGGTTCCCCTTAATATCCATACAAGACCCAAAGGGGCTGGTAATGGGCTGGGGTAGGGGGGGGGTCATGGGGTAGCTATGCCATTTTTCTTAAAGAATTTCATCCATATTACCGGGACCAGACATTACATTAAAGCCGCAAGCAGTTTTAAATGGCTTTTTTTTCCTTTAGAAGTGTCATTTTGTGCAGGGACAGTTCTAAACACGGGAAACACGTGGCACTTCACAGGCATACTTTAGACACCCCCCAGGTACGATATTTAAAGGAATATTTGACTTTTTTTTTTTCACTTTATGCATCATTAAAATGACTGCTCCCGAAAAACGACCGTTTTTAAAACTTCTTTTTGCATTGATACATGTCCCCTGGTGCACAACCCGGGTTCCCAAACCCTATTTATGACAATAACATGCATAATAGTTGTTATAATTAGCACTTTAGAATTCGAACGTTCGCATCCATTGTATTTAATAGGGTTCTAATGTTCGTTCGAACTTTCGGTCCGTTCGCGGGTTCTGGTGCGAACCGAACCCGGGGGTGTTCGGCTCATCACTACCAGCCATAGGCGTGCGCACAGGGTGTGCCAGGTGTGCCTGGGCACACCCTAATCCCCTAGTGCACATTAGCATTATTTCTCTGTGTAGCAGTGGGGAAATGGGAAAGATTTCCTTTTTACCGGCTCTGCCATAAGAGACTTGCTTACGCACTTCTCTTTCACTGTGATGGCAGGGAGGTGAATGTGCCAGGGCCATATATACTGTATATGGACACACACACACGTGTGTTTGAGCTTTGGGGTGCACACCCTAATGCAATAGGCTGCACACACCTATGGTACCAGCTGATAAAGAATCTCTTGCTTTGTTTTCGGGGATGAGATAACTAAGAGTATTACTGCACCTGCAGTCCTGCAAAGGCTTGTGCCACATCTCTCCATCACTAAAACATAGATGAGCACTTCTACGTTATCATTCATCAATGCAGAACCAGCGGTGGTCAACTGGCCAGAAACCAGCAAGAACAGCAGCTTTGTATATTTTAGTGTGTTACGTGCCATTTAACACAGTACATTTCTGTGCGTTAGTGCACGCTTAACACAGTATATTTCAGTTGTGTTACTGCAAGTTTAACGCCGTACAGTTCAATGCGTTACTGCAAGTTTAACGCCACATAGTTCTGTGCGTTACTGCAAATTTAACGCTGTATATTTCATTGCGTTACTACAAGTTTAACGCCGTATAGCTCTGTGCGTTACTGCAAGTTTAATGCTGTATATTTCATTGCGTTACTGCATGTTTAACGCCATATACAGAATCTCATAAAAGTGAGTACACTCCTCACATTTTTGTAAATATTTTATTATATCTTTTCAAGTGACAACACTGAAGAAATCACACTTTGCTACAATGTAAAGTAGTGAGTATACAGCTTGTATAACAGTGTAAATTTGCTGTCACCTCAAAATAACTCAACACACAGTCATTAATGTCTAATCCACTGGCAACAAAACTGAGTACACCCCTAAGTGAAAATGTCCAAATTGGGCCCAAAGTGGCAATATTTTGTGCGGCCACCATTATTTTTCAGCACTGCCTTAACCCTCTTGGGCATGGAGTTCACCAGAGCTTCACAGGTTGCCACTGGAGTACTCTTCCACTCCTCCTTGACGACATCACGAAGCAGTGGTAGTCTTGGAGGTGTGTCTGGGGTCGTTATCATATTGGAATACTGTCCTGCGGCCCAGTCTCCAAAGGGAGGGAATCATGCTCTGCTTCAGTATGTCACAGTACATGTTGGGATTCATGGTTCCCTCAATGAACGGTAGCTCCCCAGTGTCGACAGCACTCATGCAGCCCCAGACTATGACACTCCCACCACCATGCTTGACTGTAGGCAAGACACACTTGTCTTTGTACTCCTCACCTGGTTGCCGCCACACACAATTGGCACCATCTGAACCAAATACGTTTATCTTGGTCTCATCAGACCACAGGACATGGTTCCAGTAATTTATGTCCTTAGTCTGCTTGTCTTCAGCAAGCTGTTTGTGGGCTTTCTTGTGCATCATCTTTAGAAGAGGCTTCCTTCTGAGATGACAGCCATGCAGATCAATTTGATGCAGTGTGCGGCGTATGATCTGAGCACTGACAGACTGACCCCCCCCACCCCTTCAACCTCTGCAGCAATGCTGGCAGCACTCATGCATCTATTTCCCAAAGACAACCTCTGGATATGACGCTGAGCATGTGCACTCAACTTATTTGGTCGACCATGGCGACTGTTCTGAGTGGAACCTGTCCTGTTAAACCGCTGTATGGTCTTGGCCACCATGCTGAAGCTCAGTTTCAGGGTCTTGGCAATCTTCTTATAGCCTAGGCCAGGGATATGCAATTAGCGCACCTCCAGCTGTTGCAGAACTACAAGTCCCATGAGACATAGCAAGACTCTGACAGCTACAATTATGACACCCAGAGGCAGAGGCATGATGGGACTTGTAGTTTTGCAACAGCTGGAGGTCCGCTAATTACATATCCCTGGCCTAGGCCATCTTTACTGTATGTAGAGCAACATTTTTTTTTCAGGTCCTCAGAGAGTTCTTTGCCATGAGGTGCCATGTTCACTTCCAGTGACCAGTATGAGAGAGTGAGAGCGATAACACCAAATTTAACACACCTGCTCCTCATTTACACCTGAGACCTTGAAACACTAACGAGTCACATGACACCGGTGAGGGAAAATGGCTAATTGGGGCAATTTGCACATTTTCACTTAGGGTGTACTAACGTTTGTTGCCAGCGGTTTAGACATTAATGGCTGTGTGACAAAGAAACGTAATAATATTCCATACTGCGCTCATAAATCATGTGTAAATTATATAATAAGTTCATAAACCACCACCAAATCTTCAATCCAAGTGAAAAATTAAAAATATAAACAACAAAAATTGGTTTGAATTGCTGTGAAAAATATGTGCCGTCTTCCACCGATAATCAAGCAGACATCCAACTCACCGGACCAAAATTACACCCATTACAGGTAGTCAAATAGTGTGATGTAGCAATAAAGATGCGTTTTGTTAGCAACGTCTGACGTCATGAGGGGTCATGTGGTTATGTGATGACATCAGACGTTGCTGACGAAATGCGTCTTTATTGCTACATCATTTGACTACCTGTAATGGGTGTAATTTTGGTCTGGTGAGTAGAATGTCTGCTTGATTATTGGTGGAAGATGACACATATTTTTCACAGCAATTCATAACTATTTTTCCGTTGATATTTTTCACTTGGATTGAAGATTTAGTGGTGGTTTATGGACTTATTGTATAATTTACACATGATTTATGAGCGCGGTATGTAATATTATTAAGTTTCTTTGTCACATTTTTAGACTTTTGGTCTCACTACGAGCTGCTCTATTTATTATTATTATATTTGTATTATCATTAATATTGTTGTTAATAGTTATCCAGGGTGCATGGCTATAGATTTTTACCTATATTTTTTTCATTAATGGCTGTGTGTTGATTTATTTTGAGGGGACAGCAAATTTACACTGTTACAAAAGCTGTAGTGTACACTCACTACTTTACATTGTAGCAAAGTGTAATTTCTTCAGTGTTGTCAGTTGAAATTATAAAATAAAATATTTACAAAAATGTGAGGGGTGAGCTAACTTTTGTGAGATACTGTATTTCATTGCGTTTCTGCAAGTTTAACATGGTATAATTCTGTGCATTACTGCAAATTTTCCATGGCACTGTAAGGGGGCCAGCAGCGTATGTATTCACAGGCAAAGGTGGATGTGGTCAGTCCTCAGGCAGGACATCATTTCCTCTGTTTAGTGATGTTGCCCGTGCTATGCAGCCACAGCATGCAGAGGAGGTGCTGGACCGTCCTCATCCTCCGCCACCCAAGCAGAAACTAGTGCGCAGTCCCCTGCAGCTGCCAGAGTGGCTAAACCTGCCTCTTTGTCCACAGATATTCCTGTCGTAGCCCCAGCATTAGGCAGCAGAGTTATTTGGACACAGTGTCAGCCACTTGCTCCTTGATTATTCACAGCCATTACTTGATTTAGATGTTGCCTCGGTTGTTACTGAGTCCTCGCTCCCACCGCCCAAGAGGAAGGTCGGCTATGTTAAAGCTTCCTGCGGCCGTGGTTGAGTTACACCCCAGCGCTTGCCCGGATCGGATGTTTCCACAGGAAAAAGTTCCGGACATCCTGCATCAGCTACAAGCCGAGGTAAGCCGGGGAAAGGGATCTTGGCTAAGGTCCGAAGTGTCGGGGATGATTGGGTCAGGGACCCCAGAGCCCTTGAACTTGTTAGAGGTAGTGATGAGCCGAACACCCCCGGGTTCGGTTCGCACCAGAACCCGCAAACGGACCGAAAGTTCGTACGAACATTAGAACCCTATTAAATACAATGGATGCGAACGTTCGAATTCTAAAGTGCTAATTATAACAACTATTATGCATGTTATTGTCCTAAAAAGGTTTGGGAACCCGGGTTGTGCACCAGGGGACATGTATCAATGCAAAAAGAAGTTTTAAAAACGGTCGTTTTTCAGGAGCAGTCATTTTAATGATGCATAAAGTGAAAAAAAAAAAGTCAAATATTCCTTTAAATATCGTACCTGGGGGGTGTCTAAAGTATGCCTGTGAAGTGCCACGTGTTTCCCGTGTTTAGAACTGTCCCTGCACAAAATGACACTTCTAAAGGAAAAAAAAGCCATTTAAAACTGCTTGCGGCTTTAATGTAATGTCTGGTCCCGGTAATATGGATGAAAATCTTTAAGAAAAATGGCATAGCTACCCCATGACCCCCCCCCCCTACCCCAGCCCATTACCAGCCCCTTTGGGTCTTGTATGGATATTAAGGGGAACCCCGCACATAAAATAAAAAAGGCCCTATATACTCTGAAACAGCCGTATACAGGCGGCGCATACAAGACAGGGACTGTAGGTTTGTTCTTATGTAGAATCTGTTTGTAATTTTGAACAGGTACATTGTTTAAGTGTAGCTCCAGCCCAAAAATCTATTTTTAAACTTTTTGGAAAACATAGGTAAGGGTTATCACCCCTGTAACATTTGTTTTGCTGTCTGTGCCCCTGTTCAGAACATTTCACCTCACTTTCCGTCCCAATGACAACTGTTTTTGAAATGTGGTGTTTTTCTTGAAACAAGGATTGCTGATAAAGCATCAGTACAGAGGAGACACCTTTCTCCCATATTAATTCTTACGGAGAGAATTTTCCTTCCAAGGGGTAGATTTCCTCTCACTTCCTGTTGTCTTCTTGCGTTTGCAAGTAGGAGTCGTTTGTAAGTTGGATGTTTGAAAGTAGGGACCTGCCGTATATACTCTGCAGAAATAGGCCCCTTAGTTGTTGGTGTTGGCACAACACTGTAAGCACTCACAGTTACTCTTGGTTGGTGCTGGAACGCCCTGCTGTCAACTATTATATCAGGAATTGTAATTACATATAATTGTTGTACAGTGGTAGTAAAAATTGGGCCTTTGATGGTGGTGCTGGTGCCACAACACTGTAAGCCCTGACAGTTACTCTTGGTGGGTGCAGCAATGGGCCCTGCTGTGAATTATTAGATCAAGAATTGTAATTGCATGCCCCTGTTGAACAGGGGCTGAAAAATTGGGCCTTTCGTGGTGGTGGTGGTGGTGGCGTTGCCACAACACTGTAAGCCCTCAGAGTTACTCTTGGTGGGTGCAGGAATGGGCCCTGCTGTGAATTATTAGATCAAGAATTGTAATTACATGCCCCTTTTGAACAGGGGCTGAAAAATTGGGCCTTTCGTGGTGGTGGTGGTGGCATTGCCACAACACTGTAAGCCCTCAGAGTTACTCTTGGTGGGTGCAGGAATGGGCCCTGCTGTGAATTATTAGATCAAGAATTGTAATTACATGCCCCTTTTGAACAGGGGCTGAAAAATTGGGCCTTTCGTGGTGGTGGTGGTGGTGGCGTTGCCACAACACTGTAAGCCCTCAGAGTTACTCTTGGTGGGTGCAGCAATGGGCCCTGCTGTGAATTATTAGATCAAGAATTGTAATTACATGCCCCTGTTGAACAGGGGCTGAAAAATTGGGCCTTAGGCACTGGTGGCACAACACTACAACCCCTCACAGATACTGTACTTGGAGCACAGCAATGAGCCCTGTTGCAAAGTATTGCTTCAAAAATTGTAATGACACGCCCCTGTTAAACAGGGGCTGAAAAATTGGGCCTTAGGCACTGGTGCCACAACACTCCAACCCCTCACAGATACTGTACTTGGAGCACAGCAATGAGCCCTGTTGCAAAGTATTGCTTCAAAAATTGTAATGACACGCCCCTGTTAAACAGGGGCTGAAAAATTGGGCCTTAGGCACTGGTGCCACAACACTCCAACCCCTCACAGATACTGTACTTGGAGCACAGCAATGAGCCCTGTTGCAAAGTATTGCTTCAAAAATTGTAATGACACGCCCCTGTTAAACAGGGGCTGAAAAATTGGGCCTTAGGCACTGGTGCCACAACACTCCAACCCCTCACAGATACTGTACTTGGAGCACAGCAATGAGCCCTATGGCAAATTATTGCTAAAAAAATTGTAATTACACGCCCCTGTAAAACAGGGGCTGAAAAATTGGGCCTTAGCCACTGGTGGCGGCACCCATAAACAAAAATGATCTTCCAAGCTATCATCATCAATCGTATCATTGAGGACTCGCAGGAGGAGGATAGCCAGTCAACATAACAGCACAGACACTCAGCATCAGCATCAGTCTTGAAGGGATGTGACATGTTAAAATCAATTAGTCTGTTATATCAGCATCAGGTGTGTGGTAGCTGGTGGTGATCCAAGACTGGTTCATCTTGATGAAAGTCAGTCGATCAACCGAGTCGGTGGACAGGCGCACCCTGTGATCCGTGACAAATCCTCCAGCAGCACTGAATGTGCGTTCCGAAAGAACGCTGGATGCAGGACAGGCCAGTAGCTCAATTGCATACTGTGCAAGCTCTGCCCAGTGATCCATCCTCAAGACCCAGTAAGCCAGAGGATTTTCGGTGGGGAAGGTGTCCAAGTCTGACCTTGCCCCTAGATATTCCTGCACCATGTTTATCAGACGCTGGCGATGGTTGCTGGAACCGATCATACTTTGGGGCTGCGGACTAAAGAATTGTCTGAATGCATCGGTCAGACGGCCACCTTCCCCACCGCTCCTTCTTTGACTGGCCGAAGCCTCAGCAACTCGTTGTCCAGGACCAGGAGTTTGTAACCTCCCAGTCTCTGGGAACGCATTGCACAGACCTTTCTGCAAGGCCTCCCGGAGTTGTCTCATCCTCTGCTCCCTCTGCGACGGTAACATAAGGTCCGCAACCTTACCCTTGTACCGTGGATCAAGGAGAGTGGCCAGCCAGTAATGGTCCCTCTCCTTGATCCGAAGAATACGAGGATCCTTCCGCAGACTTTGCAGGATCAGGGAGGCCATGCAGCGTAGGTTTGCTGAGGCATTCGCTCCGGAGTCCTCTGGGTCACTAAGGACGACATGATCCGCAGCCACCTCCTCCCAGCCACGTACAAGTCCACTGGTTTCTTGGGACTGTAAATCATCCCTAAAAGACTGCTGCTGATGATGCTGAGTGCCAGCCTCCACCTCCATGCTGACACAATTCTCCTCCTCCTCCTCCTCCTCCTCCTCCTCCTCTTCCTGTGCGATGGGTGGGACAGAAGGAACACTGTCTGGGTAAAGGGGGCCTTGAGAGGCAAGGAAGTCCTCCTCTTCCTGCCTCTGTTCTGCCTCAAGTGCCCTGTCCATTATTCCACGCAGCGTGTGCTCCAACAGGTGGACAAGAGGTACAGTGTCACTGATGCATGCACTGTCACTGCTCACCATCCTCGTGGCCTCCTCAAATGGTGCCAGGACAGTGCATGCATCCCTGATCATGCCCCACTGGCGTGGAGAAAAAAAACCAAGCTCCCCTGACCCTGTCCTGGTGCCGTAGTCGCACAGGTACTCATTGATGGCCCTCTGCTGCGTGTGCAGCCGCTGCAGCATGGCCAACGTTGAGTTCCACCTGGTGGGCATGTCACATATAAGGCAGTTCTTGGGCAGGTTCAACTCCTTTTGCAGCTCAGCCAGGCGAGCACTGGCATTATAAGATCTGCGGAAATGCACACAGACTTTCCTGGCCTGCCTCAGGACATCCTGTAAGCCCGGGTACCTGCCCAAGAACCGCTGCACCACCAGGTTAAGGACGTGAGCCACACAGGGCACATGGGTCAATTGTCCCTGTCGGAGGGCGGAGAGGAGGTTGGTGCCATTGTCGCAAACCACCATTCCTGGCTTAAGCTGGCGTGGCGTCAACCACCTCTCGGCCTGGCCCTGCAGAGCAGACAGGACCTCTGCCCCAGTGTGGCTTCTGTCCCCCAAACACACCAGCGCAAGCACGGCATGGCATCTTTTTGCCTGCGTACTTGCGTAGCCCCTTGAACGGCTACGGAGCACCGCTGGTTCAGAGGACAAACCACAGGAAGAGGCCATGGAGGAAGAAGAAGAGGAGGGGGTGGAGGAGAGAGGTGTGTCACAACCAGTAGTAGCATTTTGGAGGCGTGGCGGTGGAACAACCTCCAACACTACTGCACCTTGTCCCTGCATCCTTCCCAGCTGCCAAAAGAGTGACCCAATGGGCCGTGAAAGAAAGGTAACGTCCCTGTCCATGCCTGCTGGACCATGAGTCAGCGGTAATATGCACCTTACCGCTGACCGCCCTGTCCAGCGAGGCCAAGACATTGCCTTCCACATGCCGGTAGAGAGCCGGAATAGCCTTCCGTGAGAAAAAGTGGCGTTTGGGAACCTGCCACTGAGGAACCGCACATTGCACAAACTCACGGAAGGGGGCCGAGTCTACCAACTGAAAAGGCAGCAGTTGAAGCGCTAGCAATTTAGCCAAGCTAGCATTCAACCGCTGGGCATGTGGATGGCTGGGAGTGAACTTCTTTCGACGGTCCAGCAGCTGGGGCAGGGAAATTTGCCTGCTAGAATCGGACGTCGGTGTACTGCTAGCAGAGTGGCCGCAAGTACTTGGCTGTGACACACCTAATTCTACACCTTCATTCCTCTCAGTGCATGTTTCAGAGAGGACTGAAGTTATAGTGGGGTTGGAGATCCCAGCTGATGCGGTGCAAGGAGAGGTCCGCTTTGTTCTTTGGTGTGGGTCTTTGAGGTAGGCTTGCCAACGAGCTGCATGGCAGGTCAACATATGTCTGGTCAGGCATGTGGTACCCAAGCGGCTGATGTTTTGGCCACGCGATATACGCTTGAGACATATGTTGCAAACAGCAGCTGTGCGATCTGATGCACTAGCCTCAAAAAAGGCCCACACCAAAGAACTTTTTGAATGACGGGCAGAGGCAGCGCCCTGCACAGGCGGAGCTCTGCGGTGTGATTCCGTCGGTGTACTGCCCTTACGCTGGCCACCAAAGGGCATCCTGCCTCGTTGGAGATGTGCCTCCTCCTCATCCTCCTCCTCCTCCTCTCTCCTATTAGGCACCCACGTGGAGTCAGTGACCTCATCATCCCCTCCCTCCTCATCACTGGAGCCAATCTGGCAGTATGCTGCAGCTGCTGGAACATGACTGCCAGATTGGTGTCCTTCTTGAGCATCCCCTCTGTCTGCTCTCACGCTACTGCCTTCCTGTAGCTGGGTTTCATCATCAGACCCTTCAAAACGCTGGGCATCCTCCTGGAGCATGTACCCAACACTGTGCTCAAACAGTTCGGGGGACTCCTCAGGAGGAGGACATGGTGGGTCTAGGGAAGGAGTGACTGATGATGAGTCTGACATTGATACCAGGGAAGAGGATGCTTTGGCAGCTACTTTGCCAGTACCCTGAGCCTGGGTGAGAGAGGATGAGGAGGAGGAGGAGGGCTTGGTCATCCACTCTACCAAGTCTTCGGCATGATGTGGCTCAACATGTCCAGCTGCCGAAAAGAAGGACAAGCGTGCCCCATGGCCATGTGCTGATGACAATGCACCGCGTCCACGACCAGCACTGTTGCCCCCAGACACAGAGCCTGCTTGCCCTCTTTTATTGCCTCCTGACTGTTTGCCTCTCCTTGTTTGCCTTCCAGACATTCTAATAGATGGCCTGCAGGGAGATGGGAAAAAAGCAATAAGGGCTACCTTCAGGTGTCCTTCTCTGTCCCTTTACTTAAGGATTTCTAAATATGGTTGAGGATGATTGCTTTTGCACAGAATAGCACAACGACAATTTCCCTGACTGTCCAAAAAACAAGGATTTCAAAGATGGTTGATGAGGAATGCTTTAGCACACTATAGCACAAGGAGAATTTCCCTCACTGTCCTTCCCTGTCCCTAGAAACAAGGATTCGTACAGTAAAACACACTGACACTCTCCCTACCTATAGTTTTCTGTCCCTAGAAAAAATGTTTTTTTAAAGCACACTATAGCACAAGGAGAATTTCCCTCACTGTCCTTCCCTGTCCCTAGAAACAAGGATTCGTACAGTAAAACACACTGACACTCTCCCTACCTATAGTTTTCTGTCCCTAGAAAAAATGTTTTTTTAAAGCACACTATAGCACAAGGAGAATTTCCCTCACTGTCCTTCCCTGTCCCTAGAAACAAGGATTCGCACAGTAAAACACACTGACACTCTCCCTACCTATAGTTTTCTGTCCCTAGAAAAAATGTTTTTTTAAAGCACACTATAGCACAAGGAGAATTTCCCTCACTGTCCTTCCCTGTCCCTAGAAACAAGGATTCGTACAGTAAAACACACTGACACTCTCCCTACCTATAGTTTTCTGTCCCTAGAAAAAATGTTTTTTTAAAGCACACTATAGCACAAGGAGAATTTCCCTCACTGTCCTTCCCTGTCCCTAGAAACAAGGATTCGTACAGTAAAACACACTGACACTCTCCCTACCTATAGTTTTCTGTCCCTAGAAAAAATGTTTTTTTAAAGCACACTATAGCACAAGGAGAATTTCCCTCACTGTCCTTCCCTGTCCCTAGAAACAAGGATTCGTACAGTAAAACACACTGACACTCTCCCTACCTATAGTTTTCTGTCCCTAGAAAAAAATGTTTTTTTAAAGCACACTATAGCACAAGGAGAATTTCCCTCACTGTCCTTCCCTGTCCCTAGAAACAAGGATTCGTACAGTAAAACACACTGACACTCTCCCTACCTATAGTTTTCTGTCCCTAGAAAAAATGTTTTTTTAAAGCACACTATAGCACAAGGAGAATTTCCCTCACTGTCCTTCCCTGTCCCTAGAAACAAGGATTCGCACAGTAAAACACACTGACACTCTCCCTACCTATAGTTTTCTGTCCCTAGAAAAAATGTTTTTTTAAAGCACACTATAGCACAAGGAGAATTTCCCTCACTGTCCTTCCCTGTCCCTAGAAACAAGGATTCGTACAGTAAAACACACTGACACTCTCCCTACCTATAGTTTTCTGTCCCTAGAAAAAATGTTTTTTTAAAGCACACTATAGCACAAGGAGAATTTCCCTCACTGTCCTTCCCTGTCCCTAGAAACAAGGATTCGTACAGTAAAACACACTGACACTCTCCCTACCTATAGTTTTCTGTCCCTAGAAAAAATGTTTTTTTAAAGCACACTATAGCACAAGGAGAATTTCCCTCACTGTCCTTCCCTGTCCCTAGAAACAAGGATTCGCACAGTAAAACACACTGACACTCTCCCTACCTATAGTTTTCTGTCCCTAGAAAAAATGTTTTTTTAAAGCACACTATAGCACAAGGAGAATTTCCCTCACTGTCCTTCCCTGTCCCTAGAAACAAGGATTCGTACAGTAAAACACACTGACACTCTCCCTACCTATAGTTTTCTGTCCCTAGAAAAAATGTTTTTTTAAAGCACACTATAGCACAAGGAGAATTTCCCTCACTGTCCTTCCCTGTCCCTAGAAACAAGGATTCGTACAGTAAAACACACTGACACTCTCCCTACCTATAGTTTTCTGTCCCTAGAAAAAATGTTTTTTTAAAGCACACTATAGCACAAGGAGAATTTCCCTCACTGTCCTTCCCTGTCCCTAGAAACAAGGATTCGTACAGTAAAACACACTGACACTCTCCCTACCTATAGTTTTCTGTCCCTAGAAAAAATGTTTTTTTAAAGCACACTATAGCACAAGGAGAATTTCCCTCACTGTCCTTCCCTGTCCCTAGAAACAAGGATTCGTACAGTAAAACACACTGACACTCTCCCTACCTATAGTTTTCTGTCCCTAGAAAAAATGTTTTTTTAAAGCACACTATAGCACAAGGAGAATTTCCCTCACTGTCCTTCCCTGTCCCTAGAAACAAGGATTCGCACAGTAAAACACACTGACACTCTCCCTACCTATAGTTTTCTGTCCCTAGAAAAAATGTTTTTTTAAAGCACACTATAGCACAAGGAGAATTTCCCTCACTGTCCTTCCCTGTCCCTAGAAACAAGGATTCGTACAGTAAAACACACTGACACTCTCCCTACCTATAGTTTTCTGTCCCTAGAAAAAATGTTTTTTTAAAGCACACTATAGCACAAGGAGAATTTCCCTCACTGTCCTTCCCTGTCCCTAGAAACAAGGATTCGTACAGTAAAACACACTGACACTCTCCCTACCTATAGTTTTCTGTCCCTAGAAAAAATGTTTTTTTAAAGCACACTATAGCACAAGGAGAATTTCCCTCACTGTCCTTCCCTGTCCCTAGAAACAAGGATTCGTACAGTAAAACACACTGACACTCTCCCTACCTATAGTTTTCTGTCCCTAGAAAAAAATGTTTTTTTAAAGCACACTATAGCACAAGGAGAATTTCCCTCACTGTCCTTCCCTGTCCCTAGAAACAAGGATTCGTACAGTAAAACACACTGACACTCTCCCTACCTATAGTTTTCTGTCCCTAGAAAAAATGTTTTTTTAAAGCACACTATAGCACAAGGAGAATTTCCCTCACTGTCCTTCCCTGTCCCTAGAAACAAGGATTCGCACAGTAAAACACACTGACACTCTCCCTACCTATAGTTTTCTGTCCCTAGAAAAAATGTTTTTTTAAAGCACACTATAGCACAAGGAGAATTTCCCTCACTGTCCTTCCCTGTCCCTAGAAACAAGGATTCGTACAGTAAAACACACTGACACTCTCCCTACCTATAGTTTTCTGTCCCTAGAAAAAATGTTTTTTTAAAGCACACTATAGCACAAGGAGAATTTCCCTCACTGTCCTTCCCTGTCCCTAGAAACAAGGATTCGTACAGTAAAACACACTGACACTCTCCCTACCTATAGTTTTCTGTCCCTAGAAAAAATGTTTTTTTAAAGCACACTATAGCACAAGGAGAATTTCCCTCACTGTCCTTCCCTGTCCCTAGAAACAAGGATTCGCACAGTAAAACACACTGACACTCTCCCTACCTATAGTTTTCTGTCCCTAGAAAAAATGTTTTTTTAAAGCACACTATAGCACAAGGAGAATTTCCCTCACTGTCCTTCCCTGTCCCTAGAAACAAGGATTCGTACAGTAAAACACACTGACACTCTCCCTACCTATAGTTTTCTGTCCCTAGAAAAAATGTTTTTTTAAAGCACACTATAGCACAAGGAGAATTTCCCTCACTGTCCTTCCCTGTCCCTAGAAACAAGGATTCGTACAGTAAAACACACTGACACTCTCCCTACCTATAGTTTTCTGTCCCTAGAAAAAATGTTTTTTTAAAGCACACTATAGCACAAGGAGAATTTCCCTCACTGTCCTTCCCTGTCCCTAGAAACAAGGATTCGTACAGTAAAACACACTGACACTCTCCCTACCTATAGTTTTCTGTCCCTAGAAAAAATGTTTTTTTAAAGCACACTATAGCACAAGGAGAATTTCCCTCACTGTCCTTCCCTGTCCCTAGAAACAAGGATTCGTACAGTAAAACACACTGACACTCTCCCTACCTATAGTTTTCTGTCCCTAGAAAAAATGTTTTTTTAAAGCACACTATAGCACAAGGAGAATTTCCCTCACTGTCCTTCCCTGTCCCTAGAAACAAGGATTCGCACAGTAAAACACACTGACACTCTCCCTACCTATAGTTTTCTGTCCCTAGAAAAAATGTTTTTTTAAAGCACACTATAGCACAAGGAGAATTTCCCTCACTGTCCTTCCCTGTCCCTAGAAACAAGGATTCATACAGTAAAACACACTGACACTCTCCCTACCTATAGTTTTCTGTCCCTAGAAAAAATGTTTTTTTAAAGCACACTATAGCACAAGGAGAATTTCCCTCACTGTCCTTCCCTGTCCCTAGAAACAAGGATTCGTACAGTAAAACACACTGACACTCTCCCTACCTATAGTTTTCTGTCCCTAGAAAAAATGTTTTTTTAAAGCACACTATAGCACAAGGAGAATTTCCCTCACTGTCCTTCCCTGTCCCTAGAAACAAGGATTCGTACAGTAAAACACACTGACACTCTCCCTACCTATAGTTTTCTGTCCCTAGAAAAAATGTTTTTTTAAAGCACACTATAGCACAAGGAGAATTTCCCTCACTGTCCTTCCCTGTCCCTAGAAACAAGGATTCGTACAGTAAAACACACTGACACTCTCCCTACCTATAGTTTTCTGTCCCTAGAAAAAATGTTTTTTTAAAGCACACTATAGCACAAGGAGAATTTCCCTCACTGTCCTTCCCTGTCCCTAGAAACAAGGATTCGCACAGTAAAACACACTGACACTCTCCCTACCTATAGTTTTCTGTCCCTAGAAAAAATGTTTTTTTAAAGCACACTATAGCACAAGGAGAATTTCCCTCACTGTCCTTCCCTGTCCCTAGAAACAAGGATTCGTACAGTAAAACACACTGACACTCTCCCTACCTATAGTTTTCTGTCCCTAGAAAAAATGTTTTTTTAAAGCACACTATAGCACAAGGAGAATTTCCCTCACTGTCCTTCCCTGTCCCTAGAAACAAGGATTCGTACAGTAAAACACACTGACACTCTCCCTACCTATAGTTTTCTGTCCCTAGAAAAAAATGTTTTTTTAAAGCACACTATAGCACAAGGAGAATTTCCCTCACTGTCCTTCCCTGTCCCTAGAAACAAGGATTCGTACAGTAAAACACACTGACACTCTCCCTACCTATAGTTTTCTGTCCCTAGAAAAAATGTTTTTTTAAAGCACACTATAGCACAAGGAGAATTTCCCTCACTGTCCTTCCCTGTCCCTAGAAACAAGGATTCGCACAGTAAAACACACTGACACTCTCCCTACCTATAGTTTTCTGTCCCTAGAAAAAATGTTTTTTTAAAGCACACTATAGCACAAGGAGAATTTCCCTCACTGTCCTTCCCTGTCCCTAGAAACAAGGATTCGTACAGTAAAACACACTGACACTCTCCCTACCTATAGTTTTCTGTCCCTAGAAAAAATGTTTTTTTAAAGCACACTATAGCACAAGGAGAATTTCCCTCACTGTCCTTCCCTGTCCCTAGAAACAAGGATTCGTACAGTAAAACACACTGACACTCTCCCTACCTATAGTTTTCTGTCCCTAGAAAAAATGTTTTTTTAAAGCACACTATAGCACAAGGAGAATTTCCCTCACTGTCCTTCCCTGTCCCTAGAAACAAGGATTCGCACAGTAAAACACACTGACACTCTCCCTACCTATAGTTTTCTGTCCCTAGAAAAAATGTTTTTTTAAAGCACACTATAGCACAAGGAGAATTTCCCTCACTGTCCTTCCCTGTCCCTAGAAACAAGGATTCGTACAGTAAAACACACTGACACTCTCCCTACCTATAGTTTTCTGTCCCTAGAAAAAATGTTTTTTTAAAGCACACTATAGCACAAGGAGAATTTCCCTCACTGTCCTTCCCTGTCCCTAGAAACAAGGATTCGTACAGTAAAACACACTGACACTCTCCCTACCTATAGTTTTCTGTCCCTAGAAAAAATGTTTTTTTAAAGCACACTATAGCACAAGGAGAATTTCCCTCACTGTCCTTCCCTGTCCCTAGAAACAAGGATTCGTACAGTAAAACACACTGACACTCTCCCTACCTATAGTTTTCTGTCCCTAGAAAAAATGTTTTTTTAAAGCACACTATAGCACAAGGAGAATTTCCCTCACTGTCCTTCCCTGTCCCTAGAAACAAGGATTCGTACAGTAAAACACACTGACACTCTCCCTACCTATAGTTTTCTGTCCCTAGAAAAAATGTTTTTTTAAAGCACACTATAGCACAAGGAGAATTTCCCTCACTGTCCTTCCCTGTCCCTAGAAACAAGGATTCGTACAGTAAAACACACTGACACTCTCCCTACCTATAGTTTTCTGTCCCTAGAAAAAATGTTTTTTTAAAGCACACTATAGCACAAGGAGAATTTCCCTCACTGTCCTTCCCTGTCCCTAGAAACAAGGATTCGTACAGTAAAACACACTGACACTCTCCCTACCTATAGTTTTCTGTCCCTAGAAAAAATGTTTTTTTAAAGCACACTATAGCACAAGGAGAATTTCCCTCACTGTCCTTCCCTGTCCCTAGAAACAAGGATTCGCACAGTAAAACACACTGACACTCTCCCTACCTATAGTTTTCTGTCCCTAGAAAAAATGTTTTTTTAAAGCACACTATAGCACAAGGAGAATTTCCCTCACTGTCCTTCCCTGTCCCTAGAAACAAGGATTCGTACAGTAAAACACACTGACACTCTCCCTACCTATAGTTTTCTGTCCCTAGAAAAAATGTTTTTTTAAAGCACACTATAGCACAAGGAGAATTTCCCTCACTGTCCTTCCCTGTCCCTAGAAACAAGGATTCGTACAGTAAAACACACTGACACTCTCCCTACCTATAGTTTTCTGTCCCTAGAAAAAAATGTTTTTTTAAAGCACACTATAGCACAAGGAGAATTTCCCTCACTGTCCTTCCCTGTCCCTAGAAACAAGGATTCGTACAGTAAAACACACTGACACTCTCCCTACCTATAGTTTTCTGTCCCTAGAAAAAATGTTTTTTTAAAGCACACTATAGCACAAGGAGAATTTCCCTCACTGTCCTTCCCTGTCCCTAGAAACAAGGATTCGCACAGTAAAACACACTGACACTCTCCCTACCTATAGTTTTCTGTCCCTAGAAAAAATGTTTTTTTAAAGCACACTATAGCACAAGGAGAATTTCCCTCACTGTCCTTCCCTGTCCCTAGAAACAAGGATTCGTACAGTAAAACACACTGACACTCTCCCTACCTATAGTTTTCTGTCCCTAGAAAAAATGTTTTTTTAAAGCACACTATAGCACAAGGAGAATTTCCCTCACTGTCCTTCCCTGTCCCTAGAAACAAGGATTCGTACAGTAAAACACACTGACACTCTCCCTACCTATAGTTTTCTGTCCCTAGAAAAAATGTTTTTTTAAAGCACACTATAGCACAAGGAGAATTTCCCTCACTGTCCTTCCCTGTCCCTAGAAACAAGGATTCGCACAGTAAAACACACTGACACTCTCCCTACCTATAGTTTTCTGTCCCTAGAAAAAATGTTTTTTTAAAGCACACTATAGCACAAGGAGAATTTCCCTCACTGTCCTTCCCTGTCCCTAGAAACAAGGATTCGTACAGTAAAACACACTGACACTCTCCCTACCTATAGTTTTCTGTCCCTAGAAAAAATGTTTTTTTAAAGCACACTATAGCACAAGGAGAATTTCCCTCACTGTCCTTCCCTGTCCCTAGAAACAAGGATTCGTACAGTAAAACACACTGACACTCTCCCTACCTATAGTTTTCTGTCCCTAGAAAAAATGTTTTTTTAAAGCACACTATAGCACAAGGAGAATTTCCCTCACTGTCCTTCCCTGTCCCTAGAAACAAGGATTCGTACAGTAAAACACACTGACACTCTCCCTACCTATAGTTTTCTGTCCCTAGAAAAAATGTTTTTTTAAAGCACACTATAGCACAAGGAGAATTTCCCTCACTGTCCTTCCCTTTCCCTAGAAACAAGGATTCGTACAGTAAAACACACTGACACTCTCCCTACCTATAGTTTTCTGTCCCTAGAAAAAATGTTTTTTTAAAGCACACTATAGCACAAGGAGAATTTCCCTCACTGTCCTTCCCTGTCCCTAGAAACAAGGATTCGCACAGTAAAACACACTGACACTCTCCCTACCTATAGTTTTCTGTCCCTAGAAAAAATGTTTTTTTAAAGCACACTATAGCAAAAGGAGAATTTCCCTCACTGTCCTTCCCTGTCCCTAGAAACAAGGATTCATACAGTAAAACACACTGACACTCTCCCTACCTATAGTTTTCTGTCCCTAGAAAAAATGTTTTTTTAAAGCACACTATAGCACAAGGAGAATTTCCCTCACTGTCCTTCCCTGTCCCTAGAAACAAGGATTCGTACAGTAAAACACACTGACACTCTCCCTACCTATAGTTTTCTGTCCCTAGAAAAAATGTTTTTTTAAAGCACACTATAGCACAAGGAGAATTTCCCTCACTGTCCTTCCCTGTCCCTAGAAACAAGGATTCGTACAGTAAAACACACTGACACTCTCCCTACCTATAGTTTTCTGTCCCTAGAAAAAATGTTTTTTTAAAGCACACTATAGCACAAGGAGAATTTCCCTCACTGTCCTTCCCTGTCCCTAGAAACAAGGATTCGTACAGTAAAACACACTGACACTCTCCCTACCTATAGTTTTCTGTGCCTAGAAAAAATGTTTTTTTAAAGCACACTATAGCACAAGGAGAATTTCCCTCACTGTCCTTCCCTGTCCCTAGAAACAAGGATTCGCACAGTAAAACACACTGACACTCTCCCTACCTATAGTTTTCTGTCCCTAGAAAAAATGTTTTTTTAAAGCACACTATAGCACAAGGAGAATTTCCCTCACTGTCCTTCCCTGTCCCTAGAAACAAGGATTCGTACAGTAAAACACACTGACACTCTCCCTACCTATAGTTTTCTGTCCCTAGAAAAAATGTTTTTTTAAAGCACACTATAGCACAAGGAGAATTTCCCTCACTGTCCTTCCCTGTCCCTAGAAACAAGGATTCGTACAGTAAAACACACTGACACTCTCCCTACCTATAGTTTTCTGTCCCTAGAAAAAATGTTTTTTTAAAACACACTATAGCACAAGGAGAATTTCCCTCACTGTCCTTCCCTGTCCCTAGAAACAAGGATTCGTACAGTAAAACACACTGACACTCTCCCTACCTATAGTTTTCTTTCCCTATAAAAAAATGTTTTTTTAAAGCACACTATAGCACAAGGAGAATTTCCCTCACTGTCCTTCCCTGTCCCTAGAAACAAGGATTCGTACAGTAAAACACACTGACACTCTCCCTACCTATAGTTTTCTGTCCCTAGAAAAAATGTTTTTTTAAAGCACACTATAGCACAAGGAGAATTTCCCTCACTGTCCTTCCCTGTCCCTAGAAACAAGGATTCGCACAGTAAAACACACTGACACTCTCCCTACCTATAGTTTTCTGTCCCTAGAAAAAATGTTTTTTTAAAGCACACTATAGCACAAGGAGAATTTCCCTCACTGTCCTTCCCTGTCCCTAGAAACAAGGATTCGTACAGTAAAACACACTGACACTCTCCCTACCTATAGTTTTCTGTCCCTAGAAAAAATGTTTTTTTAAAGCACACTATAGCACAAGGAGAATTTCCCTCACTGTCCTTCCCTGTCCCTAGAAACAAGGATTCGCACAGTAAAACACACTGACACTCTCCCTACCTATAGTTTTCTGTCCCTAGAAAAAATGTTTTTTTAAAGCACACTATAGCACAAGGAGAATTTCCCTCACTGTCCTTCCCTGTCCCTAGAAACAAGGATTCGTACAGTAAAACACACTGACACTCTCCCTACCTATAGTTTTCTGTCCCTAGAAAAAATGTTTTTTTTAAAGCACACTATAGCACAAGGAGAATTTCCCTCACTGTCCTTCCCTGTCCCTAGAAACAAGGATTCGTACAGTAAAACACACTGACACTCTCCCTACCTATAGTTTTCTGTCCCTAGAAAAAATGTTTTTTTAAAGCACACTATAGCACAAGGAGAATTTCCCTCACTGTCCTTCCCTGTCCCTAGAAACAAGGATTCGTACAGTAAAACACACTGAAACTCTCCCTACCTATAGTTTTCTGTCCCTAGAAAAAATGTTTTTTTAAAGCACACTATAGCACAAGGAGAATTTCCCTCACTGTCCTTCCCTGTCCCTAGAAACAAGGATTCGTACAGTAAAACACACTGACACTCTCCCTACCTATAGTTTTCTGTCCCTAGAAAAAATGTTTTTTTAAAGCACACTATAGCACAAGGAGAATTTCCCTCACTGTCCTTCCCTGTCCCTAGAAACAAGGATTCGCACAGTAAAACACACTGACACTCTCCCTACCTATAGTTTTCTGTCCCTAGAAAAAATGTTTTTTTAAAGCACACTATAGCACAAGGAGAATTTCCCTCACTGTCCTTCCCTGTCCCTAGAAACAAGGATTCATACAGTAAAACACACTGACACTCTCCCTACCTATAGTTTTCTGTCCCTAGAAAAAATGTTTTTTTTAAAGCACACTATAGCACAAGGAGAATTTCCCTCACTGTCCTTCCCTGTCCCTAGAAACAAGGATTCGTACAGTAAAACACACTGACACTCTCCCTACCTATAGTTTTCTGTCCCTAGAAAAAATGTTTTTTTAAAGCACACTATAGCACAAGGAGAATTTCTCTCACTGTCCTTCCCTGTCCCTAGAAACAAGGATTCGTACAGTAAAACACACTGACACTCTCCCTACCTATAGTTTTCTGTCCCTAGAAAAAATGTTTTTTTAAAGCACACTATAGCACAAGGAGAATTTCCCTCACTGTCCTTCCCTGTCCCTAGAAACAAGGATTTGTACAGTAAAACACACTGACACTCTCCCTACCTATAGTTTTCTGTCCCTAGTGTGAGGGGGTTAGCTCGGCAGCGGGTGTGTGTGACCCCCGGGATGGGCTCCCCACACAAAACAGGCCCAGCAAACGGAGGTTGTGGTTTTCAAAATCAAAAAAAAGGTGCGGTTTATTTTCTATTTTACAGTGACAAAACACAGCAAAGCAAAAGAAACATAACCAAAATAAATCCTGGTCAAGTTGACCTCTGACTAAACATACAGGTTTCCTAACTAACAACTGGGATCAGCCTAGTGCTGTCCTAGTCCCTAAGTCCCTGGTTTAGTAAAAGTCCAAACAAATAGCCACACAGGCTTTGCCTCACCGCACAGGGGTTCACTCTCCCTAGACAGTCCACACAGGTCTGGTTCCAGGCATGAGCTAACACCTAATGAATCTGGGAGTTCTTATAGAGGCCTAAATGAGCTGACAAGCTTCAGCTGGCCTCATCAACTCCCTGTCTGTACGACGCCCCACACTCTCCCTAGAGGTATGAGTCATCCATGAGCCCACTAGCCTTATACAACTCTCCACCTAGTTGTATAAGTCGGCGTAAAGCCTGAATCTGGGCGAAATATATCTACCCCCCTGGATGCAACCAGGTGACTTTACCTTCCTGCTGTCACATACCCCCCCCCCTCTTGTTTTAACCTCGGGGTTGGAACACCAGCAATCAGGCATTCATGTACTCGAGACAAAGCATCCACATTCCCCATTTGAACGCCAGGGCGATGCTTTACTGTGAAGTTGAATTCCTGGAGGGCCAGGAACCACCTATTCACTCTTCTATTTGTTTCCTTGTTTTGAGCCATCCACTTTAACGGAGCGTGATCCGTAACCATGTCAAAGTGCCTACCTAGCAGGTAGTACCAAAGGGAATCTAGAGCCCACTTCACCGCTAAACACTCCTTTTCAACGGTGGCGTAATTTACCTCATGGGACTTCAACTTCCTGCTGAGGTAAATGACTGGGTGCTCTTCCCCGTTCCAGACCTGGGACAATACTGCTCCTAACCCCACATCTGATGCATCACTTTGTACGACAAAGTCTTTAGAGAAGTCGGGTGAGTACAACACTGGCTGGCTACATAAGGCTTGTTTCAAGAATTGGAATGCTGCCTCAGCCTCGGGGGTCCATTTAATCATGACCGACCCTTTCCCCTTCGTCAGGTTGGTTAGGGGCACAGCCTTAGAAGCAAAGTGGGGAATGAATCGCCGATAATACCCAGCGATTCCCAGAAAGGCTCGTACCTGCTTCTTGCTGTTGGGACGTGGCCAACTCTGGATGGCCTCGACTTTGTTGAGTTGGGGTTTTATTACTCCCCTCCCAATGGTGTACCCAAGATATTTGGCCTCCTCCTGCCCAATGGTACACTTCTTGGGGTTAGCCGTAAACCCCGCTTCCCGAACAGAGTCCAGGACTGCTTGCACTTTTGGCAGATGTGAGGCCCAATCTGTGCTATGGACAATTACGTCATCCAGGTAAGCCGCAGCATACTTCCGATGGGGCCTCAGCATCTGGTCCATTTTCCGCTGGAATGTGGCCGGCGCATTCTGTAACCCGAACGGCATTCTTTTATATTGGAACGCCCCGTCTGGGGTTACAAATGCGGTTTTCTCTTTGGCCGACTTGGCCAGGGGGATTTGCCAATACCCTTTTGTGAGGTCAAGAGTCGTCATGTATCGGGCTGTTCCCAGCCGGTCGATCAACTCATCTATACGTGGCATGGGGTAGGTGTCAAATTTTGTAACTTTGTTCAACTGACGAAAATCGTTACAAAATCGCCAGCTCCCATCCGGTTTAGGCACCAACACGATGGGACTAGACCAATCACTTTGGGACTCCTCTATCACCCCTAAGTTCAGCATTTTCTGTACTTCCTCCCGTATTGCCTCCCGTCGAGCCTCTGGGATCCGATAGGGTTTTAACTTCACCCTTTCACCGGGCGGGGTAATGATGTCATGCTCTACCCCAGATGTTTGTCCCGGCAGCTCAGAGAATACCTCCTTGTTGCGACGCACAAACTCCTTAACCTCCTGTTGTTGGGGTTGTGACAAGGTGGCTGCTATTCCAACCTCAGGAATCACGCAACCAGTTTGAGCTGGTGACCAAGTGTCTGCGACTAGGGACTCTCTATCCCTCCAGGCTTTCAACAGATTAACGTGATAGATCTGTTCGGGCTTTCGCCTTCCTGGTTGTCTGACCTTGTAATTCACTTTGCTCACTTTTTCCATTATCTCGTAGGGGCCTTGCCATTTGGCAAGGAATTTACTTTCAACCGTAGGGACAAGTACCAATATCCTATCCCCCGGGGAAAAGGTACGGGTCTTGGCTCCACGGTTGTACACTCTCTGCTGTGCCAACTGCGCTTGGGCCAAATGTTCCTTCACGATGGGCATTACCTGTGCAATTCGATCTTGCATCAGGGCGACATGCTCAATCACACTCCTGTGGGGAGAACTCTCACTTTCCCAAGTTTCCTTGGCAATATCCAACAGCCCTCTTGGGTGTCTCCCATACAGTAACTCAAAGGGGGAGAATCCCGTAGAGGATTGGGGCACCTCCCTAATAGCAAACATCAAATAAGGAAGTAAACAGTCCCAATCCTTTCCATCTCTATCCACCACTTTCTTCAACATTTGTTTTAGGGTTTTGTTGAATCTTTCAACCAGCCCATCGGTTTGGGGGTGATACACAGACGTACGCAATTGCGTCACTTTGAACAATTTACACAGCTCTTTCATAACCCGGGACATAAAGGGTGTACCTTGGTCCGTAAGCAGTTCTTTACAAATACCCACCCGGCTAAAAACAAGAGATAGCTCTTTGGCTATGGTTTTGGCCGAGGTATTTCGGAGAGGGATCGCTTCTGGATAACGGGTGGCATAGTCCATTATAACTAATATGTACTGGTGCCCCCTAGCGGACTTGATTATAGGACCTACCAAATCCATGGCGATCCTCTCAAACGGGACCTCAATGATGGGTAGAGGGACCAGCGGGCTACGGAAATGTGGCATCGGGGCCAACCTCTGACACACAGGGCAGGAGGAACAATAATTTTCTACGTCCTTCATCACCCCCGGCCAATAGAATCTCTGTAATACCCTCTCTCGGGTTTTCTCTGTCCCCAGATGACCTCCAAGAATGTGCCCATGGGCCAACTCCAACACCAACTTCCTGTAAGGTTTGGGCACCACAAGCTGCTCAACGGTTTCTTCTGCCCTTTTTGCCACCCGATACAGTAGGTCCTTCTCTACGCTGAAGTATGGGTAAGTGCAGGTATTATCTGGGTTCACTAACTCGCCATCTATTTTCACTACGTTTTCCCGTGCCTTTATTAGGGCGGGGTCTTTCAACTGTTCTGTGGCAAAGTTTTCCCTGTGAACCTCAAGATCAGAAAACTCCACAGACGGTAGGTTTTCGTCTGAGGAGGTGGGCTCCTCTCCAGTTTCTTGAGTCTCCCCTGCCAATACTGATAAGGGAAATTCCGGAGAGTCCTCACCACTCTCAGGGGAGTTCTGGCTATCACATTCCTGGTACATAGGGGCACCAGTGAGGGGCTCAGGATCATCCCACAGTTCCCAGAACTTCGGAAAATCCCTTCCCACAATGGCGTCATGCGGTAACTGAGATACTAAGCCCACTGGATGAGAGAGGGTACCTTTGGGGGTCTCGAAACACACTGTAGTCACTGGATACTCTCGGGTGTCCCCATGCACACAAATAACAGCTACCTTGCTATTCCCAGAGACCTCTGTTTTAACTAACTCAGCCTTTATCAGGGTCACAAGGCTACCTGAATCCAGCAATACCACAACATTTCTACCATTAACACACATTTTGCATAAATGTTTCTCAGTTCCTCGAATGGCAGTGCATGCGACTGTCGCACACAGCGACTGACGTCTGCCCGTCAGAAAGTCACACTGCATGGGTTCCTCCACAACCGGGCAATTGGCTGCAATATGTCCCGCTTGCCGGCAGCGGTAGCAAACGATCCTTCTTGCCGCCTCTTGAGCCGCTGATTTCCCAGGCTGTTCTCGCCAAACTTGGGGTAGAGCTCCCACCCTCTCACTCTCTCCACCCTCACCCCTTGGAATCCTCTTATCCGCCCCTGGGGATGGTCTGGTCTTAGGGTGGAAAGTCCGAGTGTCTCTGGAAGAGGCCGTCAGGTTCTCTGTAGCCAAGTATTTCTCCACACGATCCACAAGACCATCGGCCGTCTCTGGGTCTCCATGGCTTACCCACTTTTGGATGGCAGTAGGAAGAGCTCTCAAAAACCGATCCATTACAACACGTTCCACAATCTTTGGTGCGGACAAAGTCTCTGGCTGTAGCCACTTTCTGCTCAGGTGAATGAGATCATACATTTGAGACCTGGGGGGTTTTCCAAGCTGGAAAGTCCAGTTATGCACACGCTGAGCCCGGACAGCCTGGGTGACACCCAGCCTTGCCAATATTTCAGCTTTTAGCATCACATAGTCTTTTGCTTGGTTAGGCTCTAGGTCATAGTAAGCTTTCTGCGATTCACCAGTTAACAGAGGAGCCACCAGTCCAGCCCACTGCTCCTCAGGCCACTTTTCTCTTTCAGCGGTCCTTTCAAATGTGGTCAAAAATACCTCTGGATCATCCTCTCCAGTCATTTTTGTCAATAAACGACTCACCCCAAAGGACGCGGTATTAGTGGGACGGCTTTCCTCACTGGTCTGCGGACGTTGCTGCATTACTGCTTCCATCTGTTGTTGTAGTCTCTGCTCTTGCTTCTGCAACAGGTCTATGAAGCGGGCCTCAGATTGCTGCTGGGCTCGTTGCTGAGCCTCCAGACTCTGTTGCAAAGTTGCGTTTGTCTGCTGCTGGGCTGCAAGGCTCCTTTGCAAACCTGCATTTGTCTGCTGTTGATTGGCATTTGCTAGAGCCAGCTGCTTCAGTATCTCCTCCATGCTGGCTTAAAAAAAAACTGCCACTGGTTCTCCACCAACTGTGAGGGGGTTAGCTCGGCAGCGGGTGTGTGTGACCCCCGGGATGGGCTCCCCACACAAAACAGGCCCAGCAAACGGAGGTTGTGGTTTTCAAAATCAAAAAAAAGGTGCGGTTTATTTTCTATTTTACAGTGACAAAACACAGCAAAGCAAAAGAAACATAACCAAAATAAATCCTGGTCAAGTTGACCTCTGACTAAACATACAGGTTTCCTAACTAACAACTGGGATCAGCCTAGTGCTGTCCTAGTCCCTAAGTCCCTGGTTTAGTAAAAGTCCAAACAAATAGCCACACAGGCTTTGCCTCACCGCACAGGGGTTCACTCTCCCTAGACAGTCCACACAGGTCTGGTTCCAGGCATGAGCTAACACCTAATGAATCTGGGAGTTCTTATAGAGGCCTAAATGAGCTGACAAGCTTCAGCTGGCCTCATCAACTCCCTGTCTGTACGACGCCCCACACTCTCCCTAGAGGTATGAGTCATCCATGAGCCCACTAGCCTTATACAACTCTCCACCTAGTTGTATAAGTCGGCGTAAAGCCTGAATCTGGGCGAAATATATCTACCCCCCTGGATGCAACCAGGTGACTTTACCTTCCTGCTGTCACACTAGAAAAAATGTTTTTTTAAAGCACACTATAGCACAAGGAGAATTTCCCTCACTGTCCTTCCCTGTCCCTAGAAACAAGGATTCGCACAGTAAAACACACTGACACTCTCCCTACCTATAGTTTTCTGTCCCTAGAAAAAATGTTTTTTTAAAGCACACTATAGCACAAGGAGAATTTCCCTCACTGTCCTTCCCTGTCCCTAGAAACAAGGATTCGTACAGTAAAACACACTGACACTCTCCCTACCTATAGTTTTCTGTCCCTAGAAAAAATGTTTTTTTAAAGCACACTATAGCACAAGGAGAATTTCCCTCACTGTCCTTCCCTGTCCCTAGAAACAAGGATTCGTACAGTAAAACACACTGACACTCTCCCTACCTATAGTTTTCTGTCCCTAGAAAAAATGTTTTTTTAAAGCACACTATAGCACAAGGAGAATTTCCCTCACTGTCCTTCCCTGTCCCTAGAAACAAGGATTCGCACAGTAAAACACACTGACACTCTCCCTACCTATAGTTTTCTGTCCCTAGAAAAAATGTTTTTTTAAAGCACACTATAGCACAAGGAGAATTTCCCTCACTGTCCTTCCCTGTCCCTAGAAACAAGGATTCGTACAGTAAAACACACTGACACTCTCCCTACCTATAGTTTTCTGTCCCTAGAAAAAATGTTTTTTTAAAGCACACTATAGCACAAGGAGAATTTCCCTCACTGTCCTTCCCTGTCCCTAGAAACAAGGATTCGTACAGTAAAACACACTGACACTCTCCCTACCTATAGTTTTCTGTCCCTAGAAAAAATGTTTTTTTAAAGCACACTATAGCACAAGGAGAATTTCCCTCACTGTCCTTCCCTGTCCCTAGAAACAAGGATTCGTACAGTAAAACACACTGACACTCTCCCTACCTATAGTTTTCTGTCCCTAGAAAAAATGTTTTTTTAAAGCACACTATAGCACAAGGAGAATTTCCCTCACTGTCCTTCCCTGTCCCTAGAAACAAGGATTCGCACAGTAAAACACACTGACACTCTCCCTACCTATAGTTTTCTGTCCCTAGAAAAAATGTTTTTTTAAAGCACACTATAGCACAAGGAGAATTTCCCTCACTGTCCTTCCCTGTCCCTAGAAACAAGGATTTGCACAGTAAAACACACTGACACTCTCCCTACCTATAGTTTTCTGTCCCTAGAAAAATTTTTTTTTTAAAGCACACTATAGCACAAGGAGAATTTCCCTCACTGTCCTTCCCTGTCCCTAGAAACAAGGATTCGTACAGTAAAACACACTGACACTCTCCCTACCTATAGTTTTCTGTCCCTAGAAAAAATGTTTTTTTAAAGCACACTATAGCACAAGGAGAATTTCCCTCACTGTCCTTCCCTGTCCCTAGAAACAAGGATTCGCACAGTAAAACACACTGACACTCTCCCTACCTATAGTTTTCTGTCCCTAGAAAAAATGTTTTTTTAAAGCACACTATAGCACAAGGAGAATTTCCCTCACTGTCCTTCCCTGTCCCTAGAAACAAGGATTCGTACAGTAAAACACACTGACACTCTCCCTACCTATAGTTTTCTGTCCCTAGAAAAAATGTTTTTTTAAAGCACACTATAGCACAAGGAGAATTTCCCTCACTGTCCTTCCCTGTCCCTAGAAACAAGGATTCGCACAGTAAAACACACTGACACTCTCCCTACCTATAGTTTTCTGTCCCTAGAAAAAATGTTTTTTTAAAGCACACTATAGCACAAGGAGAATTTCCCTCACTGTCCTTCCCTGTCCCTAGAAACAAGGATTCGTACAGTAAAACACACTGACACTCTCCCTACCTATAGTTTTCTGTCCCTAGAAAAAATGTTTTTTTAAAGCACACTATAGCACAAGGAGAATTTCCCTCACTGTCCTTCCCTGTCCCTAGAAACAAGGATTCGTACAGTAAAACACACTGACACTCTCCCTACCTATAGTTTTCTGTCCCTAGAAAAAATGTTTTTTTAAAGCACACTATAGCACAAGGAGAATTTCCCTCACTGTCCTTCCCTGTCCCTAGAAACAAGGATTCGTACAGTAAAACACACTGACACTCTCCCTACCTATAGTTTTCTGTCCCTAGAAAAAATGTTTTTTTAAAGCACACTATAGCACAAGGAGAATTTCCCTCACTGTCCTTCCCTGTCCCTAGAAACAAGGATTCGCACAGTAAAACACACTGACACTCTCCCTACCTATAGTTTTCTGTCCCTAGAAAAAATGTTTTTTTAAAGCACACTATAGCACAAGGAGAATTTCCCTCACTGTCCTTCCCTGTCCCTAGAAACAAGGATTTGCACAGTAAAACACACTGACACTCTCCCTACCTATAGTTTTCTGTCCCTAGAAAAAATGTTTTTTTAAAGCACACTATAGCACAAGGAGAATTTCCCTCACTGTCCTTCCCTGTCCCTAGAAACAAGGATTCGTACAGTAAAACACACTGACACTCTCCCTACCTATAGTTTTCTGTCCCTAGAAAAAATGTTTTTTTAAAGCACACTATAGCACAAGGAGAATTTCCCTCACTGTCCTTCCCTGTCCCTAGAAACAAGGATTCGCACAGTAAAACACACTGACACTCTCCCTACCTATAGTTTTCTGTCCCTAGAAAAAATGTTTTTTTAAAGCACACTATAGCACAAGGAGAATTTCCCTCACTGTCCTTCCCTGTCCCTAGAAACAAGGATTCGTACAGTAAAACACACTGACACTCTCCCTACCTATAGTTTTCTGTCCCTAGAAAAAATGTTTTTTTAAAGCACACTATAGCACAAGGAGAATTTCCCTCACTGTCCTTCCCTGTCCCTAGAAACAAGGATTCGCACAGTAAAACACACTGACACTCTCCCTACCTATAGTTTTCTGTCCCTAGAAAAAATGTTTTTTTAAAGCACACTATAGCACAAGGAGAATTTCCCTCACTGTCCTTCCCTGTCCCTAGAAACAAGGATTCGTACAGTAAAACACACTGACACTCTCCCTACCTATAGTTTTCTGTCCCTAGAAAAAATGTTTTTTTAAAGCACACTATAGCACAAGGAGAATTTCCCTCACTGTCCTTCCCTGTCCCTAGAAACAAGGATTCGTACAGTAAAACACACTGACACTCTCCCTACCTATAGTTTTCTGTCCCTAGAAAAAATGTTTTTTAAAGCACACTATAGCACAAGGAGAATTTCCCTCACTGTCCTTCCCTGTCCCTAGAAACAAGGATTCGTACAGTAAAACACACTGACACTCTCCCTACCTATAGTTTTCTGTCCCTAGAAAAAAAGTTTTTTTAAAGCACACTATAGCACAAGGAGAATTTCCCTCACTGTCCTTCCCTGTCCCTAGAAACAAGGATTCGCACAGTAAAACACACTGACACTCTCCCTACCTATAGTTTTCTGTCCCTAGAAAAAATGTTTTTTTAAAGCACACTATAGCACAAGGAGAATTTCCCTCACTGTCCTTCCCTGTCCCTAGAAACAAGGATTCGTACAGTAAAACACACTGACACTCTCCCTACCTATAGTTTTCTGTCCCTAGAAAAAATGTTTTTTTAAAGCACACTATAGCACAAGGAGAATTTCCCTCACTGTCCTTCCCTGTCCCTAGAAACAAGGATTCGTACAGTAAAACACACTGACACTCTCCCTACCTATAGTTTTCTGTCCCTAGAAATTTTTTTTTTTAAAGCACACTATAGCACAAGGAGAATTTCCCTCACTGTCCTTCCCTGTCCCTAGAAACAAGGATTCGTACAGTAAAACACACTGACACTCTCCCTACCTATAGTTTTCTGTCCCTAGAAAAAAAGTTTTTTTAAAGCACACTATAGCACAAGGAGAATTTCCCTCACTGTCCTTCCCTGTCCCTAGAAACAAGGATTCGTACAGTAAAACACACTGACACTCTCCCTACCTATAGTTTTCTGTCCCTAGAAAAAATGTTTTTTTAAAGCACACTATAGCACAAGGAGAATTTCCCTCACTGTCCTTCCCTGTCCCTAGAAACAAGGATTCGCACAGTAAAACACACTGACACTCTCCCTACCTATAGTTTTCTGTCCCTAGAAAAAATGTTTTTTTAAAGCACACTATAGCACAAGGAGAATTTCCCTCACTGTCCTTCCCTGTCCCTAGAAACAAGGATTCGTACAGTAAAACACACTGACACTCTCCCTACCTATAGTTTTCTGTCCCTAGAAAAAATGTTTTTTTAAAGCACACTATAGCACAAGGAGAATTTCCCTCACTGTCCTTCCCTGTCCCTAGAAACAAGGATTCGTACAGTAAAACACACTGACACTCTCCCTACCTATAGTTTTCTGTCCCTAGAAAAAATGTTTTTTTAAAGCACACTATAGCACAAGGAGAATTTCCCTCACTGTCCTTCCCTGTCCCTAGAAACAAGGATTCGTACAGTAAAACACACTGACACTCTCCCTACCTATAGTTTTCTGTCCCTAGAAAAAATGTTTTTTTAAAGCACACTATAGCACAAGGAGAATTTCCCTCACTGTCCTTCCCTGTCCCTAGAAACAAGGATTCGTACAGTAAAACACACTGACACTCTCCCTACCTGTAGTTTTCTGTCCCTAGAATTTTTTTTTTTTAAAGCACACTATAGCACAAGGAGAATTTCCCTCACTGTCCTTCCCTGTCCCTAGAAACAAGGATTCGTACAGTAAAACACACTGACACTCTCCCTACCTATAGTTTTCTGTCCCTAGAAAAAATGTTTTTTTAAAGCACACTATAGCACAAGGAGAATTTCCCTCACTGTCCTTCCCTGTCCCTAGAAACAAGGATTCGCACAGTAAAACACACTGACACTCTCCCTACCTATCCTTCTCTTTCCCTAAACTAAAGGAATCCAGGTTAAGCAAGAAAAAATAAATGTCACTGTCCCTGCCTATGCTTCTCTTTCCCTGCTCCGAAACACACTACACTAGGCCGCCGTGCTGGCGGCCTTTTATAGTGTGGGGCGTGTACTAAACACCCTCAGCAATAATTGGCCACAGGCATCCTGCCTGTGGCCAATCATTGCTCTCCTCGCTGCCGGCGCTGTGATTGGCCAAGCATGCGGGGTCACAGTGCATGCTTGGCCAATCACAGCGCCTGGATGACACTGTGATGGCGTAGTGCATTGTGGGCCGTTCGCGTCACTCGAATTAGGCGCGAACTGCCCAAATCGTTCGATCTTCGTCGAACGATCGAACAGCCGATGTTCAAATCGAACGTATGTTCGACTCGAACACCGAGCTCATCCCTAGTTAGAGGCGGTGATTCCTCATCCACGAGAAGTTACGGAGGAATGTGATACCTCTGACCTGGAGTCAGTCTCCGATCCAGGGGATGATGTGGCCATAGATGAACTGTTTGAGCGGAAGGGTTGGGATAAGATGCCACTGTCCTCGTCCCGTAGAAAAAGGGACCCACCCATGGTCACTGAGGATGATACACCCCGGGAGGAGGCCCAGGAGCCTGAGGAGGAATCTATCCCATTGTCTGCCCTTCCACCATTGGAGATACCTGCACCTGTTGCCGGGATGGGACGAGTGTCATTGCGGGCCCCTATGTCTGGTCCGGAGGCAGTGAAAGTGCCTCGACACCCGGATGCCATAGTCTTGCCTGGTATGGGAGATCATGCAGCCATGCTGCCATTGTCCAGGATGCAGCGGTTATTTAACCAGAAAGTGGCTAACGAATATGGGTGGGAATACCCGTACTTGCCTAAAGAGTTGCTATTTGAAGTGGAGGCCTATAGAGATCGGTGGTGCGCGGACTTTCTCTGGACTTATCTAAAGGTACCCCAGGCCCGTAGGTACTACTCCTGTTCCGCCACAGCCACTAAGCGGTACAAAGAATGTAGAGAGTCCTGGATGCTTGGCAGGCATATTCATGCTGATAAAGTGGTTATTTGCCGGAAGGCGAAGGACAATGTTGAATATCATATTGACACTTTTGACAAAAACTGGAAACCATTAGTGTTGCCGCATCCACAGTACTACCTTTAAGAGACTGGACTCTTTATGTTGTCCTTTGCTATTCCGGAGTGTACTCTCCTGGAGCCCAGAAACTTTTGCCCTCACAGATGGGGTATTCTACTTGCTGGAAGAGCATGAGCTGTTGTTTTCTTTCTCCTCTCACAGTGGCAAAAAGACAGTGACTTTTGGGGTAGAAATAGTTCAGGGCCACAGTCAGGTTCAAGAAGAAGAGGCTTCATTTTCAAGAGGAAAAGAGAATTTCTTTCAGGGAACAAGTGTCTTGACGGTGGCACTTCCACTAGGTGGCAGTGTTGCGTAACTTTTGCATTTCAAATGTGATTTACTTTTAGAAGGAAAGGATTTTTCCTCCGGGGAGAATCTTTTCTCTTCTAATGTACATAAGTTAGGATGTCAGATGTTTTGGTTGTATGTGTGTTTTTTTTCCCCTCTGCAGGTGGACACCAAGCAAATCACTGAGAATGGGGTGGATTTAGCTATTGCAGTTGGGGAGGGAGAATGTAAATGATAAATGTGTTTATTTTAAATTATGTGACATTTGAGAATGGGATGTACGCATTTGTTTTCTCCTACTCTTTCTTCATCTCTTCATTTAACTCCCTTTCCCCATGTTCAGGTTCCAGCACAAACAAACATATTTTTAATTGTTTTTTTTTTGTAGATAGTTTCTGGAATAGGTCTATGTTGATTCAGGCTTGAGAGGCATAGGTTTGCTCCAAACACTGGGGACCAGTGTCTATTTAGTGGGGGGAGTGTGTAGGCGGGGTCCTAAATTTAGGGGAAGTGTTTGAGTGGTAGTTGTGCTCAAACACCCAATTGTCAGGATTCTGTCAACCATTTTGTCCACAGGGAGACTATTGGTGTGTTGTTCCCTGTGGCCTGCAGGTGGCGCTGCCATAGTAGGCCAGGGTTGAACCGCTGATACAGTGCTGTGCCTTGTGTGTCCCCTCTCAGCAGCTATACCGTGGGTGTGGCAGGCCTGCTGTGCATGCTGGGAGAGGATATAAAAGGGGCAGACGCTACCTGTACGGGGTCGGTCCATTCTGTCGTGGTCGGGGGTCCTACCCCAGGAGGCACCTTTGGCCCAGGGGCGGAGGTCGGTGAATCCGTCCCAGGCACCTTTAGCCCTGGGACTGCAGCAAAGGCTTTGGGCCCATCAAGGATCGAGGAATCCCAGGGTGCCGCCTTGCGAGGGGACCCATATCTTGGATGAGGAGGCTGGGGGAGGAACTGTTCCGAGGGACCGGTGAGAAGTCACGGTGAAGGAAGGGTCCCGGTAACTCTCTGAAGGGATGTCTTCTCCTTACATAGAGGCCAAGTTTTGAAGCACCAAGTTCACCAGGTCTGTGGCAGAGACCAAGTTCACCAGGTCTGTGGCAGAGACCAAGTTCACCCAGTCTGTGGCAGAGACTGTGCAGTTAAGTTAAGAGTACCATTTGGCTGCTAGTCCCATCCTAGGGAGACTATCCATTTGGGCTGAGTCTGCTTGAGAAGCCGAGCAGTGAAGTGATTGAGTTTGTGCCTGGACCTTTCCCACACTTTATGCTGTCCTGTCTTTTACTCCAACCTTTTCCTATCAGAGACTGTTATTTTACCAAAGAGAAAATAAACTCTGCGTTGGAGTTGCAGCTGGTGTGGACATTCAAGTTACTGGGGAGAACAAGGACTTATCTCTATCTATTGTAGAGGTGAGAATCATTCTCTGGAGGATTCTGGTTTCTGGCCGTGGAGACCCGCTAACAACACCGCTCAACCTCTTTACACAGGAGGGTACGGGCTTGTGGCGTGGTGTGCCCTCTCTACCTGCGAGGAGCCAAAGGCAGGTAAAGGGGGTTGAGGTCGCTACATATATATATATTGTGAGGGGGTTAGCTCGGCAGCGGGTGTGTGTGACCCCCGGGATGGGCTCCCCACACAAAAACAGGCCCAGCAAACGGAGGTTGTGGTTTTCAAAATCAAAAAGGTGCGGTTTATTTTCTATTTACAGTGACAAAACACAGCAAAGCAAAAGAAACATAAACAAAATAAATCCTGGTCAACTTGACCTCTGACTAAACATACAGGTTTCCTAACTAACAACTGGGATCAGCCTAGTGCTGTCCTAGTCCCTAAGTCCCTGGTTTTAAATGTCCAAGCAAATAGCCACACAGGCTTTGTCTCACCGCACAGGGGTTCACTCTCCCTAGACAGTCCACACAGGTCTGGTTCCAGGCATGAGCAAACACCTAATGAAGCTGGGAGTTTTTATAGAGGCCTTAAACGAGCTGACAAGCTTCAGCTGGTCTCATCAACTCCCTGCCTGCACGACGCCCAGCACTCTCCCTAGAGGTATGAGTCATCCATGAGCCCACTAGCCTCAGCTGGGCTTATACAACTCTCCACCTAGTTGTATAAGTCGGCGTAAAGCCTGAATCTGGGCGAAATATATCTACCCCCCTGGATGCAACCAGGTGACTTTACCTTCCTGCTGTCACAATATATATATATATATATATATATATATATCATGCTCCTATAATTGGGAGTGAAGCACAGGTTGGTTTTTTAACGTTTGTGGACCAATATTTGTCTTTCTATCATGATGATGCTCTCAGTAGTTTCGGGATACAGATCTGAGACAAATACAGAAATAAGTAGTACTGAATTTTCTCTTTCTTCTCTTTTATTTTCTAATTGCTTGTTCCATGTCCATAACCATATACATTTTAAAACCCATTAAAGGTAGACAACCAACATTTTCAGAAAGAAAACAGAACTGGCATTTCACCTGTTATGCTATTTGTCTCATTACATGTGTAAATGGTGAGATTGACAGTGAGCCACTGAGATCTCCCTCTAGTGGTTAATCTTTAAATCTCTATATTTAATTCAATTAAAAATATATGGCGCAACATGCTTGTAAAATATGAAAATGATATTAAAATTATTTTAAAGTATAACGTGTTTTTCCCGGTGTTTTCCATTTCCAACTCAAACATACTCACATTTATTTTGCTCTCTTGCAGTTCCATCCAGCTCCTGGAAGCAAAAAAAAAACTGGCCTGTGTAGGCTTCATTTACACAGGGCTGAGGATTCTGGCAACATGTGACAGTGCTAAGCCAATAACCAGAACTTTGAACAGCTGCATACTTCCCAATGTCTAGATGTACTGGGTTTTTCTCCCTGATCCTCACAGTTGAACATAGTAGTGGTGGAGCAAAGTAAAGATGAGTATGTGCTGCTGGGAAGGGGGCATCTGACTCTTATTCTTAGACTTGTATTCTTAGACAATAACTCAAAGTATGCTCTCAATGGAAAATGACTATACTCCCCCTGTTCAGAAGCCATTGAACTGTTGAGTGTTATTTTACTTAGCAACTGTAGCATGAATGTAGCATGACCTCCATATGCCCAATCACAGTGCGCCGGACACTGAACAAACATGGCGGCCGCCTCCTCCTATCCTCCGGACCGATGTCCATGATGCAGGACAAGCAGGTGAGGAGGAACACAGACTGGGGAGAGAGGCAGAGAGAGAAACGGAGGCAGAGACAGAGCAGAGGAGGGGAAGAGACAGAGGCAAAGAGAGAGTGAGGCAAAGAGACAGAGTCAAAGAGAGAGACAAAGGCACAGAGAGCGAGACAGAGGCACAGAGAGCGAGACAGAGGCACTGAGAGAGAGACAGTGGCACTGAGAGAGAGACAGAGGCAAAGAGAGAGAGAGACAGAGGCACTGAGAGAGAGACACAGGCACTGAGAGAGAGAGAGAGAGAGACAGAGGCACTGAGAGAGAGACAGAGGCACTGAAAGAGAGAGAGAGACACAGAGGCACTGAGAGAGAGAGAGAGAGAAAGACAGAGGCAAAGAGAGAGAGAAAGAGACAGAGGCAAAGAGAGAGACAGAGGCAAAGAGATAGAGAGAGAGAGTGACAGAGGCAGATAGAGAGAGAGAGACAGAGAGACAGAGGCAAAGAGAGAGAGACAGAGGCACTGAGAGAGAGACAGAGGCACAGAGAGAGAGAGAGAGACAGAGGCACTGAGAGAGAGACAGAGGCACTGAGAGAGAGAGAGAGACTGAGAGAGAGGGAAACATAGCCACTGAGAGAGAGAGACAAAGGCAAATAGAGAGAGAGAGAGACAGAGGCAAAGAGAGAGAGAGAGACAGAGGCAAAGGGAGAGAGAGGCAAAGAGAGAGAGAGACAGAGGCAAAGAGAGAGACACAGAGGCAAAGAGAGAGAGAGAGAGAGAGACAGAGGCAAAGAGAGAGAGAGAAACAGAGGCAAAGAGAGATAGAGACAGAGGCAAATAGAGAGAGAAAGAAAGAGGCAAAGAGAGAGAGAGAGACAGAGGCAAAGAGAGAGAGAAAGAAAGAGGCAAAGAGGGAGAGAGACAGAGGCAAAGAGAGAGAGAGAGAGACAGAGGCAAAGAGAGAGATAGAGGCAAAGAGAGAGAGAGGCAAAGAGACAGAGGCAAAGGGAGAGAGAGAGGGGCAAAGAGAGAGAGGCAGAGAGAGACAGGCAAAGAGAGAGAGGCAGGGAGAGAGAGACAGAGGCAAAGAGAGAGAGAGGCAAAGAGAGAGAGAGAGAGACAGAGGCAAAGAGAGAGAGACAGAGGCAAAGAGAGAGAGAGAGGCAGAGAGAGGGGCAGAGAGAGAGAGACAGAGGCAAAGAGAGAGGCAAAGAGAGAGGCAGAGAGAGACAGAGGCAGATAGAGAGAGTGAGAGACGGGGGCAGAGAGTGAGAGACGGGGGCAGAGAGTGAGAGACGGGGGCAGAGAGTGTCAGAGAGAGGTAGAGTGGCAGAGAGAGGGAGAGTGGCAGAGGCAGAGAGAGGCAGAGAGAGAGTTACAGTAGGCAGGACAGTATAGTGGTCAGTGTAGTGTAGTGGACAGTGTAGTATTGTGGTCCGTGTAGTGTAGTGGTCAGTATAGTATAGTGGTCAGTGTAGTGTAGTGGACAGTATAGTATAGTGGTCAGTGTCGTGGAAAAATAGTATAGTGGTCAGTGTAGTGTAGTGGACAGTATAGTATAGTGGTCAGTGTCGTGGAAAAATAGTATAGTGGTCAGTGTAGTGTAGTGGACAGTATAGTATAGTGGTCAGTGTCGTGGAAAAATAGTATAGTGGTCAGTGTAGTGAGGTGGACACTATAGTATAGTGGTCAGTGTCGTGGGAAAAATAGTATAGTGGTCAGTGTAGTGTAGTGGAAAAATAGTATAGTGGTAAGTGTAGTGTAGTGGAAAAATAGTATAGTGGTCAGTGTAGTGTAGTGGAAAAATAGTATAGTGGTCAGTGTAGTGTAGTGGATGGTATAGTATAGTGGTCAGTGTAGTGGACAGTATAGTATAGTGGTCAGTGTAGTGTAGTGGACAATATAGTATAGTGGTCAGTATATGTATCAGATAGGTCAGTGTTGGAATCAGGTAGGTCAGTACTATTGTATTTGAAGGGACTCGGGGAGTGCTAAAAGTCTGCAGGTTAGGGGGGCGCAAATTACTTGCCTTGCCCCAGGTGCTGACAACCCACACTACGCCACTGGGCAGCGGAGAGAGATTACATCGTCTCTCATTGCCCGCACTGCTATTCCAACTTCCGCCCTTACTTACAGGGCCGCGAAGGCTGCGCGACATCACACAGAGGAGAGAGAATAAAGCCATCTCTCACCGCCCGCCCTCACTCTCATTTCTCACTCGAGTCTCATGTGCCTCTGTTTCACGGTTCACCTGCAGCTAGTTTTCCCGCGCAGGAGAGGAGAGGCTGACAGCGTTGTACCTGGCCACAAGTACTCTGCCATCTTGGGGGGGAGGCAGTGTGGCAAGTGACATCCCCATCTGGTGGCAGGCAGCGTGGCAAGTGACATTCCCATCTGGTGGCAGGCAGCGTGGCAAGTGACATTCCCATCTGGTGGCAGGCAGCGTGGCAAGTGACATTCCCATCTGGTGGCAGGCAGCGTGGCAAGTGACATTCCCATCTGGTGGCAGGCAGTGTGGCAAGTGACATATTATATTACAATGTAATGATAGAAATAATGCATTTCAATCATCCTGACACCATAACAACCATGGTGCCGGAATGATTGACGCACTAACACCAGTCATTGTCTGCGAAAAATCGCTTACCCCCCCACACGCGTCGCCCCCCCCTATGTGATGGTGGGGGGTGCGGCATTGAAGGACCCGGACTTGGGGGCGGAAAGGGAGTAAATTCGGGCCTGGGCATGGTGTTGCCTTCTGTATATAATGTTTTACACACACATGTATAAACAATATATTTCCCCTCTGGACATGGTCACAGAAGGTAGTAAGTTCCCTCCACTATTTACAGGTAACACCTATGGCAACAGGAACATGACTGCCTTTTAAGTAAATTGGCCTTATGTGTATGTCTTTCTATGATTGTTGTGAGACAGTGACAGATTGGATTGTGAGATGCATCCCACCATTAAATCTGCTAAATCTGCCCCCCATCCATGCGTCCGGCCCCCTGATCTACATGGATTCATGGATTCCAATCAAGGCTTTTTTTTTTTTTGAAGCACGTGATTAGAGCCCGAGGCTCTAATAGGCTTCAAAAAAGGGTGGGCTCAGGGTGCAAAGCACTGCGCCCAAAGCCCACCCAGTTGTGCGACAATAGCGAATGAACATTCGCTATTGTAACACTGATTCTCCTCCCGGCCAATTAGAAAGCGGGTCATGACCAAAAGGAGCAAAAGGAGATCCGATCGGATTGGCTGCCAGGTGGAGGAGGGAGGAGACACAGGGAAACCGAGACAGCAGCTGCTTGCAACCCGCAGAGAAGCCGCCGTTGTCTGCCGCCTGAGGCGCTGCCGGCAAAATGGGGTAAGTGCGGGGCCCCGACTGACTGACCGACCGGGGGAGCGGGGTGCGGCCCACGACCCCTATGACCCGGCCGACCCACCGAGTAGGGGGGGGTGGGCGGTGCCGTCTGTGACCCAACCGACCGGGGGGGGGATTTTGTGGCTGGGGGTGAATTGTTTGGCGCCCCCCCTGCTGCCAGTGATCAATGTGAATAAATAAGGACAAATTATTATAACTTACATTTTGGAAGTGCTGATCACTACAGACCTTCAGAGAGTGGCAGCAGCATGGGTCTTGAAACAGAGAAGGTGTCAGGGCACTGTCCACAGCAGAGATGCTCGAAGACCTGGCATTCCTGCCAGTACTTTGCATGGCCATGGGAATGCAAACGTGCACAGATGTGCGTTGGCGCACAATGGGTGCGCACAAGTGCGTGCACGGATGCGCAACAGAACACGCATGCGCACTGGTGCACAGCTATGCACGCTCACAGCCCAGTTTGCCGCCAAACGGCCTTTAAAAGGAGGCCAGTCACCCTCTGCAATTGCTGGTTGATCTTCGGCTCTCCAGTGCGTTTGTTCCTGTGTACCCTTTGCACCTGTGAATACCTGTTACTGACTTGGCTTTCCCCTGGACTTGTCTTCTGCCTGCCTCCTGAGCCTCTCTCTCTGCTCTCCTGTGTATGACCCTGGCTATCCTCCTAACTGTGCCTGCTCCGATTCACACCTGGTACCTGACCTTGGCTTTGAACCGACTCCTCTCCTGTTCTCTTTTCTGCTTGACACCACCTGTCTGCAGACAACATTCCACTGCATCAACTGTATACCTGTGCATTCCTCTAATTAAATCTCAGTCTGAATATCTCTGCAAGCATTCCAGCAGGTGACCTGTGCTTTTTTTAGCCTGACTCCTCCTGTTACGTTTAGGGGAGTCTGGAACTTAGCCACAAGAGAAGCCCTCTCTCTATTGGCCTCCAGCACCAGGTAGGTGATAGAAGGGGAGATGAGGCAGAGAATCAGAAGTAAAACAGTGAGCTAGGACAGACGTTACAGCTGAGCAGCTGGCAGGTGAAGTAGATCTGAGAAGCAAGGAGGACAAGTACAGCTAATCAACAAGGAGGTGAAGTAGAAATGAAAAGCAAGGAGGACAAGTACAGCTAAGCAGGAGGCAGTAGAAGCAGGGAGAACATGTAAAGCAGGACACAGTAGAAGCAGAAAGCACAAGTAAAGCTTAGCAGGAGGCAGTAGAAGCAGACCTGACAAGCAGAGAGGACAAGTACTGCTGAGTAGGAAGCAGTAGTGTGACAATAGTGAGGTCTGAAGAACCCCAAACAAAACCCCAAGTTCCCCAAAATTTGCAAGTTAATAACAAAAATAGTTTATGGAAACCTGCCAGATATGGCCAAATCATAAATATTCTGGTGTGCAGTCTGAGGAATATGAATCTGTGGATTAACCTAGAGCTCATACAGCACATCTCAAACTCCCAACTTCCATTGATATTCCATAACTCCTATGGTGATATAGTTACCTTCCTTAAAAAAAAGTGGGTAAACTAGTGATACCACTTAAGGTCTAGAAGACTTATAAGACATATTAGACCTATTAAAATAAATATACATCAGATGCACCCAGGATAGTTGGCATTAAGGATGTGTCTGCTGGTCCTATTAAAATATAGCAGCACACCTAAAACACACTCCTCGGACACTTTGGTTGGGTGGAGGTGGCTCTACAAGATCCACTCCTTAGACAAAAAAAGATGGCTGCATTTGGCAGCTGGAGTTCTTTATTACCAGCAAAACTATTAAAGGTTACTGAGAGTAATATTATGAGGGCCAGTCAGGGGCGTAGATAGGGGGGTCAGGGGGGTCAAACATTATACTGCAGGAGGTCAACTCCTTCCCACGAATCACCATAGCTGTACATCAGCTCCTTTGAGAGCCATAGCAGGCAAGCACGCACTGCCGGAGGCATGCCCACTGCATGGCGGGGGACCTGATGCGCGTAGCCAGTGGCTGCGATGTCCGCTGGCCACTCGCGAGCATGGGAAAGAAAGCCAGAACGGGGATATGTCAATGTAAACAGTCAGATCACCGTTTTGACAGGGGAGGAGAAAGAGATCTGGTGTTTAGGAACAACGATCTCTCTCCTCCTTCAGTTAGTCCCATTCCCCCACAGGTCAATATATGGGGCCCACAGGTGAGGCATGAGCAGTGTGAGACAGGGGAGAGAGTAGAGAGCAGCTGTGCTGTGAAAACACAGACCGCCAGGAAGCAGCAGAAGATCCTGGGGACACACAAAGGCAAAGCAGCCATGTCTGTAAACAGGTTGGACACCCCTATTAGTCAGCAGCCTTTAGCTCAGCCCAAAGTGTAAACAAGAGCCCCTCTGTGAAGAGCCTGGCAGACTTTGGAGGCTTACTCCATGTTTACTATTTGCTTTACGAACAGATATGTCTGCTGGGGGCACTGTATAAACTGTATGTAGCATCATCTACCTACAGTATACAGCGCTATTTTGTGCAGTAGGATAGAGACTTCCTGTCCCACTCATGAAACAAAATCAGGATGGGAAGAGCGCTGCTCAGCCATTCACAGAAAGCCTTGTATTTTATCAACAAATACAAAGCTTCCTCTGATTGACTAAGGCAGGGGGATAGCATTAAGAACTCCATCTCAGCCAATCAGAAAAAGCCTTTACTCATTGATAAAATATAAGGTTTCTTGTGAATGGCTGAGCAGAGATCAGCCAGACTTGATTTTGTTCCCTATTCCACTGCCAGAACACAGCGCTGTACCAGGGGCAGATCCAGAGTCTTTTCTCGGGAGGGGCACTGCCAAAAAATATGTTTTTTTTGTGGGAAATTTATCGGGGAAATGGCTGGTGTCGGCACTTCAATCATCCTGGCGCCATGGTTGTTATGGTGTCAGGATGATTGAAGCGCATTATTTCTATTATTACATTGTAATATAAAATGAAATCGTTCAATGCAGAATCAGTGGGAGCCCCGAGTGTGTCACTTGCCACCGTTGCCTGCAATTAGTGGGAGCCCTGAGCGTGTAACTTGCCACACGTTGTGGATTGTCACTTGCCACGTCACCTGCCACATCTTGTGGATTGTCACTTGCCACACCTTGTGGATTGTCACTTGCCACATCACCTGCCACACCTTGCGGATTGTCACTAGCCACACCTTGCGGATTGTCACTTGCCACGTCACTTGCCACACCTTGCTGATTGTCACTTGCCTGCCACCAGATGCAGATTGTGATTTGCCACGTCACCTGCCACAATTTGCGGATTGTCACTTGCCACGTCGCCTGCCACACCTTGCAGATTGTCACTAACTTGACTGCTAAGGTGTAGTTTTGGTTGTCTCTTGCTGTGTCCCAGACTCCCAGAGTCAGGCAGCAGAGAGATAATGTAATCTCTCTGCTGCCTGCACAGTGAGGGCTGAAGTCACTGCAGGAATGCAGGGCAGGCACGGGCGGTGAGAGATGATCTCATCTCTCTGCTCCCCCGATCCTGGCTAGCTGATTGGCAAGCTGCCACACTGAGCCTGCTCTCTCACTCTCACCTGCGCTGCCAACACACTGAGCAGCACGGTCTGCTGACGAACCGCGCCGCCCGCCCACAAACCGCGCCACAAGCGGAGCCGCCTGCTTTCTTACCTGTCTGTGGAGCCACACGCTATCGCACCTGCCCGCAGAGCAGCCCGACGTGACTCACTGACATCACTTGTTGCTAGACGCCAAGCGGCCCAGGCGTTAGCAACGAGTGCAGGGAAGAGGCTCCACCCACCTCCTCCTCCGCTCCTGGTATTGTGTCAATGCGCCGCGTAACTACATTAGACGAGTCTCTCTCTCTGCGCTGCTGATCGGCTGATGTGAGAAACTGAGAGAGAGACTCATAGAGGCAGCGGCAGCCGCAGAACAAGTACTATATATACTCGAGTATAAGCCGACCCGAATATAAGCCGAGGCACCTAATTTTACCCCAAAAAACTGGGAAAACTTATTGACTCGAGTATAAGCCTAGGGTGTCCATCTGCATGCCTCACTGTGCCTCACTTTGCCTCACTGTGCCCATGCCTCACAGTGCCCATGCTTCACTGTGCCCATGACTAGACGTTTGACTAGATGTTTAACATGGGAGTCTATGGAAGGAGTGCCTGGCTTTGAAAAATCAGTTCTCCCCGACCGTAGGTTTCCCAGACACCAAACTTTGCACACTTGTAGAAGAGACATGGGGCTACATGTGTGCCATGTTTGGGGTCCAGGGGACCTACGACGGGTCAGTATCGGGTCCGCAAAGTCACCAGAGAAATGACCGTTTAACATTGGAGTCTATGGAAGGGGTGCCCGGCTTTAAAAAATCAGTGCTCCCCGGCCGTAGGTCCCCTAGACACCAAACCGTGCACACTTGTAGAGGAGACATGGAGCTATATGTGTGTCACATTTGGTACCAGGTCCCCAAAGTCCGGAAGATCAGGCGCAAAAAAAATAAATAAATAAAACAGAGCAAGCAAGTGAGTGTGACAGATGGTCTCGGGAGGGGGGGCAATTGCCATGTTGCCCCCCCCCCTGGATCCACCCCTGCGCCGTACACTGTACAATGTATCTAAGGGTTTTGGCAAGAAAGAAAGATGTCCCATATCGAACCTATCACTAGATGTGGGAGGAATTTTTATGGCGACTTGGTGGAGCTCTTTACATTGGCGCACATTGGAGGTGTAGACCCTTTGTTTGATAAAAAGATGACACTTCCTCAGAGATGACAACACAGCAGGTAGAGTTTCCCTTTAATAAATGCGATAAGCTGGGAAATCAATTTAAAGATGTCATTTAGTTGCAAAACGTTATTTAACCACTTGACCACTGGGCACTTAAACCCCCTTCCTAACCAGACGAATTTTCAGCTTTCGGTGCTCTCACATTTTGAATGACAATTACTCAGTCATGCAACACTGTACCCATATGAAATTTTCGTCGTTTTTTTCACACAAATAGAGCTTTCTTTTGGTGGTATTTGATCACCTCTGGGTTTTTTATTTTTTGTGCTATAAATGAAAAAAGACCGAAATATTTGTAAAAAGAATGAATTTTTCTTCATTTCTATTATAAAATTTTGCAAATAAGTAATTTTTCTTCATAAATTTGGGCAAAATGTATACTGCTACATATCTTTGGTAAAAATAACCCAAATTAGTGGATATTATTTAGTCTGTGTGAAAGTTATAGGGTCTACAAGCTATGGTGCCAATCACTGAAAATTGATCAAGTTGATAACACCTGATGTACTGACAGCCTATCTCATTTCTTGAGACCCTAACAAGCCAGTAAAGTACAAATACCCCCCAAATGACCCCTTTTTGGAAGGTATACATTCCAAGGTAGTTAGTAAGAGGCATAGTTAGTTTTTTGAAGTTGTCGTTTTTTCCCACAATTCTTTGCAAAATTAAGATTTTTTTTATTTTTATATTTTTTCACACCAAATTGTAATTTTAACAGGTTATTTCTCTCACATGGCATGTACATTCCACAAATGACACCCCAAAATATATTCTGCTACTCCTCCTGAGTATGGCGATACCACATGTGTGAGACTTTTACACAGCCTGGCCACATACAGAGGCCCAACATTGAAGTAGCAACTTCAGGCGTTCTAGGAGCATAAATTACACATCTAATCTCTCAACCACCTATTACACTTTTGAAGGCCCTGGAGCACCAGGACAATGGAAACGCCCACAAAGTGACCCCATTTTGGAAAGCAAACGTATAATCTATGAGGCATAATGAGTCTTTTGAACTGTTAATTTTTTTCCAGAAGTTTTTGGAAAATGTGGAAAAAAAATGAAAACGCTTTTTTTTTACACAAAGTTGTCCATTTATAAGATATTTCCCAACACATAGCATGTACATAGCAAAAATGACACCCCAAAATATATTCTCCTACTCCTCCTGAGTATGGCGATACCACATGTATGAGACTTTTACACAGCCTGGCCACATAGAGGCCCAACATCCAAGAAGCACCATCAGGTGTTCTAGGAACATAAATTACGCATCTAATTTCCTTACAATCTATCACATTTTTGAAGGCCCTTCATATTTCTAGCACGTAGCATGTACATACCAAGAATTATACCCTAAAATACATTCTGCTGAGTAAATGGTAAACAAAAGATTACCTGTGGTTTTAGTAGTGCGATTGTCCTTAGGAGGAGAGCCCTGATCCAGGCAGCAGGCAGGGACGTGGTCAGTGAATGTAATTGTCCAGGCAGCAGGCAAGAATATTGTCCATAGTCAGTACAAGCAGGGATACTGTCCATATACAGTCCAGGGTCAGTGCAAGTAGAGACATTGCCAGCAGTGCAAAAAAATATTGGTCCTGGTAGTAAGCAGGAACATGGTCCAAGTAGCAGGCCAGGAAAGAATGGGGACAGGGGCAGAGGCTTCTCCCACCCAAATCTCTTTTGAAGCCTCCGAGTCTCCAGACCCTAATCATGTGTGAGAAAACTAAAAAATTTGTTTTCTTCATCCAGAAAAACAATTCTGGAGCCCCTCACATATGTGTTCCCACTAGCATAGCAGGGTAAAAGATCAATCCAAGAGGCAGGCAAAAAACGTGGTCAAACAGTCCAGGGTCAGTTCCAGAGCAGGCAGAGGTAGGTACAGTTTAGCGTTAGGCAGAAGCGTGGTCATATAACAAGCCAGGGTCAGTTCCAGAGCAGGCAGAGGTAGGTACAGTTTAGCGTTAGGCATAAGCATAGTCGTATAACAGGCCAGGGTCAGTTCCAGGGCAGGCAGAGGTAGGTACAGTTTAGCGTTAGGCAGAAGCGTGGTCGTATAACAGGCCAGGTTCAGTGTCAGTGAATGTAATTGTCCAGGCAGCAGGCAGGAATATTGTCCATAGTCAGTACAAGCAGGAATCCAGAAAAACAATTCTGGAGGCCCTCACATATGTGAGACCCCTGTGTTCCCACTAGCATAGCAGGGTAAAAGATCAACCCAAGAGGCAGGCAAAAAACGTGGTCAAACAGTCCAGGGTCAGTTCCAGGGCAGGCAGAGGTAGGTTCAGTTTAGCGTTAGGCAGAAGCGTGGTCGTTTAGCAGGGCAGGGTCAGTTCCGGAGAAGGCAGCGGTATGTACAGTGGCATATGGGGTGTGGCGGTAAATAACAATTATGTTTACCATACTTTCCTAATAATGTAGAAAAGTATGGTAACAGTGGAAACATTGACCAAGACAAAGGCCTGGTTGGGAAGGACTGTCATGGATATGCAGTAGTGTTTGTCTGTCAGCTTACCTTCCTTCCCATGTGTTCATCTTAGAGGCCTGAGCCCTTTCACCTGGCTTCCTTTATAATCTCCTCCCAGCCAGACTCCACCCCAGGCCCTATCACAGAACACTATATTAACCTGTGCACTGCAAGCCTGCTTTGCTGATCAATGTGTTTGTTAGGCATTGTGTGTTTGGGTTCCTGCCAGCCGTGTGCTACGTCTGTCTCTCTGTTACATATTTGGCTTGTCCCCGACCATCCCTGTCTGCTCGTGACCCTTGACCTTCGGCTCGTTCTTTCGTTATCCTTGTCTGCTTGTGGCCCCTGACCTTCAGCTTGTTATTCGGTTCTCTCATATCTTGTGCTGCTGCTTCCCCTCTTTTCCCCTTATCCTACGGGGCGTGAGCTAGGAAACTCCAGGGGCCGTGACCTGGTCCCAGCCTGCAGCATAACATCCTCACCACTAGAGGCCCTGGAGAAGACCTGCTGGGTCTTAGACTCCGCGCCCTGGGGAATCTTGGCTCTAGCTTCCGTTAGGATCCCGGTTGTGCTCCTCTGGTCCCGCTTTCCACAACCACCCAGTTTCCTATCCGCAGCAGTCAGCCATAGGGTTCACTACCTTGCGGTGCACTCCTGTCCCCCTACGGTGTGCATCTGTCACCTGGCCACAGGTGACCTTGACAAGGACAATCGGGACAATAATACACAGTGTCTCTTCTAGTTCCTTCTTTGGAGCACACCCGGCATCTCTTCTGACGTTTTCGGCCTGTTAAATGGTTGGGGAGTCTCTCATGAAAGTAGCATTTATGGAGTCTGTTCACTGAATCTGAGCGAATGCTTTCTGGTGGGCCTTCAGGGTACAAAAGGGTGGAGACAATTTCTTCTTGGTACTGAAGATAAGATAAGGGGGTCCCTGTAGATTTACGGTAAATGACATAAGTATTGTACATGGCCAAACTAAAAAGATATATGGAGACCTTTTTATACCAATAGCGGCTTTTTCTTGTGGGAAGATAGGGTTCGATCATCTGATCATTGAAGTCGACTCCCCCCATGAACAAATTATAATCATGAACACATGCTGGTTTTTGGATAAGGCCGTTTCTTCTGGGGATTTCCACGTAGGTGTCGTTATGTATCGTTGAGAGCATGTTGACATTTCGTCTGTCCCTCCACCTGATAGCCAATATCTCTTCATTCCGCAAAGACGCCGTCTCCCCTTTTCGTAGTCTTTAAGTAAAGAGTCTTTGCGGGAAACCCTTCTTGTTGGCTCGCACTGTTCCACACACTTGAGTGCCCTTCCGGTGAAGGTTGCGGAAGAGGGGCGAGCTCGTATAGTAATTAGCCACATAAAGGTGGTAACCCTTTCCAAGGAGTGGATATACAAGCTCCCAAACAACCTTTCCGCTGGCACCGATGTACTCTGGACATTCAGGGGGATGCAGTTGGGAGTCCTTCCCTTCATATACCAGGAAGGCGTAGATGTACCCCGTGGCTCGGTCACATAGCTTGTAGATCTTAACTCCATATCGGGACCTTTTGCTTGGAATAAACTGCCTGATGCCAAACCTGCCTGTGAAGTGGACCAATGACTCATTTACAGAGATATTTTGGTCAGGGGTATATAACTGGGGGAATTTCTCAGAGAAAAAATTTAGAAGTGGCCGAATTTTAAATAATTTGTCATGTGATGGGTCATTTCAGGGAGGGCACTGGGTGTTGTCATTGTAATGTAGAAAACGCATTATCATGAGGTATCTGGATCTTGACATAATGGATGAAAAGAGTGGCATGTGGTGGATGGGTTTGGTGGACCAATATGAGTATAATTCTTTTTTTTTTGTGAGCCCCATGTTGAACGTGAGGCCTAAAAATAATTTAAATTCCTCCACTGTCAATGCTCTCCACTCATAGGGAAGAAGGCCCACTGCTTACAACAGGTTCATATTCTGAACCAGAATCAGACTCAGAGAGCTCCCCACTGCTCTCGTCAGTCAAGCAAAGCTGTTGGTATGCCTCCTCAGCGGAAATTTTTTTTTTTGCCATACTGGTGACTGTGGGCTGTGGTGACAAACTGTGGTAGGGAAACTGGAACAGATATGGCTGCACTGATGGGTGCTGATGAGGCTGGTCTAATGAGGCTGCACTGCTGGGTTCTGATGAGGGTGCTGCTGGGTACTGATGAGGGTGCTGCTGGGTTCTGATGAGGGTGCACTGCTGGGTTCTGATGAGGGTGCACTGCTGGGTTCTGATGAGGGTGCACTGATGGGTACTGAGGGTGCACTGATGGGTATTGATGAGGGTGCACTGATGGGTACTGATGAGGGTGCACTGATGGGTACGAATGAGGGTGTACTGATGAGGGTGCACTGATGGGTACTGATGAGGTTGTACTGATGAGGGTGCACTGATGTACACTAATGCACCACACTGAGGCTGCACTGATTATCTGGCACTGATATGCACTGATAAGGCAGCGCTGATGGGCGCTGATGAGTATCCACTGATGAGCACTCACTTATGGGCACTATTGGGCACTCTAGTGGCACTGATGAGCGCTGTAGTGGTGCATATGAGCACTATAGTGGTGCAGATGAGCACTATAGTGGCGCTGATGTGGTACTGATGGCACTGATGAGCACTGTAGTGGCACTGGGCACTGATGGGCACTGGTGGCACCGTTGGGCACTGGTGGCACCGATGGGGCACTGGTGGCACAGATGAGCACTTTAGTGGCACTGGGCACTTTAGTGGCACTGGTGTGACACTGATGGAGCACTGGCGGGCACTGGCGGCACCGATGGGAACTGAAGTGGCAAAGGTGGCACTGATGGGCACTGGTGGCACCGATGTGGCACTGATGAGCCTTGTAGTGGCACTGATGAGCTTTGCAGTGACACTGATCAGCCTTGTAGTGACACTGATGAGCCTTGTGGTGGCACTGATGGACACTAGTGGCACTGATGGGTACTCCGGTTGCACTGGTGGCACTGATGGGTACTGTAGTGGCACTGATGACTATTTCTGTGGCACTGGTGACACAGATGGGTACTGTAGGGGCGCTGATGGGTAGTGTAGTGGCACTGTAGGGCACATATTGGCACTTGTGTGGCACTGTGTGGCACTGAAGGGCACTGCTGGGCACTGTAGTTCACTGCAAAATGTAAAAAAAACTCACTGTTGTAGTATTTGCTCTTCTCTCCTCACACGCTGTATTGGTGTGAGGAGAGAAGAGAGAAGGACCTCTCCTTGACCCCAGTTTGTTTAAATTCTGATCGCTCCCTCATTGGAGGGAGCGATCAGGTGGTAAAGAGCCGCTATCATTGGCTCTTCACCGTGATCCGTGTTGCGCTGGGTCCCGTGAACCCGGCGAGCACGGACACTTCCGTGAGCGCGCACCAGGGGGCGCGCGGGAAGCGCGAGTGCACGAGGACGTCCCACGGACGTCCACCCAGAATAACTTGACCGTGCTGCAGCAGTCTTTAGGCTATAAGGCGGTCGGCAAGGGGTTAAACTGAAGAAAGGTAAGGGCAGATTTTAGAAGTAAGGTGTCCCTTTAAGTGTAAAACTTGACTTGTGGAACTTGTGGCTTGTTTGGGTGGAATAGGCATGAGGTAATATACATTCACATTCCCTGCCTAATCAGGCAACAGAAGGCATTATGAATGATATCCTGTGTGCTGTACTTCAATGGATGGCTAGTGTAGATAGGCCGCAGCAATGATTGGGCTACAGAGCCTGTGTCTCTATGTGGCAGTCTGTGTTGTGAAAATCTTGAACTCAATTAACTGGCAATAATAAGTAGTGAACTTGTAGCATGTAGAGGTGTGGTATGGGTTAAAAACCCTCTCACCCAGTCCTTTATGGTAATGGTGCGAAATGATGGCCTTGCTGCTGGGGACCCCCTCTCTTGATATCCTCGGCAGATGTAGTAGTGCCGATGACTGATCTGTCTGCCTGAAGCATCAACTATCCTGCCTCTCAGTACTATCAGTGATATGGCATCCTCTTTTCCGCTCTCCAGCTTAATCAGTTCCGGCCTGTGGTCTCCTGGATCATCCTCCACTATCTCTTTTCTCCTCTCCGCCCCTTTAGGTTCCCGGGCTTTCCTTTCCATATGCTCCCTCCCCTGTTGCTTACCCACATGGGATTTGTAGTTCTCTTCCAGCTTGTCTGAATAGAAAGATCCTGACTGCAGCATACAAATTCCAGCATTCTTAGCAAGGCTGTATTAGTTTCTGTATCCACTAAACTGCAAAGCACTACCATCTTGTGGCCATTTAATAATCTGCAATTAGTAACAATGCAGTGTGTTACATCTATTTTAACTATGTCCTAAAAGTTCAAAATACGCAAGTCCTGTCACACACCACAAGCTTTGATACGTTGAATAGTAAAAGGAAAACTGAACTAAGAAGAATGGAAACCACCACTAACCTCTCATTCTGAAAATACTAGTTCCCTGGCTGTGCTGCTTTTTCAATGGCTACACTGCTTTTTCTGTCACTGACCTAGAAAAACATTTGAGTAGGAGTAGGAGTTCTGAATTCCTTGATCTGCATGCTAGTTCTGAGTCATTCTCTTAGAACGTATTGAAGCCAGGGACAGCCAGGTAACTGGAATTTTCAGAAGGAGGCCACTATACTTTTCCTGATTCAGATTTTCTTTAACATGATCTATGTTCTTTGTAATGCTATGTAATATGCCCATGCTATGTAAGTGCAGGGCCCCCATCAGGAATTTTGGGGCCCCTTACACAGCTTCAGGCATGGGCCCCCTGGAGCAGAGAACCGGGGGGTGCCACGAATTGAGAAGTGGGGGGGTGCTGCCGCCGCAAATTATTGAGGTCGGGGGGTTGCCATTCGGACCCTTGGGGACCTCCGGGCCTCTGGGGACCTCTAGGCCCCTTACAAACAGTAAAAAATAAAAATAAAACAAATAAAAAAATGTTTTTGTTTTTTCTTATAAAAAATAAATAAAAAAAAGGGGGGTTGCCATTCGGGCTCCTGGGGACCTTCGGGCTTTTGGGCCCCTTACAAAAAAAAATTTATAAAAAAAAAAGGGGGGTTGCCACCTGGGCCCCTGGGGACCTCCGGGCCTCTGAGGACCTCTGGGCCCCTTACAAAAAAAAATAATAAAAAAAGGGGGGCTTGCCACCCGGGCCCCTGGGGACCTCCGGGCCCCTTACAGGTGTACTGCCTGTACCCCCCTGTGTAAGTGTTATGTAAATGTGTTGTGTAAATACAGGTATATGTAAAGCGAATCAGTCATTTGCCTGCGTATAAAGCCCTAGCAACTTAGACCTTACAAAAGACTAAGAATTATTTTCTTGCCCCCATCTGCCAGCGCTGGGTGCCTGGGCAGCCAATAACCTAGCACCAGTCCAGTGCTGCCACTTCGGAAGAAAAAAAGTGTTATGAAAAGCATATTTCTTCATTCCTGATTTCTGAATTCAGCAGAAAGGACAGCTGGGGAGAGCCCTGCATGGGCACAGCACAGGTTTACATGAAGGTTTTCTTTATGATAAACTAGGCTTATGTAAGAAACACAAAAAAAAGTTTACAAACTGTATGTTATATTCATTTATTTTATATAAATTGCAGCCAGAGAATAATATATGTAAATATTTTTTGTTTTTATAGAACTCTAATTTAATCATTGGAAAAAAAATTCTAACAGACTTATTTACATTTTAATATCACAAATAGAAATTAGGCTTCCAAAAATCTGTGCTGAACTGCTGGCTGTAATACATAACTGGGTAATGGCCATAAAGAAAATGTGCTGTATTAAAACATTGAAAAAATGTTCCATGTACAGTAATTGATAAAAAAATGTCTCCTAAGCTTGCATGCCTAAAAGTCTCTCTGCTGAAAACATCAGACCTGAAACATTTAGTATAAGCCAAATGGAATGCACTTTATAGCTTTAATATTGTCGCTTTGATGTTTATGGTTCATGTAAAAATTATTGTTGATTTATGCTTTTAAGGCTTTTGTATTTCAAGACCAGCTGCACAATTCATTGGCATACACTGTCTGTTCCTTACCTTGAAATGCTGTAAGCTAGTTGTTCTCTTTTAGCTATTTAGGAGGACCTGGGAAAAGGTATATCACAGATTGGTGTAGGTTTTAGAACCTACAGTGCCTTGAAAAGGTATTTATACCCCTTTAAGTTTTTTTAAATTTTGTCATGTTACAACCAAAACATAAATGTATTTTATTGGGATTTTATGTGATAGACCAACACAAAGTTTCACCTAATTGTGAAGTAGAAGGAAAATTATAAATGGTTTTCAACATTTTTTACAAATAAATATGTGAAAAGTGAGCGTGCATTTGTATTCAGCCCCCCTGAGTCAATACTTTGTAGAACCACCTTTTACTGCAATTACAGCTGTAAGACCGGGGATGTCTCTACCAGCTTTGCACATCCAAAGAGTGACATTTTTGCCCATTCTTCTTTGTAAAATAGCTCAAGTTCTGTCAGATTGGATGGAGAGCGTCTGTGAACAGCAATTTTCAAGTCTTGCCACAGATTCTCAATTGGATTTAGGTCTGGACTTTGAATGGGCCATTCTAACACATGAATAGGGATGAGCTTCGTGTTCGAGTCGAACATACGTTCGACTCGAACATCGGCTGTTCGATCGTTCGACGAAGATCGAACGATTTGGGCCGTTCGCGCCAAATTCGAGTGACGCGAACGGCCCACAATGCACTACGCCATCGCAGTGTCATCCAGGCGCTGTGATTGGCCAAGCATGCACTGTGACCCCGCCTGCTTGGCCAATCACAGCGCCGGCAGCGAGGAGAGCAATGATTGGCCACAGGCAGGATGCCTGTGGCCAATTATTCTTGAGGGGGTTTAGTACACGCCCCACACTATAAAAGGCCGCCAGCGCGGCGGCCTTGTGTAGTGTGTTCCGGAGCAGGGAAAGAGAAGCATAGGCAGGGACAGTGTCATTTTTTTCCTTTACTAATCCTGGATTCCTTGTGTTTAGGGACAAATAAGGATAGGTAGGGAGAGTGTCAGTGTGTTATTCTGTGCTAAACCTTGTTTGTAGGGACAGAGAGGTACAGTGAGGGAAAGTGTCAGTGTGCTATTCTGTTCTAAACCAATCTTGCTGAACCATATTTGAAATCCTTGAGTTTAGGGACAGAGAGGTACAGTGAGGGAAAGTGTCAGTGTGCTATTCTGTGCTGAATCTTGTTTGTAGGGACAGAGTAGGACAGTGAGTGAAACTGACAGTGTGCTATTCTGTTCTAAACCAATCTTGCTGAACCATATTTGAAATCCTTGAGTTTAGGGACAGAGAGGTACAGTGAGGGAAAGTGTCAGTGTGCTATTCTGTGCTAAATCTTGTTTGTAGGGACAGAGTAGGACAGTGAGTGAAACTGACAGTGTGCTATTCTGTTCTAAACCAATCTTGCTGAACCATATTTGAAATCCTTGAGTTTAGGGACAGAGAGGTACAGTGAGGGAAAGTGTCAGTGTGCTATTCTGTGCTAAATCTTGTTTGTAGGGACAGAGTAGGACAGTGAGTGAAACTGATAGTGTACTATTCTGTTCTAAACCAATCTTGCTGAACCATATTTGAAATCCTTGAGTTTAGGGACAGAGAAGGACACTCGTGGAAACTATCAGTGTGCTATTCTGTGCTAAATCTTGTTTGTAGGGACAGAGTAGGACAGTGAGTGAAACTGACAGTGTGCTATTCTGTTCTAAACCAATCTTGCAGAACCATATTTGAAATCCTTGAGTTTAGGGACAGAGAAGGACACTCGTGGAAACTATCAGTGTGCTATTCTGTGCTAAATCTTGTTTGTAGGGACAGAGTAGGACAGTGAATGAAACTGACAGTGTGCTATTCTGTTCTAAACCAATCTTGCTGAACCATATTTGAAATCCTTGAGTTTAGGGACAGAGAAGGACACTCGTGGAAACTATCAGTGTGCTATTCTGTGCTAAATCTTGTTTGTAGGGACAGAGTAGGACAGTGAGTGAAACTGACAGTGTGCTATTCTGTTCTAAACCAATCTTGCTGAACCATATTTGAAATCCTTGAGTTTAGGGACAGAGAAGGACACTCGTGGAAACTATCAGTGTGCTATTCTGTGCTAAATCTTGTTTGTAGGGACAGAGTAGGACAGTGAGTGAAACTGACAGTGTGCTATTCTGTTCTAAACCAATCTTGCTGAACCATATTTGAAATCCTTGAGTTTAGGGACAGAGAAGGACACTCGTGGAAACTATCAGTGTGCTATTCTGTGCTAAATCTTGTTTGTAGGGACAGAGTAGGACAGTGAGTAAAACTGACAGTGTGCTATTCTGTTCTAAACCAATCTTGCTGAACCATATTTGAAATCCTTGAGTTTAGGGACAGAGAAGGACACTCGTGGAAACTATCAGTGTGCTATTCTGTGCTAAATCTTGTTTGTAGGGACAGAGTAGGACAGTGAGTGAAACTGACAGTGTGCTATTCTGTTCTAAACCAATCTTGCTGAACCATATTTGAAATCCTTGAGTTTAGGGACAGAGAAGGACACTCGTGGAAACTATCAGTGTGCTATTCTGTGCTAAATCTTGTTTGTAGGGACAGAGTAGGACAGTGAGTGAAACTGACAGTGTGCTATTCTGTTCTAAACCAATCTTGATGAACCATATTTGAAATCCTTGAGTTTAGGGACAGAGAAGGACACTCGTGGAAACTATCAGTGTGCTATTCTGTGCTAAATCTTGTTTGTAGGGACAGAGTAGGACAGTGAGTGAAACTGACAGTGTGCTATTCTGTTCTAAACCAATCTTGCTGAACCATATTTGAAATCCTTGAGTTTAGGGACAGAGAGGTACAGTGAGGGAAAGTGTCAGTGTGCTATTCTGTGCTAAATCTTGTTTGTAGGGACAGAGTAGGACAGTGAGTGAAACTGACAGTGTGCTATTCTGTTCTAAACCAATCTTGCTGAACCATATTTGAAATCCTTGAGTTTAGGGACAGAGAAGGATAGGCAGGGGACAGTGTCAGTGTCATTGTTGCTAAGCCTCCTGCACAGTATACACCTGAAGGTAGCCCTTATTGCTGTTTTTCCCATCTCCCTGCAGGCCATCCATTAAAATGTCTGGAAGGCAAACAAGGAGAGGCCGACAGTCAGGAGGCAAAAAAAGAGGGCAAGCAGGCTCTGTGTCTGGGGGCAACAGTGCTGGTCGTGGACGCGGTGCATTGTCATCAGCACATGGCCATGGGACACGCTTGTCCTTCTTTTCGGCAGCTGGACATGTTGAGCCACATCATGCCGAAGACTTGGTAGAGTGGATGACCAAGCCCACCTCATCCTCCTCATCCTCTCACACCCAGGCTCAGGGTACTGGCAAAGCAGCTGCCAAAGCGTCCTTTTCTCTGGTATCATTATCTTCATTAGTCAATCCTTCCCTAGACCCACCATGTCCTCCTCCTGAGGAGTCCCCCGAACTGTTTGAGCACAGTGTTGGGTACATGCTCCAGGAGGATGCCCAGCGTTTCGAAGGATCTGATGATGATACCCAGATAGAGGAAGGCAGTAGCGTGAGAGCAGAGAGAGGGGATGCTCAAGAAGGACACCAATCTGGCAGTCATGCTCCAGCAGCTGCAGCATACTGCCAGATTGGCTCCAGTGATGAGGAGGGAGGGGATGATGAGGTCACTGACTCCACGTGGGTGCCTAATAGGAGAGAGGAGGAGGAGGAGGATGAGGAGGAGGCACATCTCCAACGAGGCAGGATGCCCTTGGGTGGCCAGCGTATGGGCAGCACACCGACTGAATCACACCGCAGAGCTCCGCCTGTGCAGGGCGCTGCCTCTGCCCATCATTCAAAAAGTTCTTTGGTGTGGGCCTTTTTTGAGGCGAGTGCATCAGATCGCACAGCTGCTGTTTGCAACATATGTCTCAAGCGTATATCGCGTGGCCAAAACATCAGCCGCTTGGGCACCACATGCTTGATCAGACATATGTTGACCTGCCATGCAGCTCGTTGGCAAGCCTACCTTAAAGACCCACACCAAAGAACAAAGCTGACCTCTTCTTGCACCGCATCAGCTGGGATCTCCAACCCCACTATACCTTCAGTCCTCTCTGAAACCTGCTCTGAGAGGAATGAAGGTGTAGAATTAGGTGTGTCACAGCCAAGTACTTGCGGGCACTCTGCTAGCAGTACACCGACGTCCGATTCTAGCAGGCAAATTTCCCTGCCCCAGCTGTGGGACCGTCGAAAGAAGTTCACTCCCAGCCATCCACATGCCCAGCGGTTGAATGCTAGCTTGGCTAAATTGCTAGCGCTTCAACTGCTGCCTTTTCAGTTGGTAGACTCGGCCCCCTTCCGTGAGTTTGTGCAATGTGCGGTTCCTCAGTGGCAGGTTCCCAAACGCCACTTTTTCTCACGGAAGGCGATTCCGGCTCTCTACAGGCATGTGGAAGGCAATGTCTTGGCCTCGCTGGACAGGGCGGTCAGCGGTAAGGTGCATATTACCGCTGACTCATGGTCCAGCAGGCATGGACAGGGACGTTACCTTTCTTTCACGGCCCATTGGGTCACTCTTTTGGCAGCTGGGAAGGATGCAGGACAAGGTGCAGTAGTGTTGGAGGTTGTTCCACTGCCACGCCTCCAAAATGCTACTACTGGTTGTGACACACCTCTCTCCTCCACCCCCTCCTCTTCTTCTTCCTCCATGGCCTCTTCCTGTGGTTTGTCCTCGGAACCAGCGGTGCTCCGTAGGCATTCAAGGGGCTACGCAAATACGCAGGCAAAAAGATGCCATGCCATGCTTGCGCTGGTGTGTTTGGGGGACAGGAGCCACACTGGGGCAGAGGTCCTGTCTGCTCTGCAGGGGCAGGCCGAGAGGTGGTTGACGCCACGCCAGCTTAAGCCAGGAATGGTGGTTTGCGACAATGGCACCAACCTCCTCTCCGCCCTCCGACAGGGACAACTGACCCATGTGCCCTGTATGGCTCACGTCCTTAACCTGGTGGTGCAGCGGTTCTTGGGCAGGTACCCGGGCTTACAGGATGTCCTGAGGCAGGCCAGGAAAGTCTGTGTTCATTTCCGCAGATCTTATAATGCCAGTGCTCGCCTGGCTGAGCTGCAAAAGGAGTTGAACCTGCCCAAGAACCGCCTTATATGTGACATGCCCACCAGGTGGAACTCAACGTTGGCCATGCTGCAGCGGCTGCACACGCAGCAGAGGGCCATCAATGAGTACCTGTGCGACTACGGCACCAGGACAGGGTCAGGGGAGCTCAGGTTTTTTTCACCACGCCAGTGGGGCATGATCAGGGATGCATGCACTGTCCTGGCACCATTTGAGGAGGCCACGAGGATGGTGAGCAGTGACAGTGCATGCATCAGTGACACTTTACCTCTTGTCCACCTGTTGGAGCACACGCTGCGTGGAATAATGGACAGGGCACTTGAGGCAGAACAGAGGCAGGAAGAGGAGGACTTCCTTGCCTCTCAAGGCCCCCTTTACCCTGACAGTGTTCCTTCTGTCCCACCCATCGCACAGGAAGAGGAGGAGGAGGAGGAGGAGGAGGAGGATGAGGATTGTGTCAGCATGGAGGTGGAGGCTGGCACTCAGCATCATCAGCAGCAGTCTTTTAGGGATGATTTACAGTCCCAAGAAACCAGTGGACTTGTACGTGGCTGGGAGGAGGTGGCTGCGGATCATGTCGTCCTTAGTGACCCAGAGGACTCCGGACTGAATGCCTCAGCTAACCTACGCTGCATGGCCTCCCTGATCCTGCAAAGTCTGCGGAAGGATCCTCGTATTCTTCGGATCAAGGAGAGGGACCATTACTGGCTGGCCACTCTCCTTGATCCACGGTACAAGGGTAAGGTTGCGGACCTTATGTTACCGTCGCAGAGGGAGCAGAGGATGAGACAACTCCGGGAGGCCTTGCAGAAAGGTCTGTGCAATGCGTTCCCAGAGACTGGGAGGTTACAAACTCCTGGTCCTGGACAACGAGTTGCTGAGGCTTCGGGCAGTCAAAGAAGGAGCGGTGGGGAAGGTGGCCGTCTGACCGATGCATTCAGACAATTCTTTAGTCCGCAGCCCCAAAGTATGATCGTTTCCAGCAACCATCGCCAGCGTCTGATATACATGGTGCAGGAATACCTAGGGGCAAGGTCAGACTTGGACACCTTCCCCACCGAAAATCCTCTGGCTTACTGGGTCTTGAGGATGGATCACTGGGCAGAGCTTGCACAGTATGCAATTGAGCTACTGGCCTGTCCTGCATCCAGCGTTCTTTCAGAACGCACATTCAGTGCTGCTGGAGGATTTGTCACGGATCACAGGGTGCGCCTGTCCACCGACTCGGTTGATCGACTGACTTTCATCAAGATGAACCAGTCTTGGATCACCACCAGCTACCACACACCTGATGCTGATATAACAGACTAATTGATTTTAAAATGTCACATCCCTTCAAGACTGATGCTGATGCTGAGTTCCTCTGCTGTTATGTTGACTAGCTATCCTCCTCCTCCTCCTCAATGATCCGATTAATGATGATAGCTTGGAAGATCATTTTGGTCTATGGGTGCCGCCACCAGTGGCTAAGGCCCAATTTTTCAGACCCTGTTTAACAGGGGCGTGTAATTACAATTTTTGATGCAATACTTTGCAACAGGCCTCATTGCTGTGCTCCAAGTACAGTATCTGTGAGGGGTTGCAGTGTTGTGCCACCAGTGCCTAAGGCCCAATTTTTCAGCCCCTGTTCAACAGGGGCATGCAATTATAATTATTGATCTAATAATTCACAGCAGGGCCCATTGCTGCGCCCACCAAGAGTAACTGTCAGGCCTTACAGTGTTGTGTCAACACCACCACCACCACCACCACCAAAGGCCCAATTTTTCAGCCCCTGTTCAACAGGGGCATGCAATTATAATTATTGATCTAATAATTCACAGCAGGGCCCATTGCTGCGCCCACCAAGAGTAACTGTCAGGCCTTACAGTGTTGTGTCAACACCACCACCACCACCACCAAAGGCCCAATTTTTCAGCCCCTGTTCAACAGGGGCATGCAATTATAATTATTGATCTAATAATTCACAGCAGGGCCCATTGCTGCGCCCACCAAGAGTAACTGTCAGGCCTTACAGTGTTGTGGCACCAGCACCACCATCAAAGGCCCAATTTTTACTACCACTGTTCAACAATTATATGTTATTACAATTCCTGATATAATAGTTGACAGCAGGGCGTTTCAGCACCCACCAAGAGTAACTGTGAGTGCTTACAGTGTTGTGCCAACACCAACACCTAAGGGGCCAATTTCTGCAGAGTATATACGGCAGGTCCCTACTTTCAAACATCCAACTTACAAACGACTACTACTTGCAAACGGAAGAAGACAACAGGAAGTGAGAGGAAATCTACCCCTTGGAAGGAAAATTCTCTCCTGTAAGAATTAATATGGGAGAAAGGTGTCTCCTCTCTACTGATGCTTTATCACCAATCCTTGTTTCAATAAAAACACCACATTTCAAAAACAGTTGTCATTGGGACGCAAAGTGAGGTGAAATGTTCTGAACAGGGGCACAGACAGCAAAAAAAATGTTACAGGGGTGATAACCCTTCCCTATGTTTTCCAAAAAGCTTAAAAATAGGTATTTGGCCTGGAGCTACACTTAAACAATGTAGCTGTTCAAAATTACAAACAGATTCTACATAAGAACAAACCTACAGACACCATCATGTTTTACAGTGGGGATGGTGTCTTCAGGGTGATGTGTAGTGTTAGTTTTCCTCCACACATAGTGTTTTGAGTTTAGGCCAAAAAGTTACATTTTGGCCTCATCTGACCAGAGCATCTTCTTCCACATGTTTGCTGTGTCCCCCACATGGCTTCTCGCAAACTGAAAACAGGACTTCTTATGTATTTTTTTTCAACAATGGCTTTCTTCTTGCCACTCTTCCTTAAAGGCCAGATTTGATGAGTGCACGACTAATAGTTGTCCTGTTGGAAAGAGAAAAAAAACCTGGAGTGGGACTTTAAAGGCACTACCGCAAAAATAATAATAATATTGAAGTAAATAAATAATATTTATTGAAAACACGTATATAAATAGTGCAAAAGTGTGGATACATAAAAATTGCAATACAGATATGGATTCTTAAAACCAACGCGTTTCGGAAAACAGGGTTTTTCTTCCTTCATCAAGGTAGTAACAGAATTTCACATCTATAAGAAATGCAAGATAATCAGTGGACAATTTGTACAACAATACATCTATTGACAAAGTCTATAGTGTATCTAGCCCATCAAAGTACTTGTCACTTACATCCTTATTGTTGGCAATGCAAATAAGTATCCAAAAGACCTCAGAAGATAGCACTGGGAGGATCTCTGTCCTAGACACCTCAGGGAAAGCTGTGTGCTGTAACCAGACACAGTGTGTTTGGGTACTGGGGTCCAAAAAACCGAGAACATGTGGCAGAAGCATAAAAATATATAAGTAGCTGCATAAGGAAAAAAGGGGGGTGGTTAAAAGGGTATAAAGGTCAAAGCAATGACTCATATAAGAAATAGAGTCACTGCAAATGTGACACCCACCTATGCGTATTAGTGTACTCACATACCGGCAGGCAAGTTAATAGGGGAGTGTGAGGATTAGACAGTACAGATGGTCTTACAGATGGTAAGAGAACCCACTGTATTGAAAAAAACTATAAAGGAAAAAGAGAGAAAAAAAATCATCAAAAAACAATGTAAAGAGAAATATCCAAAGTTAGGATGTTTTCAGCATAAAATATGCCCAACACCCAGTAATAACATATGTAGCGGGGTCTTCAAAGTTAGTGGGATACACCTGGGGGTAGAGTGACCCAGGTGTGTAATTATGGCAGGGTTTAGACCCCTTTTTGTTATTCGTGGAGGATTGGGTGGTGCAGTGTTCTCCTTTGCCTGTGGGTGGCGGAGTACCTACAGGCTTCAGGTAGAATCACTACCACAGTGCTGCCCTTCTTTGTCCCTTCCTGGAGATGGTACGGCTGGGGCGGGGAACCCGCCGTGGTATCGACGGGAAGAGATAAAGGGGGGAGACGCCCTCGCCACGAGGTCTGTCTTCGGGGATCATCTCTTCACGCACCCAGGCACCTTCAGCCTGGGTGCGGGCGATTCAAGGTTCCCGGCCTAGGCGCCCTAGGCCTGGCCGGGATGAAGTTGGGGTTCCATCCCAGGCACCTTCAGCCTGGGGTGAGGTACTATTGAGGAGGCCTGGGGCCCGGTGACTTCGACCGGGTCCCGCAAGGGTGAAGTGGTTCCAGGGCGCCCCTTGCGAGGGGACCCGCATCTGAGGTGAGGAGGCTGGGGAGGTCACTCGTTCGAAGACCCGGTGTAGTGTCAACCCGGTGACGGATGGGCCTTCGGTAACTCCCTTAGAGGACATCTTCCCCTGATAGGGGCCGCAACGCAACGGAGGTATTCATGTCAAGACTCCTACAACCCTTGGTCATAGCACAGGGGGTGTAGGGACCCAGATCAGTATAGTGCCTCGACCTGCTCATCCCACCGTATCATGCCATCGCATTGCCTGTATGTGGAGAAACGAAATAAACCAACAGTTGGACTGTGATCGGTGTATGGACTCTGTTAATGGGAGCAAAGGGTGGTTTGGTGGTTTCTGCACAACAGACTCGGTACATGCCCAGGACACAGCGGCCCGAGGAAACATCAGGTATTGGCCTTCACCTCACCCACAGTTATGGGGAGGACATGGGCCGTAGCGCACCTCACTCTGTCGCGTGACATACCCCTAGCTAAAGAGGACGGGGTGAGGCCGCTACACGTGGGGGCTCGTCCGGGATTGTGTGTGTCTTGGCGATGGAACTGAGAACATCTGTGTTTGAACTTTGCTGCCCGGAGGAGTTCCGAGCAGGTCGGCCATGTGATTGGCCAAAGTGCATCCCTGCTCGGAGTTGTGGACATGACCCTAAGTCGGGAAAGGCCCACGCGGAGGAGCGTAAAAAGGGAGAGGTCCAGCCGTGTGAAGTACTACATGTGGGGACTGTTAATGCACTGCGCCACGAGGCACCCCATGACTGTGCAATTCGTGGGCGGAGGCTGGCGGAAGCCCGCGAAAACGTACAAGTCGTGGGAGGAGTCTGGCCACGTGTGGAGATACACGTGGAGACTCCGGCGCGTGGTCAGCGCGTGATGGAACAGCAAGTGGTCGGAATGAATTCAAGCTCTCGGTGGATGCCGGTATCTTACCCTATGAAGATGACCGCATTTGCTGCTCCCCTGACAGACACGGGGATAAGACTTAGGCCCCGAGGACAGTTGGCTCTGTATTCATGCAGAGACACGGAGGCCCTCGGTGTGATCTGTCCCGGATGCTCGGGACTGGTGGTCCAACTAAAGCCATTCGGGCGATGTGAGGCATGCAAGGAGTTCCTTTTTGAGGTTGAACCATACACGGAAAGGCCCCGGGCCCTACGCCTCACTGCATCACAGGAACCGCCACTCCGGAGGGAGAGATCAAAGCCTCTGCGGAGGTTCCCGTACGCGCTGACCAGGGCGACGTGACTGCCCAACCAGAGACTGAGAGAGAAAAATCCGAGGACACTGCTTCGGTCACCACAGACTCCCTGCTGCCACCCCCGAAGAGGAAGATAGGCCTGGTGCAGGCCTCCTGTGGTCGTGGTCAAGCTTCGCCCTGCTGCTTGCTGGACCTGGATGGATCCGGTCGGAAGAATCCTGGACATCCCAGTGCTGAAGAAGGTCCAGGTGAGCCAGGGGCTGGGACTGTGGTGTTGGTTGGAGGTGTCGGGAGTCCACAGTCGGTGGAGCCCGAAAGGGAGGGTAGCCTTCCGTCTACTAGAGACTACCTTCCCGCCGAGATGTATGACACCTCCGACCTAGAGTCGTTGTCAGACTGTGGGGATGACGGGGAAATAGACGAGCTGTTTCACCGGAAGGGCTGGGACAGACGCCCGCTACCTGTGCTGAGTAAACCACAGGATTCCCCCATGTCCATAGAAGACAGTACGCTCCGGGCGCAGGCCCCGGAGTTCCCGAGGAAATCTAATCCTCCGACCAACTTTCCTAATTCAACTACATCACCCGCTCTGATGGAGGGGACGCAGCGTGCTTCGTTGCGGGCACCAAAGACAAAGCAACCCGAGATGGTGAAGGTACCTCGGCACCCGGAGGCCATCGTACAGCCAGGAGAAGGTGAGCGAGATGTGATGCCGCCTCTAGCCAGATTGCAGAGACTTTTCTCCCAGAGAGTCGCCCGTGAATATGGGTGGGAGTACCCCTACTTGCCTCGGGACTTATTGTATGAAGTCGAGGTCCTGCGACCAAGGTGGTATGACGAGTTTGTATGGGAAAAGCTTAAAGTACCCCATGCCAGGCGATACCTGTCATGTTCGCCGCCTGTGTCTAAAAAGTTCAAGGACTGCAGAGCTGATTGGAGACTTGGGTGCCATATTCATGCCGATAAGGTGCTCATCTGCAGGAAAGAAGGAGAGGATGTCGAGTATTCGGTGGAAGTGTTTGACGGGCACCTGAAGCCTCTGTTTCTACCGGATCCAAGGTTCTACTTATAGGAGAAGTGAGCTCCTATCTTGTTGCTGTTGAAACTTCCTGGAAGAGACATTCCCAGACGCCTAGAACTGTGCCCTACTTTTGTTTTGATTTGGGCTTTTCTTTTACTCACTGGAGACTTGGGAGCTGTTGTGTTTTTTTTCTCCCTTTTCTTCATGTGCCAAAGGCAGAGACTTTTGGGGTAGAGTCAGAGTAGGAAAGCAGGAAGAATGAAGATCTCACCAAGTGTCATTACCGCAGCTCTGTCACCAGGTGGCAGTGTTGTGCAATGGTTATTCGAAATGATACACATGCATTACTTACTCATTGGAGTGAGCGGGTCTCTCGGCTGACGGACCCACTCATGCCAAGTTAACACAGAGTGTTAGGATGTGTTTTCTTTTTGTTGTTTCCCTTCTGCAGGAGATTCATCGGTCAAGACTACTGAGAGTGGGGTGGTTCTTAGACAGCGATGGGAGGGATTGTACATGTGTACAGAATAGATGTCTTATGCAAAAGTTTATCGTTTTATATTTTCCCTTTCCCTTTTGAGCAGGTCTTGGCACACTTAGTATCCAAAAATTTGAGGGATAGCTTCTGGGGCCCACTTCATGTCACCACTCCTTGGGAGACATGGGTGTGCACCTGACGCTGGGGACCAGCGTCAAATCACCAGGGGGAGTGTGTAGCGGGGTCTTCAAAGTTAGTGGGATACACCTGGGGGTAGAGTGACCCAGGTGTGTAATTATGGCAGGGTTTAGACCCCTTTTTGTTATTCGTGGAGGATTGGGTGGTGCAGTGTTCTCCTTTGCCTGTGGGTGGCGGAGTACCTACAGGCTTCAGGTAGAATCACTACCACAGTGCTGCCCTTCTTTGTCCCTTCCTGGAGATGGTACGGCTGGGGCGGGGAACCCGCCGTAGCATCGACGGGAGGAGATAAAGGGGGGAGACGCCCTCGCCACGAGGTCTGTCTTCGGGGATCATCTCTTCACGCACCCAGGCACCTTCAGCCTGGGTGCGGGCGATTCAAGGTTCCCGGCCTAGGCGCCCTAGGCCTGGCCGGGATGAAGTTGGGGTTCCATCCCAGGCACCTTCAGCCTGGGGTGAGGTACTATTGAGGAGGCCTGGGGCCCGGTGACTTCGACCGGGTCCCGCAAGGGTGAAGTGGTTCCAGGGCGCCCCTTGCAAGGGGACCCGCATCTGAGGTGAGGAGGCTGGGGAGGTCACTCGTTCGAAGACCCGGTGTAGTGTCAACCCGGTGACGGATGGGCCTTCAGTAACTCCCTTGGAGGACATCTTCCCCTGATAGGGGCCGCAACACAACGGAGGTATTCATGTCAAGACTCCTACAACCCTTGGTCATAGCACAGGGGGTGTAGGGACCCAGATCAGTATAGTGCCTCGACCTGCTCATCCCACCGTATCATGCCATCGCATTGTCTGTATGTGGAGATACGAAATAAACCAACAGTTGGACTGTGATCGGTGTATGGACTCTGTTAATGGGAGCAAAGGGTGGTTTGGTGGTTTTCTGCACAACAGACTCGGTACATGCCCAGGACACACCGGCCCGAGGAAACATCAGGTATTGGCCTTCACCTCACCCACAGTTATGGGGAGGACATGGGCCGTAGCGCACCTCACTCTGTCGCGTGACATACCCCTAGCTAAAGAGGACGGGGTGAGGCCGCTACACATATATATTCAAAGGGATTGATTTTGTGTACTTACTCTCAAGCTGAATGTCATGCAGATTCCTCTAAACACAACCTCCTCCCTGCCATGTCTGCTGGTGAATGAAGTGAGCTTAATATAACCCAGCAAGTCAGACAATAATTAGTGCCTGATCTTAATCAGCTGGAAATGACAGGCTCTTGTACAGATGATCAGTCAGGCCCCCTGAGCGCCGATCGCGGACTGGCCACCACACGGCGCATGTGCAAAGGCCACACCACGCATGTGCGCCACCAAAGGAGCGCGGGTCCCACCAGCACGGCAGCGTGTCCAGAAAGCAACTATAGTTGCCCTGGACACAACAAAGGGGAGGAGAAAGGAATGGCCTGGCTCCTCCCAAAGACTCCAAAGAAGGAGTCTTAGTCGTGCCAGGCACACAAACACAATCCTGATGTCATCATGTGGGACATGAGAAGGCTTGCAGTCTGACCAGTGTAAGATATACACAGTATGTCTATGGAGATCTCCCCATTGTCTGAATCGTAAAGCCACAAACAATCCCCTTTGGGCTCTTTCACACGGAGGTCCGTTCAGGTCCGCCTGTCAGTTTTTTAGGCGGACCTGAAACGGATCCTCCATGTACCCCTATGGAAGCACGGATGTCAGTGGAGACATGTCCGCTGACATCCGCTCCGCCAAAGTGTGACGGAGGAAAACCCTCTTTTTCCTTCCGTCGGCGGAGCGGATCGGATGACAACGGACTCTACGGTCCGTCGTCATCCGATTCCCCATAGGGGAGAGTGGCGCTCTGACAGGGCGGTCCCTGCACAGTGTGCGGGGGCCGCCCAGTCATCCGTCGGCTCAGCGGGGATCAAAGGAGCGATCCCCGCTGAGCAAGCGGAGCTTCACGGGGCGGATCTTCACGGATCCGCCCCGTGTGAAAGGACCCTTACAGATTGCAAATGTGAAAACACACAGCAATCCTAGTATAGAACCCCTGTGTAGAAAAACCACTCAGGGTAAGTAAAAAATAATAAAGAACGGGTAGATTTTTTTTTATATATAATGACCTGTGGGTGGTCAGCAGTGGGACATGCGTTGCAGTGTGTACATAGGAAAAACACAATCAAGGGAAGCCAGAGTGATGTATATATTTAAACAATAACAAATATACAAATAACAAAAAATCATATATTACATTATTAATCAAAAACAGGAAAGAAAAGAAAGGGATAAAAGTCAGTATATAAAGGGCAGAACGAACGACATGTAGGGAGAAAAAAAAAAGGGGGGGGAAACAGGGTGGAACACAGCGTATGGAACGCATTGCTGGTCACGTACCCACACACAGTGAAGTTTTCAATAGGTGAGGAAGAGAGGGGAGAGGGAATGAGACTGAGAATGGGGAAACCTATTTTTCCATCCCACCAGAGTTGAAGCCCTCTAAAAAGGGCTTAAAGCAAACTGCCTCATTCAACCCTGGTGACTTGGTCGCTTTTAGTCTGAAAATCCACCGCAATTTGAGTTGTAGGAGGCTCTTATTCCAATTGCCTGCCCTCGGATTGGGGTGGATTCGATCAAGAATCAAGAACTTGATCTTGGGAAAAACTCCCTGGTGTACCAGGGAGGTATGTCTTCCCAATGGTAGGTCTGGATTGCAGGTCTACATGCTCCTGATGTCCAGAATTCCAATTTGGTCTTCCCGACATAGAAGCACCCACAATCACATCGGAGCATTTATTTTTACACCTAAACGTTTTGCAGTGGGCAAAGTGTTTAGGTGTAAAAACACTGCCATCTGGCAAGATAGGTTTTTTGTTGGTGTACATAAATTTGCAGTACCCGCAAGATCCGCACATGAAAGTACCTTTGTACTTGCAGTGCTCAATGTCGTGGCCCCCCTAAACTCACTTCTGACCAATTTTGATGCAATTGATGTTGCCTTTCGGAAGGTAAAAAGGGGTGTTTCAGGAAGTAGTCTTCCCAAATTAGGATCCATGGTTAGGACGTGCCAAAATTTGGAGACAATTTTCCTGACCTCTATGTGCTGATTGCAAAACTTTGTGACAATCCGAAGGGGATTGTCTTCGTTTTGCGCTTTTTGTGAATAGACAAGCTTTTGTCTGGTATGTAGGGTGGCCCATTTAAACGCCTTTTTTAGCGATTTATGCGAGTAACCCCTCTTTGGACAAATGTCCTGTGGACAAATTCTCCCATCTGAGCTTTGGATCTCTGCAGCTCCTCTGGAGTTACCATGGACCTCTTAGCTGCTTCCCTGATTAATGCTCTCTTTCCCCGGCCTGTCAGTTTAGGTGGAGGGCCATGTCTTGGTAGGTTTGCAGTTGTGCCATACTCTATCCATTTTTGGATGATGGATTGAACAATGCTCCGTAAAATGTTCAAAGCTTGGGATATTTTTTTATAACCTAACCCTGCTTTAAACCTCTCCACAAGTTTATCCCTGACCTGTCTGGTGTGTTCTTTGGCCTTCATGATGCTGTTTGTTCACTAAGGTTCTCTAACAAACCTCTGAGGGCTTCACAGAACAGCTATTTTTATACTGAGATTAAAATACACACACTAATTAGGTGACTTCTAAAGGTAATTGGTTTGATTTTAATTAGGGGTATCAGAGTAAAGGGGGCCGAACACAAATGCACGCCACACTTTTCAGATATTTATTTGTAAGAAATGTTGAAAACCATTTATCATTTTCCTTCCATTTCACAATTATGTGCCACTTTGTGTTGGTCTATCACATAAAATGCCAATAAAATACATTTAGGTTTTTGGTTGTAACATGACAAAATGTGAAAAATTTCAAGGGGTGTGAATACTTTTTCAAGGCACTGTATATGTAGATGGGCATAGGGGCAATATGGAAGTGTTGCCGTTTAGGTTTGCATATTTAAATTAATAGGGGTAAATCCTATAGCGTCGAAGAGGAACTAAAGCATATAAAAAAATAAAACTTCTTGGACAGCCTTTCTCAAATTTTGTAACATGGAGGAATCCCTAAAATAACTTTCCAATCTTAGGGGGTCCCTGCTAATAATTACTATATCTACAGATAACAATACATGATTAGTGTGATGGTCATTGGGAAGAACGCTCCTAACATTTGTGGTCATTGGAAAGAGTCCCTCTTGCAGATAGGTAAAAAGATCACTGTTGCCAGTGCTTAATTATCTGAGAGGCAGAAACTGCTGATTGCTCAAGGAAACCCAGCAACCTCTAAGGGAACCCTAGGGTATCCACCAAACCCTTGTTGAGAAGAGCTATTCTAGGAGGTAGGGTCTTTTTGTAGTAGAGATGTTGTATCACTACTATCTTTTAACATTTGTGTGTACCCCCACTGTCAATTTTCATTGTGGCAGGTAGTGTATTAATTTTACTGTGACCCTTCATCGATGTTCAAAAAACAGTGAGGTACTCCTCAAAAATAACCTCCAAGAACGAGCAGACTCAGTTCTACTGGCAATGGCCTTTAGTGAAAGTGTCACCTCTGACAACAGGAGTGGACATTTAAATGCTATGAAAAGATGTAATATTCTATTTTGTGTATGCGTGGCAAAAGAAAACATTCAGTACTTACCGTACCTTTCCCCATGATTTACGCCTTTAAAAATTCTGCTGGGGATCCTGCCAGAAAATCAGTGAGCTTCTAACTTTCTTAGGTGAGTTGACAATACTGCCTACATCAATAGTACCTAACCTAGGGCACCTTGCTGATTCCTCCTTCCAGCAGCTGCCATGGTAAATATTTAGGGTTCGTTTTCATTAGAATGCAGCGTGGGAAACCGGCATTCCATGCTGGTTTCCAGCACTGCATTCCAATTGCACTGCCCTTGCGATCTGCAGCGGGTGTCAGTGGAAATTTATCGGCACCCCAAATGCAGGTTACAAACATAGTGTGTTTGCCAGCACCAGATCACACTAGATCACATGGTACAAAAATACCATGCGATCCGGTTGCAGTGTGTTTCCAAAAGTAGGGCATGCACTTCTTTTGGTGCAGAGTGGTGCAATTTCAGCCCATTCAAACTGAATGGGCTGAAATTGCACTGCGCAGAACTGCATGTGAATCACACAGGAACCGCATAACCTTCACTATATTCGACAATATTTACCTGTAGCATGATTTAGAGGTGGAAAGGAAGGTTTGGGGTAGATTTGGGTCATTTCTATTCAAATATGTTTACTGATTGTTTTAGAATATGGAAAATTGTTGTTTCCAATTAAAATATTAATTTTTAGCTCAGTTTCCTAGCTCGGGAACATAGCAAAGCTACTGTTTTTGTCTTCAATCATGCAACTGCGAGAGAAAGGGAAAAAAAAAACACAAAATGTTTTGCAGTTGCAGCCAAGAGGTAACAAAGAAGCCATCTGGAGCAGTTCATATCATGAAAAGAAGCCCAGATTTGCAATTTTAATGGACTCTATAATAAATAAAATACTCTGTTTGCACATGTTTATTCTTTTCATGGCTATTTACCATGACTACATACAGATTATCTATCTATCTATCTAACTATCTATTACTAATACTAAAATATAAATTTAATTTCAGTTAAAGGAATCCTGTGTATCCCTTTTTCTTTTTTTTTTGGGGGGGGGGGTGCAGGAAGGTAAAAAAAAAACTCTAGCCTTTAGAATCACTTTAATAAAAGTATTGAAAAAAAAACACTTTACTAAAAAACAATAAAAATAAAAAAATACATTTTGAAAGCTTTCTTAGATTACACAATTTCTTGACACCTGCCTAAAACCTTTGCACAATACTGTATATTATTGCAATATATCCATTAATACTTGGAAGGGTGACAGCCTCGCTGTTGATGTGTAATTCATCAAACACCACCACACCTACTGTAAATAGTAAAGTCTATATGACAAATTAATTTAGTATATCAATAACCTGTATACAGTATATACTGTATGCTGTGGGAATTTAATCTTACAAATTAAGGAAAATACTGTACAAATGTAATGTTACTGCTATTCTGGTTGCAACATTTAAACATAGAAGCATATCAGTAGCGATAAGCATTCAGACCAGACCAGATAATATTAAAAGGTTGCTTAAAATGCAGGTTTCCTGAACATGCACATTTTTATAGCCTGAGCATGTAATAATACACAATAATCTTTTAGCAAAAAGTCAGATGACAAGAAACAAGATAGTAGCCTGATTATTTTATGTAGTCATGAAACATACTGGAAACATACAGAGCAAAAAAAGGGAGTAAAGTAAAGAGGAAGCTGTTGCTATAGTACTTATTCAGAAAGCCGCAAAATAAATGATTCATACCAAAAGGTTTGATTTTGCAACTTTTTTTTTTAACCAGTTTATAAAATATCCAACAATACAATAGGCTGCACAACCACTAGTTTCCCTATTTAATACACTTTATTGTAACATGTTCATTGTGTCTCCCACTGGACTCTACTCTTTTACTGACATGTTTCACCTATTTAGGGATTATTGGTTATATAAATGATATACAGTTTGGGAATAAAAATACATGTAGCGGGTATGTACATTCCCGGGTGTAATTTGAACTTGGCAGAGACATTAGTGATGTGTAATTCCCTGCAGCCCAGCAGGTGGCGCTGTCGCCCTGGGCTGGGGTTGAATCATTGCTGTGTGTCGTGCCTCCTTTTTGTCCTCCCTCGGCAGCAGTATGGTGGGGCGGGGAACCCGCCGTGCTTGCTGGGAGAGGGTATAAAGGGGCCCGCCATCTTTGTCACGGGGGAGTCCCAGGCACCTTCAGCCTGCGGGCGGTGGTTCGTGTTGGTTCTCTAGGCGGGCCTAGGCCTAGAGGACAGCCGGAGGTCGTGTTCCATCCCAGGCACCTTTAGCCTGGGGTGAGGTACTCGGATGGAGGTCTGGAGCTCAGTGCCCAACAATGAGTTCCGTGAGGGAAGGAGATCCTAGGGAACCCCGGGAGTGGGTACCCGGATCCGGAAGGCGTAATGGACCGGGGGGAGCTCCTCACTTGAAGACCTGGTGCAGCATATTGCCAGTGACGGGTGAGCCTCTCATCGGAGACCGCCTGGAAGGAAATTCCCCCTCGCTCGGAGACCGCAACCCACTTTCAGGGAGGAAAGTGGAGAACACATTGTGTCTGGGCCTATTCGCATCCACACCTCCTTTTCTGTTCTGTTTCTACAAGGGAGTTCAACTGATTGTGTTCATTCGAGAAGAATAAAGGAGTGTTGAACTTTAATGGTGTGGGGCTCATTTCCTGACAGACATTGTTCAAGGTAACTCTTGGTGGAGGCTCCAGGTGCACAGCACTGATCCGAAGGTAAAGGAACTTTGCTTATATCACACTGACACCTGTGGTGAAGGCCAGGCGTGGTGTCCCCGCTCCCTTCCCCTCTAAGGTACCCCTAGACAAGAGAAGAGACGAGCTGAAGACAAAGAGGGGAGTGAGGAGGGCGCTACATACAATTTCTTTATTAGCCAATGACACAAAGCTGTGTGGTGAAATACAGTCCTTTTCATGGTGTCTCAGATTAACAAGCTGGCCTAGATGCACTGGTGGACTGGGCAACTCCTTAGAAAATATTTAATGTTGAATGTAAAGTTAGGCCATAGACCTAATACCAGCATGTAATGCTAATCTGCAGCTTCTAGAGTGAAGCATACACCACGGGTCTGGGACCGAGTGTTTGGTCTGGTAGTATCCAGGATGGAAGTTGGCTCAGGGAAATCCCTCGCAGGGGGTATCCTAACTGCTTCAGCTAGTGGGAGTAGATGGTTCCGATGCCAGGTCTTTAAGGGCCCCACCTTCCCTTCTGGCTTAAGTCTGTAAACGGGTAGGCCCGGTAATATCTTGCAGATAACATAGGGTTCAGGTCTCCATCTGTCTGCAAGCTTGTGTTTTCCGTAGCAACACTCTATCTCCAGGTTGTAAATCTTGAATCCGAACTTTCAGATCAAAGCTTTTCTTCTTGCGGGCCCCCCTTTGTTCTGAGGCCGCCTGGGCCTGTTCATAGGCCAACTTCAAATTGTGTCTGAGTCTATCAACATACCCTTTGTGGGAAGTGGCAGAAAAATGGTCTATGGAGGTGCCAAAGGCCAGATCTACCGGTAGTCTTGCTTCTCTTCTGAACATAAGTCGATATGGTGAGTACCCTGTAGCGTCACTGGTGGTGCTGTTGTATGCATTGTGAGGGGGTTAGCTTGGCAGCGGGTGTGTGTGACCCCCGGGATGGGCTCCCCACACAAAAACAGGCCCAGCAAATGGAGGTTGTGGTTTTCAAAATCAAAAAAAAAAAGTGCGGTTTATTTTCTATTTACAGTGACAAAACACAGCAAAGCCAAAAGAAACATAAACAAATTAAATCCTGGTCAACTTGACCTCTGACTAAACATACAGGTTTCCTAACTAACAACTGGGATCAGCCTAGTGCTGTCCTAGTCCCTAAGTCCCTGGTTTTAAATGTCCAAGCAAATAGCCACACAGGCTTTGTCTCACCGGACAAGGGTTCACTCTCTCCAGGAAGTCCACACAGGTCTGCTTCCAGGCATGAGCTAACACCTAATGAATCTGGGAGTTCTTATAGAGGCCTAAATGAGCTGACAAGTTTCAGCTGGTCTCATCAACTCCCTGTCTGTACGACGCCCCACACTCTCCCTAGAGGTATGAGTCATCCATGAGCCCACTAGCCTTAGCTGGGCTTATACAACTCTCCACCTAGTTGTACAAGTCGGCGTAAAGCCTGAATCTGGGCGAAATATATCTACCCCCCTGGATGCAACCAGGTGACTTTACCTTCCTGCTGTCACATACCCCCCCCCTCTTGTTTTAACCTCGGGGTTGGAACACCAGCAATCAGGCATTCATGTACTCGAGACAAAGCATCCACATTCCCCATTTGAACGCCAGGGCGATGCTTTACTGTGAAGTTGAATTCCTGGAGGGCCAGGAACCACCTATTCACTCTTCTATTTGTTTCCTTGTTTTGAGCCATCCACTTTAACAGAGCGTGATCCGTAACCATGTCAAAGTGCCTACCTAGCAGGTAGTACCGAAGGGAATCTAGAGCCCACTTCACCGCTAAACACTCCTTTTCAACGGTGGCGTAATTTACCTCATGGGACTTCAACTTCCTGCTGAGGTAAATGACTGGGTGCTCTTCCCCGTTCCAGACCTGGGACAATACTGCTCCTAACCCCACATCTGACGCATCACTTTGTACGACAAAGTCTTTAGAGAAGTCGGGTGAGTACAACACTGGCTGGCTACATAAGGCTTGTTTCAAGAATTGGAATGCTGCCTCAGCCTCGGGGGTCCATTTAATCATGACCGACCCTTTCCCCTTCGTTAGGTTGGTTAGGGGCACAGCCTTAGAGGCAAAGTGGGGAATGAATCGCCGATAATACCCAGCGATTCCCAGAAAGGCTCGTACCTGCTTCTTGCTGTTGGGACGTGGCCAACTCTGGATGGCCTCGACTTTGTTGAGTTGGGGTTTTATTACTCCCCTCCCAATGGTGTACCCAAGATATTTGGCCTCCTCCTGCCCAATGGTACACTTCTTGGGGTTAGCCGTAAACCCCGCTTCCCGAACAGAGTCCAGGACTGCTTGCACTTTTGGCAGATGTGAGGCCCAATCTGTGCTATGGACAATTACGTCATCCAGGTAAGCCGCAGCATACTTCCGATGGGGCCTCAGCATCTGGTCCATTTTCCGCTGGAATGTGGCCGGCGCATTCTGTAACCCGAACGGCATTCTTTTATATTGGAACGCCCCGTCTGGGGTTACAAATGCGGTTTTCTCTTTGGCCAATTTGGCCAGGGGGATTTGCCAATACCCTTTTGTGAGGTCAAGAGTCGTCATGTATCGGGCTGTTCCCAGCCGGTCGATCAACTCATCTATACGTGGCATGGGGTAGGTGTCAAATTTTGTAACTTTGTTCAACTGACGAAAATCGTTACAAAATCGCCAGCTCCCATCCGGTTTAGGCACCAACACAATGGGACTAGACCAATCACTTTGGGACTCCTCTATCACCCCTAAGTTCAGCATTTTCTGTACTTCCTCCCGTATTGCCTCCCGTCGGGCCTCTGGGATCCGATAGGGTTTTAACTTCACCCTTTCACCGGGCGGGGTAATGATGTCATGCTCTACCCCAGATGTTTGTCCCGGCAGCTCAGAGAATACCTCCTTGTTGCGAAGCACAAACTCCTTAACCTCCTGTTGTTGGGGTTGTGACAAGGTGGCTGCTATTCCAACCTCAGGAATCACGCAACCAGTTTGAGCTGGTGACCAAGTGTCTGCGACTAGGGACTCTCTATCCCTCCAGGCTTTCAACAGATTAACGTGATAGATCTGTTCGGGCTTTCGTCTTCCTGGTTGTCTGACCTTGTAATTCACTTCGCTCACTTTTTCCATTATCTCGTAGGGGCCTTGCCATTTGGCAAGGAATTTACTTTCAACCGTAGGGACAAGTACCAGTATCCTATCCCCCGGGGAAAAGGTACGGGTCGTGGCTCCACGGTTGTACACTCTCTGCTGTGCTAACTGCGCTTGGGCCAAATGTTCCTTCACGATGGGCATTACCTGTGCAATTCGGTCTTGCATCAGGGCGACATGCTCAATCACACTCCTGTGGGGAGAACTCTCACTTTCCCAAGTTTCCTTGGCAATATCCAACAGCCCTCTTGGGTGTCTCCCATACAGTAACTCAAAGGGGGAGAATCCCGTAGAGGATTGGGGCACCTCCCTAATAGCAAACATCAGATAAGGAAGTAGACAGTCCCAATCCTTTCCATCTCTATCCACCACTTTCTTCAACATTTGCTTTAGGGTTTTGTTGAATCTTTCAACCAGCCCATCGGTTTGGGGGTGATACACAGATGTACGTAATTGCGTCACTTTGAACAATTTACACAGCTCCTTCATAACCCGGGACATAAAGGGTGTACCTTGGTCCGTAAGCAGTTCTCTACAAATACCCACCCGGCTAAACACAAGAGATAGCTCTTTGGCTATGGTTTTGGCCGAGGTATTTCGGAGAGGGATCGCTTCTGGATAACGGGTGGCATAGTCCATTATAACTAATATGTACTGGTGCCCCCTAGCGGACTTGATTATAGGACCTACCAAATCCATGGCGATCCTCTCAAACGGGACCTCAATGATGGGTAGAGGGACCAGCGGGCTACGGAAATGTGGCATCGGGGCCGACCTCTGACACACAGGGCAGGAGGAACAATAATTTTCTATGTCCTTTATCACCCCCGGCCAATAGAATCTCTGTAATACCCTCTCTCGGGTTTTCTCTGTCCCCAGATGACCTCCAAGAATGTGCCCATGAGCCAACTCCAACACCAACTTCCTGTAAGGTTTGGGCACCACAAGCTGCTCAACGGTTTCTTCTGCCCTTTTTGCCACCCGATACAGTAGGTCCTTCTCTACGCTGAAGTATGGGTAAGTGCAGGTATTATCTGGGTTCACTAACTCGCCATCTATTTTCACTACGTTTTCCCGTGCCTTTATTAGGGCGGGGTCTTTCAACTGTTCTGTGGCAAAGTTTTCCCTGTGAACCTCAAGATCAGAAAACTCCACAGACGGTAGGTTTTCGTCTGAGGAGGTGGGCTCCTCTCCAGTTTCTTGAGTCTCCCCTGCCAATACTGATAAGGGAAATTCCGGAGAGTCCTCACCACTCTCAGGGGAGTTCTGGCTATCCCATTCCTGGTACATAGGGGCACCAGTGGGGGGCTCAGGATCATCCCACAGTTCCCAGAACTTCGGAAAATCCCTTCCCACAATGGCGTCATGCGGTAACTGAGATACTAAGCCCACTGGATGAGAGAGGGTACCTTTGGGGGTCTCGAAACACACTGTAGTCACTGGATACTCTCGGGTGTCCCCATGCACACAAATAACAGCTACCTTGCTATTCCCAGAGACCTCTGTTTTAACTAACTCAGCCTTTATCAGGGTCACAAGGCTACCTGAATCCAGCAATACCACAACATTTCTACCATTAACACACATTTTGCATAAATGTTTCTCAGTTCCTCGAATGGCAGTGCATGCGACTGTCGCACACAGCGACTGACGTCTGCCCATCAGAAAGTCACACTGCATGGGTTCTTCCACAACCGGGCAATTGGCTGCAATATGTCCCGCTTGCCGGCAGCGGTAGCAAACGATCCTTCTTGCCGCCTCTTGAGCCGCTGATTTCCCAGGCTGTTCTCGCCAAACTTGGGGTAGAGCTCCCACCCTCTCACTCTCTCCACCCTCACCCCTTGGAATCCTCTTATCCGCCCCTGGGGATGGTCTGGTCTTAGGGTGGAAAGTCCGAGTGTCTCTGGAAGAGGCCGTCAGGTTCTCTGTAGCCAAGTATTTCTCCACACGATCCACAAGACCATCGGCCGTCTCTGGGTCTCCATGGCTTACCCACTTTTGGATGGCAGTAGGAAGAGCTCTCAAAAACCGATCCATTACAACACGTTCCACAATCTTTGGTGCGGACAAAGTCTCTGGCTGTAGCCACTTTCTGCTCAGGTGAATGAGATCATACATTTGAGACCTGGGGGGTTTTCCAAGCTGGAAAGTCCAGTTATGCACACGCTGAGCCCGGACAGCCTGGGTGACACCCAGCCTTGCCAATATTTCAGCTTTTAGCATCACATAGTCTTTTGCTTGGTCAGGCTCTAGGTCATAGTAAGCCTTCTGCGATTCACCAGTTAACAGAGGAGCCACCAGTCCAGCCCACTGCTCCTCAGGCCACTTTTCTCTTTCAGCAGTCCTTTCAAATGTGGTCAAAAATACCTCTGGATCATCCTCTCCAGTCATTTTTGTCAACAAACGACTCACCCCAAAGGACGCGGTATTAGTGGGACGGCTTTCCTCACTGGTCTGCGGACGTTGCTGCATTACTGCTTCCATTTGTTGTAGTCTCTGCTCTTGCTTCTGTAACAGGTCTATGAAGCGGGCCTCAGATTGCTGCTGGGCTTGTTGCTGAGCTTCCAGACTCTGTTGGTGAGCTTGCTGCTGGGCTGCGAAGTTCTGTTGTTGAGCTGCAAGGCTCTTTTGCAAACCTGCATTTGTCTGCTGTTAATTGGCATTTGCTAGAGCCAGCTGCTTCAGTATCTCCTCCATGCTGGCTTAAAAAAAAACTGCCACTGGTTCTCCACCAACTGTGAGGGGGTTAGCTTGGCAGCGGGTGTGTGTGACCCCCGGGATGGGCTCCCCACACAAAAACAGGCCCAGCAAACGGAGGTTGTGGTTTTCAAAATCAAAAAAAAAAAGGTGCGGTTTATTTTCTATTTACAGTGACAAAACACAGCAAAGCCAAAAGAAACATAAACAAATTAAATCCTGGTCAACTTGACCTCTGACTAAACATACAGGTTTCCTAACTAACAACTGGGATCAGCCTAGTGCTGTCCTAGTCCCTAAGTCCCTGGTTTTAAATGTCCAAGCAAATAGCCACACAGGCTTTGTCTCACCGGACAAGGGTTCACTCTCTCCAGGAAGTCCACACAGGTCTGCTTCCAGGCATGAGCTAACACCTAATGAATCTGGGAGTTCTTATAGAGGCCTAAATGAGCTGACAAGTTTCAGCTGGTCTCATCAACTCCCTGTCTGTACGACGCCCCACACTCTCCCTAGAGGTATGAGTCATCCATGAGCCCACTAGCCTTAGCTGGGCTTATACAACTCTCCACCTAGTTGTACAAGTCGGCGTAAAGCCTGAATCTGGGCGAAATATATCTACCCCCCTGGATGCAACCAGGTGACTTTACCTTCCTGCTGTCACAGCATGCACAACTGCCGCTATGTGGTTACTCCAATGCTGCTTCTTTTCACTGCTTAAGGTCCCCAGCATGTTGAGCAGGGTTTGGTTGAACCTCTCCGGCTGAGCATCACCTTGTGGATGATAGGGGGTAGTTCGTGTCTTCTTGATCCCCAAGGAATCCAGGAGTTTCCGGATCAGCCGACTTTCAAAATCCCTTCCCTGATCTGAGTGAAGCCGTTGTGGTAGCCCATAATGTACGAAGTATTTCTCCATAAGTACTTTGGCTACAGTGGAAGCCTTCTGGTCTTTGGTTGGGAAGGCCTGGGCATACCGGGTGAAATGGTCGGTTACTACCAGAACATTCCCTAGTCCATTCAAATCGGGTTTGAGGCAGAGAAAATCAATGCATACCAGATCCAGTGGGCCTTGACTTTGCAGGTGGCCCATTGGGGCAGCTTGATGGGGTAAAGTCTTTCTCTGGATGTATCGTGCACATGAGTGGCAGTATTCTTCAACTTCGGCCCTCATGCAAGGCCAATAAAAATGATTCCTAACGAGTTGGAAGGTCCTTTCCGCCCCTAGGTGGCCATGGTTGTCGTGCAGAGCAACCGAGACAGTCTCTCTGTGTTTCTCGGGCAGGAATAACTGCCATTTGTCTTCCAGGTCATCAGAGGGGCCCCTTCGGTAGACCACTCCCTGATGCACCTGCAACCTGTCCCACTCCTTCCTCAACAGGCGAGCTTCCTTTGAAGGGTGACGCAGGAGTCTATTTGGATCCTGATTCTCCAGGGTCTCTAAAACCAATCTCCCCATGGGGTCTTCCAGTTGGTCACACCTCAACTCCTTCTTTGACAGTCTTGGCAAGATATCTTCCCCCAGCTGGGTTACCCCACAGTATTGCTTGGGAACTCCTACTATGGTAACCACTATCTCTTCTGCTCTTGAGCCGCCACTGGCTTGGAGTTCAGCCCCCTGACAGAGGGCCCACACCCCGTCGGGTGCCACTAGGGTCCAATCTTCTGCACTGCTGGTGGGGATATGAGATCTTCTAGACAAGGCGTCTGCATCTCGATTTCCAGCTCCAGGCCTGTATTTTAGGCTGAAGTTAAATGCAGACAGTGCCGCCAGCCATCTATGTCCAGTGGCATCCAGCTTTGCTGTGGTGAAAAGATAGGTGAGGGGGTTGTTATCGTTTTTCACAGTGAATTCTGCCCCATACAGATAGTCTCTGAGTTTGTCAACTACCGCCCACTTAAGGGCTAGGAATTCCAACTTATGGGTGGGGTAGTTCTTTTCAGAGGGAGTCAGACTCCTGCTCACATATGCAATGGGTCGCAGTTGCCCTTCATGCTCCTGGTAGAGCACTCCTCCCAGACCATCATGACTGGCATCTACGTGAAGTTCATAAGGCTTCTTTGGGTCTGCGTAGGCCAGGACAGGGGCAGTGGTTAGGTTTCTCTTCAACATCTGGAAGGCATCTTCGCACTTCTCGTTCCACTGGTCCTTGACTGATTACCCTAGCTTTCTGGGGCCTGAGTCATCCTCTTCCCTCTCCGTCTTGAGCAGCTCATTCAGAGGCCTGGCTATCCGAGCAAACTCTTCCACGAACCTCCTATAATAAGAGCAGAACCCCAAGAAGGATCTGAGTTCTGTCACGGTGGTGGGCCTTGGCCAGGAGGTGACTGCCTCCAACTTCTCGGGGTCTGTGGCTACCCCATCCTCGGACACTATGTGTCCCAGATAGTTGACTGCTGACTGATAGAACTGGCATTTTTCAGGTGAGAGCTTGAGTCCCTCTTCACTGAGTCTTCTCAAAACTTTCTCCAGCCTTTCTTCATGCTCTTCCAAGGTTCTCCCAAAGACAATGATGTCTAAGTATACAAGGACTTTGATGAGGTTCATATCTCCTACAGTCTTCTCCATGAGACGTTGGAAGGTGGCTGGGGCTCCAGACAGACCTTGAGGCATCCGGTCAAATTCAAAGAACCCCACAGGGGTTATGAAAGCTGTCTTCTCTTTGTTTTCTGGATGCATAGGGATTTGATAGTACCCGCTCTTGAGGTCCATAACACGGAACCACTTGGCTCCAGACAAGCTCTGTAGGGCATCCTCTATCCTCGGAGTGGTGTATTGGTCGGGTATGGTTCTCCTGTTGAGGGTCCTGTAGTCTATGCACAGCCTCAATGATCCATTCTTCTTTCTGACCACCACTATCGGGGAGGCATAGGGACTTCTAGACTCTCGGATCACACCGGTTCACTTGAGCTCGGCGAGCTGTTCCCTCAAGTCCTCGAGGTCTGCTAACGGAACTCGCCTGACTCTCTCCCTGAAGGGCTTGTCTTCCTAGAGGCGGATTTGATGCACTCCTAGCATACCCCACATCGAACTCATCTTGGGAGAAGATCTTTTCCCACCTGGTCAACTGGGCCTTGGCTCTCTCTTTCCAAGCCCTGGGCAGGTTTGGGTTCTCCATGGAAAGCTTCTCCCACTTAGTCCCTTCTCCATCTGTCTCCTCCACATCCGACAAAGCAACTGGGGTAGCAGGGCTCACCTGGCACAGCAACATCCTGGCTGGGATTTCCATGATGCCATCCGTAGTATTCCTAACACTCACAGGTACTTTACAGTGGGCCTTCTTCAGGGCCCTCAATGGGACCACTTCTGGGACTACTTCTAAGCCAGAGGGTTCTCCCCTTGGGTCAGGTTCCAGCATAACTTTAGAGAGCTGCCCTGGGGGATTCTTTTGAGCTTCTCCTGATTTCCCTGCGTGTTTCCACTTGGGGACCCTCGTTTGAGGTCCATTGGATCCCTTTCATCTCGGAGCTCCCCACATAGGTGGGATGCGACCTTGTGCCTCACCTTGTGTTCTCTGCCGTGCGTGTGGTTCCTTGGTGCACTGAATGTTGATCCTCTTTTGGACAAATTACTGTAAGCACATTATTATATTTTATTTTTTAATATTATTTTTTATTATTATTTTTATCTATGTGCATATATGCATTGTGAAATTTGTAATTTATATCATATTGTATATCCAACAGAATGGGTTTATCTATAAATCTGAAAACCTTTTGTCTACAATTCCCCCGAAGAAGGGTATAACCGAAACAGCTGTCGGGTTTGACAAAAAAACAAAAAATAATATATGTTTAAATTTCTTCTTTTTGTATCTATGTTAATTTCCAGGTTGTATTTGTACATAATCCATGTGATTTACATCAAATTTGTCCTTTTGTAACTATTTATTAAAAATCTATATATTTTCAACATACTCTGATGTGTGTTTTTCAGTCACTCTCAAAGTCCCACCTCCAAGGGGGTTTTTTGTTTTATTTACTTATTTTTGGGATGTGGTGACTGTTAAACAAATACAATCTTGCAGATGTCGGTCTTCTTTGTCTTCAGCATAACAAAGGGCCCAGGCTGCTCCCAAGTGAGTTTCACCGTGGCTTTTAAACAGGCAACTTCGCCGGGCTGCAGCACTATCCCTCTTCTTCCCAGCCTCCAGACCTTCCCTACCCCCTCTTCTGGGGCCTTCTGTTCCAAGATCAGTCGCTGGTAGGCTGTCTTCAACATTGGGTGGATCTCAGTGGCTGTGGGGTCTTTTCCTTTTGTTAGTGGGGCCAAGAGTCTTCGGACCAAATCCGTGTTGGTCCCTATTATTAAGAAACTCTTGTTAGCTCCAGGCGGTCGGGGGCATACCACAGCTAAAGTATCGAACACTTCAGCCTTCCCGGCTATGGACGGGTCAAAAGTCAGTTTTATAGGCAGATAGCCATCATAAGGGAAACTCTCTGTCCCAATCCCCCATATCTTCAGCTCTTCAATCTTCTGGATGGGTAGGTGACTTAGATGCTTGTCATAAAAGTCCCGGTACAACAGGGTCACTTGTGCCCCAGAATCCAATATGGCTCTTGTGTAGACTCCCTCCACTTGGACAGGTACTATCGGGGAGGGACCTACCAGCTTCTCTGGATATCGCTTCGAAGGAGTCTCTTTCCTTGGATCTTTGCGTTTCCCTTTTGGACTTTCTTTCTTTTCTCTTTGGACCTAAGCCTCTCTTGGGTCTGGCATGCATTGATCTCCCTCCTTTTAATGGGTGTAACTACCCGCTGAGGGACATTATTCTCTTCTTTTTTTTTTTGTGTGTTCCCACTGAGGAACCTTGTACTTCTTCTGAGGGGTCTTGTCCACTCTTTTCCTGTGCTTCTCATTCAGTTTGGAGCTCACTGGAGATGATGGGAACCCGGTTGACTCCTTCACCGGGGCCCTCTGAAGTTTTCCGCTGGCTTGCGATTATTCCATTTTTTTTTCTTGGAACTGGAACACACTTTGGCAGCATGGCCAACCCCTCCACAATTGAAACAAGTCATGTCCCCCTAATCTTGTAAAGATGCGGGCGCTGAGGTGTTTGGGAACAGTTCCTTCCTTGGTCCTTCCCTCTCCCTCTCTGGTATCCCTGGATCCTTTTTCATCAGAGAGGTCAGCATCTCCAATACCTGGGACATCTGTGACTTTAAGGTATCTATCTCTGAGTCTCTTTCCAGGGTCATGGCCGTCCTGACCATCACCGGAGGAGGGTTAACTGGCTCAACTGGTTGGTTCCTCTTCTTCTCCTCCAGCATAGCTTCTTCCTCTCTGATCACTCGGATTAAGTCAGGGTACTCCAGGCTCTTCCCGTCCTGTCTTGTGCGTAGCGCCAAGGCGATGGGGTCCAGGGGCTGAGATCCTCTCATCACCTGCTGAACACGGGCCTCATCCACCTTCCGCGGGTCGATCCCCTTCTTCAGTATCATCTTATGCAGGATCTTATCCAAGCGCCTCATGAACTCTAACAGTTTCTCTCCTGTCTTTTGGTAGCAGTGCTCCAGCTGGTAATTGAGCTCAGTGATTTTCTCTGTCCCACCGAACACATTCTGCAGAATGTCCAGATAATCCTGCGCATCACAGTCTGTCTTGCTCATCTTGAGGTTGCGTATGGCCTCTAGAGCAGGCCCCTTTAAACTCTCAGCAATTCTCTGCTTCTTCCTGTGGTCTGGGACTCCCATTCTTCTAAGGCCTGAGTGGCACTGTCCAACCACTCCTCAAACCCCTCTTCACCCGAAGGTACAGGTTTCCTACCAGAGAATATTCTGACTTTTTTGTATCCTGACATTTGATAGTCTGTAGGATCCTTCTTACACTGGGCTACAATCTCCCCCAGGACTGCGCATTATTCTGCGCTGAGGGTGGCAGGCGGTGACCCGGAGCTCTCTTTAGCCTTCCGGTTTTCTGTTTTTGGGGACTGCAGTGGGGATACCTGTGGAGATGATGGTTTGGGTGTCTGTCCCCATCCTCCTGGTATGAGTGGCAGCGCATGTATTAAGCTATAGGTCTGATCATCCATCGCTCTTATACTTGGACCCTTGAAATGTTCTGGGATTTCATTCATCCATGCTATCAGTGGGTGGGTCAGTGTGGAATCCATTCTGACATCCATCACCCATACCTTCTGGTTTGGGGACAGTGACGTTACTAGCCGCTTCACCGCTTCTTCTTGCCAGGTCCCTGGGAGTTCTATAACTACTGCCGTGGCTGAATCTGTGTAGGCCGCCTTGCACCACTGTTCTACTTCCAGTGGGTCCATGCTGGTACTTTTGGCGCGTTACTTGCTGCAACAGGATCCCGGACTCCAGAGCCCCCACGTGTAGCGCTACCCCCAGTTAAGAGAGCCGCTGGATTTGTTTCGGGCCCTGTGTACAGCACCGTCAACCCCCGGCAATCTACTCGACCCACACTGGCACAGCTAGTCTAGGGATGGTTCTCTTATCACAATCTAACAGTTTATGCACATAATCTATTTGTATTGCAAGGGTAACCTCTTTGCATAAAGACAACACACTGATAGCAACAGATAGATTATAAAGTTTCTTTACTTTGGATAAAAGGCATAAGGTTAACACATAACACATATATGTCTGCAGAGCCCTGCAGCAGAAAATATAACACAGGCGTTTACCCGCCAAGTACAACTATCTCTAACTATGCGCCCTTATGGCGCAGCAACCAATGTTCTAACTACAGATCAGGCCTGACCCAGATCTAAACTCAGTCTCTAGCAGAACAATTTCTTTGCATGCAACTTGCCTGGTGGTGCACAACAGGAATGGTAATTTGTAATCCAAAGGGTAGGAAAATGAGAAGAAGCATGAACCCCTCACAGGAGACTACTCAACTCAGTTCCGCCACTAGTCTCCTGTGGGACAGTAAAATAGAACCCGGAGGGCCAAGGCAGTCTCTAGGCCGAATCAAAGTATAGTCTATATGAATGAGCAGGTGCTCGCTCACCACTCCGGACGCGATCCCAGTCCGAGACTTCCACCTACTGTGTCAACGACTGGGTCTCCGGTCCAACTGATGTCCAAACTCGACAAAGTCAGGTGCCACCCAAGCTTCGTAGTGGGGTGGAAGGCTCTCTGGAAGTTGTGCAAGGCCCTGGCTTCCGGCCTGCACTGCAGCAGATCCGCACAGGAAGACCTGTTGATTGCAGCGCGGTGTCCAAAGAGGCCGAGCTCAGCCTCGCTCTCTTCTTATATAGCCCCTCCCATGAGTCTCTGCGGTGGCTAAATGCACCCTGGATGCCGATGGTAGGGCGAACATGGAAATGCCACCCCAAATACCAGCCACAGCAGTGTGAAAGAGGTGGTAAAATCCAAGAGTCAACACAAAGGGGCTGCAGCGTGACAAACTGAGTGGGTGACGGGTAACAAAAAAGGACCCGCCACCCTGGGTGCCCATGTGAACTAACGGGACAACCACCCGGGGGATCCATAAACAGGGTGAAGCGGGAGGGGGAAGATGATGAAAAGAACAGCGGAGAGAATACACATGGTGTCAGGAATCAGATATGATCAGAACTATGTGGACTGCAACAGAGGAAACCACAAACAGAAATAGGTGAAGTAAGTAGTTTATTAAAGATAAATAAATATAAATGTGAACACACCACCAGCACAAAAGTGAACAACAAAACAACCAATTAGTGACAATAACCAACCAGCATAAGTAGTAAAAGGGAGAACCATAATCGTAGTCAAGCCAGGCCAGAATCATTAATGGGAGATCAGCAGATGGGGGGCCAGGAGTGGACAGACAGGGACAAGCAGGGGGCAATCAGGCTGCAGAGCAAGGCTCCAGGGATCCAGGGATAAGGACAGACACAACAGGTTCAGGTTCAGGTTCAGGTTCAGAAGACAGGAGACAGGGTTCAAGTAGACAGGCTGCAGGTCAGGGCACGAGGACGATACCAGGGCAGTGTGTGTGTGCACTTGCCGGGTATTTATACCTGCTAACAGGCTCAGGTGACCCCTGATTGCAGGAAGTAACATCTGCACCACACTGCCAGGATCCATCCGCTGGTGGACGCCAGTACTGCGGCCCAAGGATGATATAACACCAGCAGAGAGAAGTTCCCCTGACAGTTCAGAACTGCCAGAAGACACCTGCTGGTGGACCTCAGTACTGCACACCAGATGATAGATACTACCAGCGGTTCGAACCTTTCCTTACAGTACCCCCCCCTCGAAGGAGCGACCTCCCGGCGCTCCGAACAAGCAATTGAGGGAGAAAGTCTATGGCGTCAAGACAGGCAGTAGACAAAGTCACAACAGGTTGGGCAAAAAGTACATTAGGCTGGGTAGCAGGCACAGGAACCTGAAGCTGAGTAGCAGGTACAGGTGCATCAAGCTGGGCAGCAGGTAAATCAAGCTGGGCAGCAGGTATGGGTACATCAAGCTGGGCAGCAGACACATCAAGCTGGGCAGCAGGAACAGGCACATCAAGCTGGGCAGCAGGCACAGGCACTTCAAGCTGGGCAACAGGCAAGAGCACATCAAGCTGGGCAGCAGGAATGAGCACATCAAGCTGGGCAGCAGGCATGGGCACATCAAGCTGGGCAGCAGACAGTGGCACATCAGGCTGGGCAGCAGACAAGAACATCTCAGGCTGGGCAGCGGACAGGAACACATCAGGCTGGGCAGCAGGCTCCGGGTCATCGAGCTGGGCAGCAGGCTCCGTGTCATCGAGCTGGGCAGCAGGCCCTGGGTCATCGAGCTGGGCAGGAGGCTCCGGGTCATCAAGGAACACCTCAGGCTGGGCAGCCGACAGAAACACCTCAAGCTGGGCAGCAGATCGGAACACCTCAAGCTGGGCAGCAGACCAGAACACCTCAAGCTGGGCAGCAGACTGGAACACCTCAGGCTGGGCAGCAGACCGTAACATCTCAGGCTGGGCAGCAGGCAGGGACATCTAAGGCTTGGCAGCAGGCAGGAACTCATCAGGCTGGGCAGCAGACAGGGGCACATCAGACTGGGCAGCAGGATCCTCAGGCCGGGAAACGGGCACCACAACCTCAGGCCGGGAAATGGGCACCACAACCTCAAGCCGGGAAACGGGCACCGGATCTTCAGGTGAGGACACAGGCACCAGATATTCAGGCGGGGTCACAGGCACTGAATCTTCAGGCGGGGTCACAGGCACAGAATCTTCAGGCGGAGTCACAGGCACCAAATCTTCAGGCAGGGTCACAGGCACCGAATCTTCAGGCGGGGACACAGGCATCGGATCTTCAGGCGGGGACACTGGCCCCCGGATCTTCAGGCGGGGACACAGGCCCCCGGATCTTCAGACTGGGACACCGGATCTTCAGACTGGGACACCGGATTTTCAGACTGGGACACTGGCATCAGGACTTCTGGTTGGAAGGCAGGCACCGGAACATCAGGCTGGAAGACAGGCATCGGCACATCAGGCTGGAACACTGGCTCTGACACTTCAGGCTGGAAGACTAGCTCTGGCACACTTCAGGCTGGAAAACTGGCTCTGGCACTTCAGGATGGAAGACTGGCTCTGGCACTTCAGGCTGGAAGACTGGCTCTGGCACTTCAGGCTGGAAGACTGGCTCTGGCACTTCAGGCTGGAAGACTGGCTCTGGCACTTCAGGCTGGCAGGCTGGCACAGGACCTTCAGGCTGGCAGGCTGGAACAGGAACTTCAGGCTGGCAGGCTGGCACAGGAACTTCAGGCTGGCAGGCTGGCACAGGAACTTCAGGCTGGCATACAGGAACTGGAGCGTCAGACTGAAGCAGTTTGATTGGTGTGGAGGCAGGTTGGGTTACTGGTAGGATCGTTCTGGTCGGAAAGAACTTCCGTCTCTTCTTTGGCTTAACCACTGAAGTCCTGTAGGTAAGGGGTGTAGCAGACTGGAAAGGAGGATTGGGATATGGCAGAGGTAACAGTAGCTGGGGGAAGTTCTTGTGGGTTTGTAGGCAGCTGAGAAGAGGCAGGTGGGTTAAATGCAGGATAGGTACAGGGAGAAGAGACTGGATGTTGGTATCTGGTGGGTAGCAGTGTGTACTGAACTGCGACTGGGGTTGCCATGGGTGATGGAAAAACATACATTTGGGTCAGCTGGTGTCTGATGGAAGAGGTGGTTTGTCTGGCTGGGGCTGATTGCATCATGCCGGACCATGCTGAGAGTATGGGTTGTACAAACTGTAATTTTAAATCTCGCTGTCTATCTAATGATACAGGAATGGTTGAGGGAAGTAGATAAAATAAGAATTATGGAAGAGGCAATACAACTACACAAGGAACCTAAAAATGTAGATACTAAAATTTGGAGTAGGGTGGAGTTCAGACAGTCCCTGGTATATGCAAGTTATATGAGTAGTGAATTACGAGACTGAAGGAATTTTGGTCGGTTTAGCCTAAGGTAGGAGGAGTAGGCATTCCCCTCCTCCCCCCCTTAGGGTGTTTTTTTTTTTGTCCACGAGGAGGTTAGTGGATACTGGGGGAAGAAAGGGATACCCTTGCCCCCTTATAAATAGTAAAATATTTTTAGATGTCACAAAAGTTAATTACAGGATAAGATTTGGGAAACTGAGCACGATGCGTTTATAACGACACAGGTGGGTGGGGTTTTTTTTTCTTTTCCTTTTTTGATTTACGAGGAGGTTAGTGGGTACTGGGGGAAGAAAGGGACACCCTTGCCCCCTTATAAACAATAAAATATTTTAGATGTCACAAAAGTTAATTACAGAATAAGATTTGGGGACTGAGCACGTAGCATTTAAAACGATATAGGTAGGTGGGTTTTTTTTTTTTAATTACACGTGCAGTAGTGGGAAATGGGGAAAGAGAGTAATTCTCTCGTCCCCTCATAAACAAAAATACTGAGGTCAAAGTCACAAATAGGGATGAGCTCAGTGTTCGAGTCGAACATACGTTCGACTCGAACATCGGCTGTTCGATCGTTCGACGAAGGTCGAACGATTTGGGCCGTTCGCGACAAATTCGAGTGAAGCGAACGGTCCACAATTCACTACGCCATTGCAGTGCAATCCAGGCGCTGTGATTGGCCAAGCATGCACTGTGATCACCCATTGCTTGGCCAATTACAGCGCCGGCAGTTAGGAGAGCCATAATTGGCCACAGGCAGGATGCCTGTGGCCAATTATAGCTCAGGGGGATTTGGTACACACCCCACACTATAAAAGGCCGCCAGCGCGGCGGCCTTGTGTAGTGTGTTCCGGTTCAGGGAGAGAGAAGGATAGGCAGGGACAGTGTCAGTGCTATTTGTTCATTTAACTTGTGTGCAGGGAGAGAGAAGGATAGGCAGGGACAGTGTCAGTGATATTCTTTGCTAAACCTTGTGTGCAGGGAGAGAGAAGGATAGGCAGGGACAGTGTCAGTGATATTCTTTGCTAACCCTTGTGTGCAGGGAGAGAGAAGGATAGGCAGGGGACAGTGTCAGTGTCATTTTTGCTAAGCCTCCTGCACAGTATACACCTAAAGCTAGCCCTTATTGCTGTGTTTTCCTGTTGTGTTACACAGGCAGGCATCTGCAGCACTTACAGCGGGCATAGTGTGCTTCCTGCAAAATATACACCTGAAGCTAGCCCTTATTGCTGTGTTTTCCTGTTGTGTAACACAGGCAGGCATCGGCAGCACTTACAGCGGGCGTAGTGTGCCTCCTGCACATTATACACCTGAAGCTAGCCCTTATTGCTCGTGTTTTTTTTCTTTTGTGTTACACTAACAGGCATCTGCAGCACTTACAGCGGGCGTAGTGTGCTTCCTGCAAAATATACACCTGAAGCTAGCCCTTATTGCTGTGTTTTCCTGTTGTGTAACACAGGCAGGCATCTGCAGCACTTACAGCGGGCGTAGTGTGCCTCCTGCACATTATACACCTGAAACTAGCCCTTATTGCTCGTGTTTTTTTTCTTTTGTGTTACACTAACAGGCATCTGCAGCACTTACAGCGGGCGTAGTGTGCTTCCTGCAAAATATACACCTGAAGCTAGCCCTTATTGCTGTGTTTTCCTGTTGTGTAACACAGGCAGGCATCTGCACCACTTACAGCGGGCGTAGTGTGCCTCCTGCACATTATACACCTGAAGCTAGCCCTTATTGCTCGTGGTTTTTTTCTTTTGTGTTACACTAACAGGCATCTGCAGCACTTACAGCGGGCGTAGTGTGCTTCCTGCAAAATATACACCTGAAGCTAGCCCTTATTGCTGTGTTTTCCTGTTGTGTAACACAGGCAGGCATCTGCAGCACTTACAGCGGGCGTAGTGTGCCTCCTGCACAGTATACACCTGAAGCTACCCCTTATTGCTGGTTTTCCCATCTCCCTGCAGGCCATTAGAATGTCTGGAAGGCAAACAGGGACAGGCAGACAGTCAGGAGCCAATAAAAGAGGGCAAGCAGGCTCTGTGTCTAGAGACAACAGTGCTGGTCGTGGACGCGGTGCATCGTCAGCAGCACGTGGCCATGGGACACGCTTGTCCTTATTTTCGGCAGCTGGACGTGTTGAGCCGCATCATGCCGAAGACTTGGTAGAGTAGATGACCAAGCCCTCCTCATCCTCCTCATCCTCTCTCACCCAGGCTCAGGGTACTGGTAAAGCAGCTGCCAAAGCGTCCTCTTCCCTCGTATCAATGTCATCATCAGTCACTCCTTCCTTAAACCCACCGTGTCCTCCTGAGGAGTCCCCCGAACTGTTTGAGCACAGTGTTGGGTACATGCTCCAGGAGGATGCCCAGCGTTTCGAAGGGTCTGAAGATGATACCCAGCTAGAGGAAGGCAGTAGCGTGAGAGCAGAGAGAGGGGATGCTCAAGAAGGACAGCAATCTGGCAGCCATGTTCCAGCAGCTGCAGCATACTGCCAGATTGGCTCCAGTGATGAGGAGGGAGGGGATGATGAGGTCACTGACTCCACGTGGGTGCCTGATAGGAGAGAGGAGGAGGATGAGGAGGAGGCACATCTCCAACAAGGCTGGATGCCCTCGGGGGGCCAGCGTAAGGGCAGCACACCGACTAAATCACACCGCAGAGCTCCGCCTGTGCAGGGCGCTGCCTCTGCCCGTTATTCCAAAAGTTCTTTGGTGTGGGCCTTTTTTGAGTCCAGTGCATCAGATCGCACCGCTGCTGTTTGCAACATATGTCTGAAGCGTATCTCGCGTGGCCAAAACATCAGCCGCTTGGGCACCACATGCTTGACCAGACATATGTTGACCTGCCATGCAGCTCGTTAACAAGCGTATCTTAAAGACCCACACCAAAGAACAAAGCGGACCTCTCCTTGCTCCTCATCAGCTGGGATCTCCAACCCCACTGAACCTTCATTTCTCTCTGAAACCTGCACTGAGAGGAATGAAGGTGTAGAATTAGGTGTGTCACAGCCAAGTACTTGCGGGCACTCTGCTAGCAGTACACAGACGTCCGATTCTAGCAGGCAAATTTCCCTGCCCCAGCTGCTGGACCTTTGAAAGAAGTTCACTCCCAGCCATCCACATGCCCAGCGGTTGAATGCTAGCTTGGCTAAATTGCTAGCAATTCAACTGCTGCCTTTTCAGTTGGTAGACTCGGCCCCCTTCCGTGAGTTTGTGCAATGTGCGGTTCCTCAGTGGCAGGTTCCCAAACGCCACTTTTTCTCATGGAAGGCGAGTCCGGCTCTCTTCCGGCATGTGGAAGGCAATGTCCATGCCTCATTGGACAGGGCGGTCAGCGGTAAGGTGCATATTACCGCTGACTCATGGTCCAGCAGGCATGGACAGGGACGTTACCTTTCTTTCACGGCCCATTGGGTCACTCTTTTGGCAGCTGGGAAGGATGCAGGACAAGGTGCAGTAGTGTTGGAGGTTGTTCCGCCACCACGCCTCCAAAATGCTACTACTGGTTGTTGTGACACACCTCTCTCCTCCACCCCCTCCTCTTCTTCTTCCTCCATGGCCTCTTCCTGTGCTTTGTCCTCGGAACCAGCGGTGCTCCGTAGGCGTTCAAGGAGCTACACAAGTACGCAGGCAAAAAGATGCCATGCCGTGCTTGCGCTGGTGTGTTTGGGGGACAGGAGCCACACTGGGGCAGAGGTTCTGTCTGTTCTGCAGGGGCAGGCCGAGAGGTGGTTGACGCCACGCCAGCTTAAGCCAGGAATGGTGGTTTGCGACAATGGCACCAAGCTCCTCTCCACCCTCCGACAGGGACAACTGACCCATGTGCCCTGTGTGGCTCACGACCTTAACCTGGTGGTGCAGTGGTTCTTGGGCAGGTACCCGGGCTTACAGGATGTCCTGAGGCAGGCCAGGAAAGTCTGTGTGCATTTCCGCAGATGATATAATGCCAGTGCTCGGCTGGCTGAGCTGCAAAAGGAGTTGAACCTGCCCAAGAACCGCCTTATATGTGACATGCCCACCAGGTGGAACTCAACGTTGGCCATGTTGCAGCGGCTGCACACGCAGCAGAGGGCCATCAATGAGTACCTGTGCGACTACGGCACCAGGACAGGGTCGGGGAAGCTCGTTTTTTTTTCAGGGATGCATGCACTGTCCTGGCACCATTTGAGGAGGCCACGAGGATGGTGATCAGTGACAGTGCATGCATCAGTGACACTGTACCTCTTGTCCACCTGTTGGAGCATACGCTGCGTGGAATAATGGACAGACATGCTGGTAGGTTAATTGGATCTAGTCCAAATTGGCCCAGTATATATGTATATATGTGTGTACGACTGTGTGTCCTAAGCGTGTCGAGATCCTACGGGGTAAAATGACCGCACCAGCCAAGCAGACACTGGCTGCAAAAAGCGCCTAGAGGCAATTCAGTTTGCATGTGAGCGCTATACAAGTCATTCATTCATTCATTCATTCATTCAGGGCACTTGAGGCAGAACAGAGGCAGGAAGAGGAGGACTTCCTTGCCTCTCAAGCCCCCCTTTACCCAGACAGTGTTCCTTCTGTCCCACCCATCACACAGGAAGAGGCCGAGGAGGAGGAGGAGGAGGAGGATTGTGTCAGCATGGAGGTGGAGCATGACACTCAGCATTAACAGCAGCAGTCTTTTAGGGATGATTTACAGTCCCAACAAACCCGTGGACTTGTACGTGGCTGGGAGGAGGTGGCTGCGGATCATGTCGTCCTTAGTGACCCAGAGGACTCCGGACCGAATGCCTCAGCTAACATACGCTGCATGGCTTCCCTGATCCTGCAAAGTCTGCGGAAGGATCCTCGTATTCTTCGGATCAAGGAGAGGGACCATTACTGGCTGGCCACTCTCCTTGATCCACGGTACAAGGGTAAGGTTGCGGACCTTATCTTGCTTGAGGGAGCAGAGGATGAGACATCTCCGGGAGGCCTTGCAGAAAGGTCTGTACAACGCGTTCCCAGAGACTCGGAGGTTACAAACTCCTGGTCCTGGACAACGAGTTGCTGAGGCTTCGGTCAGTAGCAGAAGGAGCGGTGAAGAGGTGGCCGTCTGACCGATGCGTTCAGACAATTTTTTAGTCCGCAGCCCCAAGGTATGATCGGTTCCAGCAACCATCGCCAGCGTCTGATATACATGGTGCAGGAATACCTAGGGGTAAGGTCAGACTTGGACACCTTTCCCACCGAAAATCCTCTGGCTTACTGGGTGTTGAGGATGGATCACTGGCCAGAGCTTGCACAGTATGCAATTGAGCTACTGGCCTGTCCTGCATCCAGCGTTCTTTCGGAACGCACATTCAGTGCTGCTGGAGGCTTTGTCACGGATCACAGGGTGCGCCTGTCCACCGACTCGGTTGATCGACTGACCTTCATAAAGATGAACCAGTCTTGGATCACCACCAGCTACCAAGCACCTGAAGCTGATATAACAGAATAATTTATTTTCAAATGTCACATCCCTTCAAGACTGATGCTGATGCTGAGTGACTGTCCTGTTATGTTGAATGACTATCCTCCTCCTCCTCAATGATCCGATTCTTGATGATAGCTTGGAAGAACTTTTTTGTTTCTGTGTGCCGCCACCAGTGGCTAAGGCCCAATTTTTCAGCCCCTGTTTAACAGGGGCATGTAATTACAATTTTTGATGCAATGCTTTGCAGCAGGACTCATTCCTGCACTCCAACTAGAGTATCTGGGAGAGGTTGCAGTGTCGTGGCACCAGCACCAGTACCTAAGGCCCAATTTTTCTGCCCCTGTTTAACAGGGGCGTGTAATTACAATTTTTGATGCAATACTTTGCAACAGGGCTCATTGCTGTGCTCCAAGTACAGTATCTGTGAGGGGTTGCAGTGTTGTGGCACCAGTGCCCAAGGCCCAATTTTTCTGCCCCTGTTTAACAGGGGCATGTAATTACAATTCTTGATCTAATAATTCACAGCAGGGCCCATTCATGCGCCCACCAAGAGTAACTGTGTGGGCTTACAGTGTTGTGGCACCAGCACCACCACCAAAGGCACAATTTTTCCTACCACTGTTCAACAATGGCATGTAAATACAATTCCTGATATAATAGTTCACAGCAGGGCGTTCCAGCGCCCACCAAGAATAACTGTGAGGGCTCACAGTGTTGTGGCAACACCAACATGTAAGGGGCAAATTTCAGCAGAGTATATACGGCAGGCCCCTACTTTCAAACATCCAACTTACAAACGACTCCTACTTGCAAACGGAAGGAGACAACAGGAAGTGAGAGGAAATCTACCCCTAGGAAGGGAAATTCTCTCCTGTAAGAGTTAATATGGTAAAAAGGTGTCTTGCTTTATCACCAATCCTTGTTTCAATAAAAACCCCACTTTTCAAAAACATTTGTCATTGGGACGGAAAGTGAGGTGAAATGTTCTGAACAAGGGGCCCAGACAGCAAAACAAATGTTACAGGGGTGATAACCCTTCCCTATGTTTTCCAAAAAGCTTAAAAATAGATTTTTTGGCTGGAGCTACACTTAAACAATGTACGTGTTCAAAATTACAAACAGATTCTACTTAAGAACAAACCTACAGTCCCTGTCTTGTTTGCAACGCCTGTATACTGCTGTTCAGAGTATATAGGGCCTTTTTTATTTTGTGTGCGGGGTTCCCCTTAATATGCATACAAGACCCAAAGGGGCTGGTAATGGGCTGGGGTGGGGGGGGGGGTCTGGTGGGGTAGCCATGCCATTTTTCTCAAAGATTTTCATCCATATTACCGGGACCAGACATGACATTAAAGCCGCAAGCAGTTTTAAATGGCTTTTTTTCCTTTAGAAATTTAATTTTGTGCAGGGACAGTTCTAAACACGGGAAACACATGCCACTTCACAGGCATACTTTAGACACCCCCCAGGTACGATATTTAAAGGAATATTTCACTTTTTTTTTCACTTTATGCATCATTAAAATGACTGCTCCCGAAAAACTGCCGTTTTTAAAACGTTTTTTTTGCATTGATACATGTCCCCTGGGGCAGAACCCGGGTCCTCAAACCCTTTTTAGGACAATAACATGCATATTAGTCGTTATAATTAGCACTTTAGATTTTGAACGTTCGCGTCCATTGTATTTAATAGGGTTCTAACGTTCGCGCGAAGTTTCGGTCCGTTCGAAGGTTCTGGTGCGAACCGAACCGGGGGGGGGGGGGGGGGTGTTCGGCTCATCCCTAGTCACAAAGGACAAGAAATGGGAAATTGAGCACATAGCACTTTAATAAAATAGGGAGATTGGGGTCCCCCTCCCTTCTTTTTTTTTTTTTTTTTCTCCCCACGGTGGGTATAGGGTAAAGCTGAGGTAAAACAGAGAAGAAAAATTAGGAGGATGCAGGATAGACCCATAGTATTATTGTTGTTGTTGTTGTTAATGTGATGATGTTGTTGTTAATGGGATGATGTGTTTATTTTAAATGTAAAATATTTTTTCTATTATGCTTCTTGGAAACGTAATGAAAGTTATATTTATGTATAAAAAATTGAATAAAACAAATTTAAAAGAGACACTAGTCTGCAGCATTGCTTTGCATGCCCTTTTGAAATTTATTATTGGAAATATTTTAACATTTCTTTCTGCCTTTTCCCTTTTTTTCTCCCCTTTTTATTTTATACTATTGTCTTTATCTGTATCCTGGTGTTGTCTTTTCTTTGAGAACATTAGGATGCCTACTTATCAATATTCCTTTATACACTCTGATTTACTCATTTATCTACTTTTTCAGTTATCAGACCGCTGCTTGTTTGTGAAAACTCCAGCAAGCTTTAAAGCTCATATTCTCCTCTCTGAACCATTTTTTTGCTGTTAAGTAAGTGACACCCAGATGTATCTTTATGCACATTGGTGCATTTATTATAGTGATACATTTCATTATATGTTTCACTCATTATTTTTTATTCTTTATTATTTTTTATTTATTTTCTGACTTTTTTCTTTTATTACTCAGTTAGTCCCATATACTGTCCTCTGTGACCTTCAGGGACAACCCTCGCCCCCCTTGGGGGACCCCTCTCTGATCCAGGGATTGTATCGGTGGTTTCATCTGGTTGGAATTTACAGCGGCGTGAGTTACTTTGGATTGAGGCACAGCGTTTGACCTATTGTTGAATGTACTAATGCTGTTATATATACAGATAAAAATAAAAATCTAATATTTAGTTTTTGTTGTTTACACAGTTGTTATTGATAGCATCGAGTGTTTCCGCACTACCCTTGAAGAAGCTGCATAAGCGAAACATGTCGGGTTGATGCGACAACTCTCCACTCTCGGCTTGAAAATGACCTGTATACTGTGACCACCTTGAAATTTGTCTATGTTTTGTATACCTAGGATCATTTATACACATATATATATATATGTGTATATATGTGTATATACATATATATATATATATATATATATATATATATATATATATATGTAGCGGCCTCACCCCATCTCCTTTGTCTAGGGGTATGTCACACGACAGGGTGAGATGCGCTACAGCCCATGTCCTCCCCATAGCTGTGGGTGAGGTGAAGGCCAGCACCAGATATTTCCTCGGGCCTATGTGCTTTTGTCTAGAATACAGTCCTGCTGTGTCAACACTTCCCTCTGCTCCCATTAACCAGAGTTCCACACACCGATCACAGTCCAACTCTTGCTTTATTGTACATCTCACAATAAACAGTGCTTCAGTAGCCAACTGGTTGCGACTTGATAACATTTTGATACGGGGGATGAGCAGGTCGAGGCACTATCCTGGTTATCAGCTAAACCACTGCGATCTCGCCAGCGGTTACTATAGCATTTAGCTAGAAAGGACTTAGAATCTGAGAGTCTCTACCAGCGACTCAAGAGAACGTAGATAGGAGTACCTTCGCTGCGGCCCCTATCAGGGGAAGATGTCCCTCCAAGGGAGTTACCAGAGGCCCATCCGTCACTGGGTTGATGCTGCTCCAGACTCTCCGGACGGGTAACCTCCCCGGCCTCCTCACCTCAGACATGGACCCCATCCACCTCAGGGACCCTCAGACGTCTCCACCCACGGGGGATCCAGTCGAAGTCACTGGACCCCAGGCCTCCTAGTTTAGTACCTCACCCCAGGCTGAAGGTGCCTGGGATGGACTCCAACTCCATTCCTGTCAAGCCTAGGGCGCCTGGGCCGGAATCCAGAACCGCCTGCACCCAGGCCTAAGGTGCCTGGGCGCGTGAAGAAGATCCTCCAGAAGACCTCGTGGTTAGGGCGTCTCCCCCTTTTATCTCCTCCCATCGACGCCACGGCAGGTTCCCCGCCCTCGCCGTACCATCTCCGGGAAGGGACAAAAAGGGTAGCACTCCAATGGCAAATCTACCTTGAGCCTCCAGGTACCCCGCCACCCAGAGGCCAAGGAGATTATTACACCATCCAATCTTCCACGAACACAAGTGGTCCACTATTGCCATACTTACACACCTGGGTGTCCCACCTAAATTTAGAGACCCCGCTACATATATATATATATATATATATTGTGAGGGGGGTTAACTCGGTAGCGGGTGTGTGTGACCCCCTGGTTGGGCTCCCCACACAAAAACAGGGCCAGCAGACGGAGGTTGTGGTTTTCAAAATCAAAAGGTGCGGTTTATTTCTCTATGTACAGTGACAAAAACACAGCAAAGCCAAAAAGAAACAAACAAAATAAATCCTGGTCAGTTTGACCTCTGACTAAACATGCAGGTTTCCTAAACTAACAACTGGGATCAGCCTGGTGCTGTCCTAGTCCCTAAGTCCCTGGTTTAGTAAAAGTCCAAACAAATAGCCACACAGGCTTTGCCTCACCGCACAGGGGTTCACTCTCCCTAGACAGTCCACACAGGTCTGGTTCCAGGCATGAGCTAACATCTAATGAAGCTGGGAGTTTTTATAGAGGCCTTAAACGAACTGACAGGCTTCAGCTGGTCTCATCAACTCCCTGCCTCACGACGCCCAGCACTCTCCCTAGAGGTATGAGTCATTCATGAGCCCACTAGCCTCAGCTGGGCTTCATCAACTCCCTAGTTGTATAAGTCGGCATAAAGCCTGAATCTGGGAGAAATATATCTACCCCCCTGGATGCAACCAGGTGACTTTACCTTCCTGCTGTCACATACCCCCCCCTCTTGTTTTAACCTCGGGGTTGGAACACCAGCAATCAGGCATTCATGTACTCGAGACAAAGCATCCACATTCCCCATTTGAACGCCAGGGCGATGCTTTACTGTGAAGTTGAATTCCTGGAGGGCCAGGAACCACCTATTCACTCTTCTATTTGTTTCCTTGTTTTGAGCCATCCACTTTAACGGAGCGTGATCCGTAACCATGTCAAAGTGCCTACCTAGCAGGTAGTACCGAAGGGAATCTAGAGCCCACTTCACCGCTAAACACTCCTTTTCAACCGTGGCGTAATTTACCTCATGGGACTTCAACTTCCTGCTGAGGTAAATGACTGGGTGCTCTTCCCCGTTCCAGACCTGGGACAATACTGCTCCTAACCCCACATCTGACGCATCACTTTGTACGACAAAGTCTTTAGAGAAGTCGGGTGAGTACAACACTGGCTGGCTACATAAGGCTTGTTTCAAGAATTGGAATGCTGCCTCAGCCTCGGGGGTCCATTTAATCATGACCGACCCTTTCCCTTTCGTCAGGTTGGTTAGGGGCACAGCCTTAGAAGCAAAGTGGGGAATGAAGCGCCGATAATAACCCGCGATTCCCAGAAAGGCTCGTACCTGCTTCTTGCTGTTGGGACGTGGCCAACTCTGGATGGCCTCGACTTTGTTGAGTTGGGGTTTTATTACTCCCCTGCCAATGGTGTACCCAAGATATTTGGCCTCCTCCTGCCCAATGGTACACTTCTTGGGGTTAGCCGTAAACCCCGCTTCCCGAACAGAGTCCAGGACTGCTTGCACTTTTGGCAGATGTGAGGCCCAATCTGTGCTATGGACAATTACGTCATCCAGGTAAGCCGCAGCATACTTCCGATGGGGCCTCAGCATCTGGTCCATTTTCCGCTGGAATGTGGCCGGCGCATTCTGTAACCCGAACGGCATTCTCTTATATTGGAACGCCCCGTCTGGGGTTACAAATGCGGTTTTCTCTTTGGCCGACTTGGCCAGGGGAATTTGCCAATACCCTTTTGTGAGGTCAAGAGTCGTCATGTATCGGGCTGTTCCCAGCCGGTCGATCAACTCATCTATACGTGGCATGGGGTAGGTGTCAAATTTTGTAACTTTGTTCAACTGACGAAAATCGTTACAAAATCGCCAGCTCCCATCCGGTTTAGGCACCAACACAATGGGACTAGACCAATCACTTTGGGACTCCTCTATCACCCCTAAGTTCAGCATTTTCTGTACTTCCTCCCGTATTGCCTCCCGTCGGGCCTCTGGGATCCGATAGGGTTTTAACTTCACCCTTTCACCGGGCGGGGTAATAATATCATGCTCTACCCCAGATGTTTGTCCCGGCAGCTCAGAGAACACCTCCTTGTTGCGAAGCACAAACTCCTTAACCTCCTGTTGTTGGGGTTGTGACAAGGTGGCTGCTATTCCAACCTCCGGAATCACGCAACCAGTTTGAGCTGGTGACCAAGTTTCTGCGACTAGGGACTCTCTATCCCTCCAGGCTTTCAACAGATTAACGTGATATATCTGTTCGGGCTTTCGCCTTCCTGGTTGTCTGACCTTGTAATTCACTTCGCTCACTTTTTCCATTATCTCGTAGGGGCCTTGCCATTTGGCAAGGAATTTACTTTCAACCGTAGGGACAAGTACCAATATCCTATCCCCCGGGGAAAAGGTACGGGTCTTTGCTCCACGGTTGTACACTCTCTGCTGTGCCAACTGCGCTTGGGCCAAATGTTCCTTCACGATGGGCATTACCTGTGCAATTCGATCTTGCATCAGGGCGACATGCTCAATCACACTCCTGTGGGGAGAACTCTCACTTTCCCAAGTTTCCTTGGCAATATCCAACAGCCCTCTTGGGTGTCTCCCATACAGTAACTCAAAGGGGGAGAATCCCGTAGAGGATTGGGGCACCTCCCTAATAGCAAACATCAAATAAGGAAGTAGACAGTCCCAATCCTTTCCATCTCTATCCACCACTTTCTTCAACATTTGTTTTAGGGTTTTGTTGAATCTTTCAACCAGCCCATCGGTTTGGGGGTGATACACAGATGTACGCAATTGCGTCACTTTGAACAATTTACACAGCTCTTTCATAACCCGGGACATAAAGGGTGTACCTTGGTCCGTAAGCAGTTCTTTACAAATACCCACCCGGCTAAAAACAAGAGATAGCTCTTTGGCTATGGTTTTGGCCGAGGTATTTCTGAGAGGGATCGCTTCTGGATAACGGGTGGCATAGTCCATTATAACCAATATGTACTGGTGCCCCCTAGCGGACTTGATTATAGGACCTACCAAATCCATTGCGATTCTCTCAAACGGGACCTCAATGATGGGTAGAGGGACCAGCGGGCTATGGAAATGTGGCATCGGGGCCGACCTCTGACACACAGGGCAGGAGGAACAATAATTTTCTATGTCCTTCATCACCCCAGGCCAATAGAATCTCTGTAATACCCTCTCTCGGGTTTTCTCTGTCCCCAGATGACCTCCAAGAATGTGCCCATGGGCCAACTCCAACACCAACTTCCTGTAAGGTTTGGGCACCACCAGCTGCTCAACGGTTTCTTCTGCCCTTTTTGCCACCCGATACAGTAGGTCCTTCTCTACGCTGAAGTATGGGTAAGTGCAGGTATTATCTGGGTTCACTAACTCGCCATCTATTTCCACTACGTTTTCCCGTGCCTTTATTAGGGCGGGGTCTTTTAACTGTTCTGTGGCAAAATTTTCCCTGTGAACCTCCAGATCAGAAAACTCCACAGACGGTAGGTTTTCGTCTGAGGAGGTGGGCTCCTCTCCAGTTTCTTGAGTCTCCCCTGCCAATACTGACAAGGGAAATTCTGGAGAGTCCTCACCACTCTCAGAGGAGTTCTGGCTATCACATTCCTGGTACATAGGGGCACCAGTGGGGCGCTCAGGATCATCCCACAGTTCCCAGAACTTCGGAAAATCCCTTCCCACAATGGCATCATGCGGTAATTGAGATACTAACCCCACTGGATGAGAGAGGGTACCTTTGGGGGTCTCGAAACACACTGTAGTCACTGGATACTCTCGGGTGTCCCCATGCACACAAATAACAGCTACCTTGCTATTCCCAGAGACCTCTGTTTTAACTAATTCAGCCTTTATCAGGGTCACAAGGCTACCTGAATCCAGTAATACCACAACATTTCTACCATTAATACACATTTTGCATAAATGTTTCTCAGTTCCCCGAATGGCAGTGCATGCGACTGTCGCACACAGCGACTGACGTCTGTCCATCAGAAAGTCACATTGCATGGGTTCCTCCACAACCGGGCAATTTGCTGCAATATGTCCCGCTTGCCGGCAGCGGTAGCAAACGATCCTTCTTGCGGCCTCTTGAGCCGCTGATTTCCCAGGCTGTTCTCGCCAAACTTGGGGTAGAGCTCCCACCCTCTCACTCTCTCCACCCTCACCCCTTGGAATCCTCTTATCCGCCCCTGGGGATGGTCTGGTCTTAGGGTGGAAAGTCCGAGAGTCTCTGGAAGAGGCCGTCAGGTTCTCTGTAGCCAAGTATCTCTCTACACGATCCACAAGTTTACCGGCCGTTTCTGGGTCTCCATGGCTTACCCACTTTTGAATGGCGGTAGGAAGAGCTCTCAAGAAACGATCCATCACAACACGTTCCACAATCTCCGGTGCGGACAAAGTCTCTGGCTGTAGCCACTTCCTGCTCAGGTGAATGAGATCATACATTTGAGACCTGGGGGGTTTTCCAAGCTGGAAAGTCCAGTTATGCACACGCTGAGCCCGGACAGCCAGGGTGACACCCAGCCTTGCCAATATTTCAGCTTTTAGCATCACATAGTCTTTTGCTTGGTCAGGCTCTAGGTCATAGTAAGCCTTCTGCGATTCACCAGTTAACAGAGGAGCCACCAGTCCAGCCCACTGCTCCTCAGGCCACTTTTCTCTTTCAGCAGTCCTTTCAAATGTGGTCAAAAATACCTCTGGATCATCCTCTCCAGTCATTTTTGTCAATAAACGACTCACCCCAAAGGACGCGGTATTAGTGGGACGGCTTTCCTCACTGGTCTGCGGACGTTGCTGCATTACTGCTTCCATTTGTTGTAGTCTCTGCTTTTGCTTCTGTAACAGGTCTATGAAGCGGGCCTCAGATTGCTGCTGGGCTTGTTGATGAGCTTGCTGCTGGGCTGCAAGGCTCCTTTGCAAACCTGCATTTGTCTGCTGTTGATTGGCATTTGCTAGAGCCAGCTGTTTCAGTATCTCCTCCATGCTGGCTTAAAAAAAACTGCCTGCATTCTCCACCAACTGTGAGGGGGGTTAACTCGGTAGCGGGTGTGTGTGACCCCCTGGTTGGGCTCCCCACACAAAAACAGGGCCAGCAGACGGAGGTTGTGGTTTTCAAAATCAAAAGGTGCGGTTTATTTCTCTATGTACAGTGACAAAAACACAGCAAAGCCAAAAAGAAACAAACAAAATAAATCCTGGTCAGTTTGACCTCTGACTAAACATGCAGGTTTCCTAAACTAACAACTGGGATCAGCCTGGTGCTGTCCTAGTCCCTAAGTCCCTGGTTTAGTAAAAGTCCAAACAAATAGCCACACAGGCTTTGCCTCACCGCACAGGGGTTCACTCTCCCTAGACAGTCCACACAGGTCTGGTTCCAGGCATGAGCTAACATCTAATGAAGCTGGGAGTTTTTATAGAGGCCTTAAACGAACTGACAGGCTTCAGCTGGTCTCATCAACTCCCTGCCTCACGACGCCCAGCACTCTCCCTAGAGGTATGAGTCATTCATGAGTAGGGATGAGCTTCGTGTTCGAGTCGAACATACGTTCGACTCGAACATTGGCTGTTCGATCGTTCGACGAAGATCGAACGATTTGGGCCGTTCGCGCCAAATTCGAGTGACGCGAACGGCCCACAATGCACTACGCCATCGCAGTGTCATCCAGGCGCTGTGATTGGCCAAGCATGCACTGTGACCCCGCATGCTTGGCCAATCACAGCGCCGGCAGCGAGGAGAGCAATGATTGGCCACAGGCAGGATGCCTGTGGCCAATTATTGCTGAGGGTGTTTAGTACACGCCCCACACTATAAAAGGCCGCCAGCACGGCGGCCTAGTGTAGTGTGTTCCGGAGCAGGGATAGAGTAGCATAGGCAGGGACAGTGACTGTTATTTCTTTCTTGCTTAACCTGGATTCCTTTAGTTTAGGGAAAGAGAAGGATAGGTAGGGAGAGTGTCAGTGTGTTTTGTGCTTCTGCTATAGTGTGCTTAAAAAAAAACATTTATTCTAGGGACAGAAAACTCTAGGTAGGGACAGTGTCAGTTTCTTTCACTCTGCAAGTCCTTGTTTCCAGGGACCTGGAAGGACAGTGAGTGAATTGTCCTTTTGCTATATTGTGATTAAAAAAAACATTTATTCTAGGGACAGAAAACTCTAGGTAGGGACAGTGTCAGTTTCTTTCACTCTGCAAGTCCTTGTTTCCAGGGACCTGGAAGGACAGTGAGTGAATTGTCCTTTTGCTATATTGTGATTAAAAAAAACATTTATTCTAGGGACAGAAAACTCTAGGTAGGGACAGTGTCAGTTTCTTTCACTCTGCAAGTCCTTGTTTCCAGGGACCTGGAAGGACAGTGAGTGAATTGTCCTTTTGCTATATTGTGATTAAAAAAAACATTTATTCTAGGGACAGAAAACTCTAGGTAGGGACAGTGTCAGTTTCTTTCACTCTGCAAGTCCTTGTTTCCAGGGACCTGGAAGGACAGTGAGTGAATTGTCCTTTTGCTATATTGTGATTAAAAAAAACATTTATTCTAGGGACAGAAAACTCTAGGTAGGGACAGTGTCAGTTTCTTTCACTCTGCAAGTCCTTGTTTCCAGGGACCTGGAAGGACAGTGAGTGAATTGTCCTTTTGCTATATTGTGATTAAAAAAAACATTTATTCTAGGGACAGAAAACTCTAGGTAGGGACAGTGTCAGTTTCTTTCACTCTGCAAGTCCTTGTTTCCAGGGACCTGGAAGGACAGTGAGTGAATTGTCCTTTTGCTATATTGTGATTAAAAAAAACATTTATTCTAGGGACAGAAAACTCTAGGTAGGGACAGTGTCAGTTTCTTTCACTCTGCAAGTCCTTGTTTCCAGGGACCTGGAAGGACAGTGAGTGAATTGTCCTTTTGCTATATTGTGATTAAAAAAAACATTTATTCTAGGGACAGAAAACTCTAGGTAGGGACAGTGTCAGTTTCTTTCACTCTGCAAGTCCTTGTTTCCAGGGACCTGGAAGGACAGTGAGTGAATTGTCCTTTTGCTATATTGTGATTAAAAAAAACATTTATTCTAGGGACAGAAAACTCTAGGTAGGGACAGTGTCAGTTTCTTTCACTCTGCAAGTCCTTGTTTCCAGGGACCTGGAAGGACAGTGAGTGAATTGTCCTTTTGCTATATTGTGATTAAAAAAAACATTTATTCTAGGGACAGAAAACTCTAGGTAGGGACAGTGTCAGTTTCTTTCACTCTGCAAGTCCTTGTTTCCAGGGACCTGGAAGGACAGTGAGTGAATTGTCCTTTTGCTATATTGTGATTAAAAAAAACATTTATTCTAGGGACAGAAAACTCTAGGTAGGGACAGTGTCAGTTTCTTTCACTCTGCAAGTCCTTGTTTCCAGGGACCTGGAAGGACAGTGAGTGAATTGTCCTTTTGCTATATTGTGATTAAAAAAAACATTTATTCTAGGGACAGAAAACTCTAGGTAGGGACAGTGTCAGTTTCTTTCACTCTGCAAGTCCTTGTTTCCAGGGACCTGGAAGGACAGTGAGTGAATTGTCCTTTTGCTATATTGTGATTAAAAAAAACATTTATTCTAGGGACAGAAAACTCTAGGTAGGGACAGTGTCAGTTTCTTTCACTCTGCAAGTCCTTGTTTCCAGGGACCTGGAAGGACAGTGAGTGAATTGTCCTTTTGCTATATTGTGATTAAAAAAAACATTTATTCTAGGGACAGAAAACTCTAGGTAGGGACAGTGTCAGTTTCTTTCACTCTGCAAGTCCTTGTTTCCAGGGACCTGGAAGGACAGTGAGTGAATTGTCCTTTTGCTATATTGTGATTAAAAAAAACATTTTTTTCTAGGGACAGAAAACTGTAGGTAGGGAGAGTATTTTTTTTCTTTCACTCTGCAAGTCCTTGTTTCCAGGGACCTGTAAGGACAGTGAGTTAATTGTCCTTGTGCTATATTGTGCTGAAAAAAACATTTATTCCAGGGACAGAAAACTCTAGGTAGGGACAGTGTCAGTTTCTTTCACTCTGCAAGTCCTTGTTTCCAGGGACCTGGAAGGACAGTGAGTGAATTGTCCTTTTGCTATATTGTGATTAAAAAAAACATTTTTTTCTAGGGACAGAAAACTGTAGGTAGGGAGAGTGTTTTTTTTCTTTCACTCTGCAAGTCCTTGTTTCCAGGGACCTGTAAGGACAGTGAGTTAATTTTCCTTGTGCTATATTGTGATTAAAAAAAACATTTATTCTAGGGACAGAAAACTCTAGGTAGGGACAGTGTCAGTTTCTTTCACTCTGCAAGTCCTTGTTTCCAGGGACCTGGAAGGACAGTGAGTGAATTGTCCTTTTGCTATATTGTGATTAAAAAAAACATTTATTCTAGGGACAGAAAACTCTAGGTAGGGACAGTGTCAGTTTCTTTCACTCTGCAAGTCCTTGTTTCCAGGGACCTGGAAGGACAGTGAGTGAATTGTCCTTTTGCTATATTGTGATTAAAAAAAACATTTATTCTAGGGACAGAAAACTCTAGGTAGGGACAGTGTCAGTTTCTTTCACTCTGCAAGTCCTTGTTTCCAGGGACCTGGAAGGACAGTGAGTGAATTGTCCTTTTGCTATATTGTGATTAAAAAAAACATTTATTTCTAGGGACAGAAAACTGTAGGTAGGGAGAGTGTTTTTTTTCTTTCACTCTGCAAGTCCTTGTTTCCAGGGACCTGTAAGGACAGTGAGTTAATTTTCCTTGTGCTATATTGTGATTAAAAAAAACATTTTTTCTAGGGACAGAAAACTGTAGGTAGGGAGAGTGTTTTTTTTCTTTCACTCTGCAAGTCCTTGTTTCCAGGGACAGAGAAGGACACCTGAAGGTAGCCCTTATTGCTTTTTTCCCATCTCCCTGCAGGCCATCTATTAGAATGTCTGGAAGGCAAACAAGGAGAGGCAGACAGTCAGGAGGCAATAAAAGAGGGCAAGCAGGCTCTGTGTCTGGGGGCAACAGTGCTGGTCGTGGACGCGGTGCATTGTCATCAGCACATGGCCATGGGACACGCTTGTCCTTCTTTTCGGCAGCTGGACATGTTGAGCCACATCATGCCGAAGACTTGGTAGAGTGGATGACCAAGCCCTCCTCCTCCTCCTCATCCTCTCTCACCCAGGCTCAGGGTACTGGAAAAGCAGCTGCCAAAGCGTCGTCTTCCCTGGTATCAATGTCAGACAAATCATCAGTCACTCCTTCCCTAGACCCACCATGTCCTCCTCCTGAGGAGTCCCCCGAACTGTTTCAGCACAGTGTTGGGTACATGCTCCAGGAGGATGCCCAGCGTTTCGAAGGGTCTGATGATGAAACCCAGCTAGAGGAAGGCAGTAGCGTGAGAGCAGACAGAGGGGATGCTCAAGAAGGACACCAATCTGGCAGTCATGTTCCAGCAGCTGCAGCATACTGCCAGATTGGCTCCAGTGATGAGGAGGGAGGGGATGATGAGGTCAATGACTCCACGTGGGTGCCTAATAGGAGAGAGGAGGAGGAGGAGGATGAGGAGGAGGCACATCTCCAACGAGGCAGGATGCCCTTTGGTGGCCAGCGTAAGGGCAGTACACCGACGGAATCACACCGCAGAGCTCCGCCTGTGCAGGGCGCTGCCTCTGCCCGTCATTCAAAAAGTTCTTTGGTGTGGGCCTTTTTTGAGGCTAGTGCATCAGATCGCACAGCTGCTGTTTGCAACATATGTCTCAAGCGTATATCGCGTGGCCAAAACATCAGCCGCTTGGGTACCACATGCCTGACCAGACATATGTTGACCTGCCATGCAGCTCGTTGGCAAGCCTACCTCAAAGACCCACACCAAAGAACAAAGCGGACCTCTCCTTGCACCGCATCAGCTGGGATCTCCAACCCCACTATAACTTCAGTCCTCTCTGAAACATGCACTGAGAGGAATGAAGGTGTAGAATTAGGTGTGTCACAGCCAAGTACTTGCGCCCACTCTGCTAGCAGTACACCGACGTCCGATTCTAGCAGGCAAATTTCCCTGCCCCAGCTGCTGGACCGTCGAAAGAAGTTCACTCCCAGCCATCCACATGCCCAGCGGTTGAATGCTAGCTTGGCTAAATTGCTAGCGCTTCAACTGCTGCCTTTTCAGTTGGTAGACTCGGCCCCCTTCCGTGAGTTTGTGCAATGTGCGGTTCCTCAGTGGCAGGTTCCCAAACGCCACTTTTTCTCACGGAAGGCTATTCCGGCTCTCTACCGGCATGTGGAAGGCAATGTCTTGGCCTCGCTGGACAGGGCGGTCAGCGGTAAGGTGCATATTACCGCTGACTCATGGTCCAGCAGGCATGGACAGGGACGTTACCTTTCTTTCACGGCCCATTGGGTCACTCTTTTGGCAGCTGGGAAGGATTCAGGACAAGGTGCAGTAGTGTTGGAGGTTGTCCCACCGCCACGCCTCCAAAATGCTACTACTGGTTGTGACACACCTCTCTCCTCCACCCCCTCCTCTTCTTCTTCCTCCATGGCCTCTTCCTGTGGTTTGTCCTATGAACCAGCGGTGCTCCGTAGCCGTTCACGGGGCTACGCAAGTACGCAGGCAAAAAGATGCCATGCCGTGCTTGCGCTGGTGTGTTTGGGGGACAGAAGCCACACTGGGGCAGAGGTCCTGTCTGCTCTGCAGGGCCAGGCCGAGAGGTGGTTGACGCCACGCCAGCTTAAGCCAGGAATGGTGGTTTGCGACAATGGCACCAACCTCCTCTCCGCCCTCCGACAGGGACAACTGACCCATGTGCCCTGTGTGGCTCACGTCCTTAACCTGGTGGTGCAGCGGTTCTTGGGCAGGTACCCGGGCTTACAGGATGTCCTGAGGCAGGCCAGGAAAGTCTGTGTGCATTTCCGCAGATCTTATAATGCCAGTGCTCGCCTGGCTGAGCTGCAAAAGGAGTTGAACCTGCCCAAGAACCGCCTTATATGTGACATGCCCACCAGGTGGAACTCAACGTTGGCCATGCTGCAGCGGCTGCACACGCAGCAGAGGGCCATCAATGAGTACCTGTGCGACTACGGCACCAGGACAGGGTCAGGGGAGCTTGGTTTTTTTTCTCCACGCCAGTGGGGCATGATCAGGGATGCATGCACTGTCCTGGCACCATTTGAGGAGGCCACGAGGATGGTGAGCAGTGACAGTGCATGCATCAGTGACACTGTACCTCTTGTCCACCTGTTGGAGCACACGCTGCGTGGAATAATGGACAGGGCACTTGAGGCAGAACAGAGGCAGGAAGAGGAGGACTTCCTTGCCTCTCAAGGCCCCCTTTACCCAGACAGTGTTCCTTCTGTCCCACCCATCGCACAGGAAGAGGAGGAGGAGGAGGAGGAGGAGGAGGAGGAGGAGGATTGTGTCAGCATGGAGGTGGAGGCTGGCACTCAGCATCATCAGCAGCAGTCTTTTAGGGATGATTTACAGTCCCAAGAAACCAGTGGACTTGTACGTGGCTGGGAGGAGGTGGCTGCGGATCATGTCGTCCTTAGTGACCCAGAGGACTCCGGAGCGAATGCCTCAGCAAACCTACGCTGCATGGCCTCCCTGATCCTGCAAAGTCTGCGGAAGGATCCTCGTATTCTTCGGATCAAGGAGAGGGACCATTACTGGCTGGCCACTCTCCTTGATCCACGGTACAAGGGTAAGGTTGCGGACCTTATGTTACCGTCGCAGAGGGAGCAGAGGATGAGACAACTCCGGGAGGCCTTGCAGAAAGGTCTGTGCAACGCGTTCCCAGAGACTGGGAGGTTGCAAACTCCTGGTCCTGGACAACGAGTTGCTGAGGCTTCGGCCAGTCAAAGAAGGAGCGGTGGGGAAGGTGGCCGTCTGACCGATGCGTTCAGACAATTCTTTAGTCCGCAGCCCCAAAGTATGATTGGTTCCAGCAACCATCGCCAGCGTCTGATAAACATGGTGCAGGAATATCTAGGGGCAAGGTCAGACTTGGACACCTTCCCCACCGAAAATCCTCTGGCTTACTGGGTCTTGAGGATGGATCACTGGCCAGAGCTTGCACAGTATGCAATTGAGCTACTGGCCTGTCCTGCATCCAGCGTTCTTTCGGAACGCACATTCAGTGCTGCTGGAGGATTTGTCACGGATCACAGGGTGCGCCTGTCCACCGACTCGGTTGATCGACTGACTTTCATCAAGATGAACCAGTCTTGGATCACCACCAGCTACCACACACCTGATGCTGATATAACAGACTAATTGATTTTAAAATGTCACATCCCTTCAAGACTGATGCTGATGCTGAGTGCCTGTGCTGTTATGTTGACTGGCTATCCTCCTCCTCCGAGTCCTCAATGATACGATTGATGATGATAGCTTGGAAGATCATTTTTGTTTATGGGTGCCGCCACCAGTGCCTAACGCCCAATTTTTCAGCCCCTGTTTAACAGGGGCGTGTAATTACAATTTTTGAAGCAATACTTTGCAACAGGGCTCATTGCTGTGCTCCAAGTACAGTATCTGTGAGGAGTTGCAGTGTTGTGCCACCAGTGCCTAAGGCCCAATTTTTCAGCCCCTGTTTAACAGGGCGTGTCATTACAATTTTTGAAGCAATACTTTGCAACAGGGCTCATTGCTGTGCTCCAAGTACAGTATCTGTGAGGGGTTGCAGTGTTGTGCCACCAGTGCCTAAGGCCCAATTTTTCAGCCCCTGTTCAACAGGGGCATGTAATTACAATTCTTGATCTAATAATTCACAGCAGGGCCCATTGCTGCACCCACCAAGAGTAACTGTCAGGGCTTACAGTGTTGTGGCACCAGCACCACCATCAAAGGCCCAATTTTTACTACCACTGTTCAACAATTATATGTAATTAAAATTCCTGATATAATAGTTGACAGCAGGGCGTTCCAGCACCAACCAAGAGTAACTGTGAGTGCTTACAGTGTTGTGCCAACACCAACAACTAAGGGGCCTATTTCTGCAGAGTATATACGGCAGGTCCCTACTTTCAAACATCCAACTTACAAACGACTCCTACTTGCAAACGCAAGAAGACAACAGGAAGTGAGAGGAAATCTACCACTAGGAAGGAAAATTCTCTCCTGTAAGAATAAATATGGGAGAAAGGTGTCTCCTCTGTACTGATGCTTTATCAGCAATCCTTGTTTCAAGAAAAACACCACATTTCAAAAACAGTTGTCATTGGGACGGAAAGTGAGGTGAAATGTTCTGAACAGGGGCACAGACAGCAAAACAAATGTTACAGGGGTGATAACCCTTACCTATGTTTTCCAAAAAGTTTAAAAATAGATTTTTGGGCTGGAGCTACACTTCAACAATGTACCTGTTCAAAATTACAAACAGATTCTACATAAGAACAAACCTACAGTCCCTGTCTTGTATGCACCGCCTGTATACGGCTGTTCAGAGTATATAGGGCCTTTTTTATTTTATGTGCGGGGTTCCCCTTAATATCCATACAAGACCCAAAGGGGCTGGTAATGGGCTGGGGTAGGGGGGGGGGGGTCATGGGGTAGCTATGCCATTTTTCTTAAAGAATTTCATCCATATTACCGGGACCAGACATTACATTAAAGCCGCAAGCAGTTTTAAATGGCTTTTTTTTCCTTTAGAAGTGTCATTTTGTGCAGGGACAGTTCTAAACACGGGAAACACGTGGCACTTCACAGGCATACTTTAGACACCCCCCAGGTACGATATTTAAAGGAATATTTGACTTTTTTTTTTTCACTTTATGCATCATTAAAATGACTGCTCCCGAAAAACGACCGTTTTTAAAACTTCTTTTTGCATTGATACATGTCCCCTGGTGCAGAACCCGGGTTCCCAAACCCTTTTTAGGACAATAACATGCATAATAGTTGTTATAATTAGCACTTTAGAATTCGAACGTTCGCATCCATTGTATTTAATAGGGTTCTAATGTTCGTTCGAACTTCCGGTCCGTTCGCGGGTTCTGGTGCGAACCGAACCCGGGGGTGTTCGGCTCATCACTATTCATGAGCCCACTAGCCTCAGCTGGGCTTCATCAACTCCCTAGTTGTATAAGTCGGCATAAAGCCTGAATCTGGGAGAAATATATCTACCCCCCTGGATGCAACCAGGTGACTTTACCTTCCTGCTGTCACAATATATATATATATATTTTTTTTTAAGAATATCAAAAAAATATATTTATTTTTATGAAGACGATTCTCTTCTCATCACTACTTATTCTTTGCACCGTAAAAATCCCTTCATTCCCTCTCCGCCTCCTTTATAATATACTACCTTTGGGATGTGGTGCCAATATAATTGGGTGTTTCACCTCTGATTGGACAAAACCTATATGAAATACATGCTTACATTAGTTGTTCCAGTTTCTTCCATTTATAAAAACAATCATTGTCTGTTGCACTAGTCCTATTGAATAAACCTGGAACTGTAGATGTGGCATGCTGTAATAAAACCCACATCACTGAAGAATGAGTTTATAATCCAATATGATGACACATTGAGATGACTCATCTGGACCATTGCAAGACCACTATGGACATTAGCTGCTAGACCACAAAGTTAATATTTCAGATTCTGTACACTTTAAATAGGCACTTAGCAATCAGTATTGAACTGTGAGGTTCACAAATCAGCCTAATTGGATTTCAATTCGCTAATGTTCATTGAATCACTAAGTATGTAAAATTGGATGCAGAAGCCATTCTTTACACTAAGGTTAAACGTATTAATAGAATGAAGGGGGCTGTATCACATACAGTAGAGAGGAAACCCCATAGGATGGGACAGGATTCCCCTTAAATTGTTTATGTGTTTTTGGAGGTTCATCCAGTGTAATCCTCTCAGTGATCAGATTGTTTGTTTTTGGTGGCTGCAGTATCCAATCACCTGTATGGATGCATCTGCGTGCGCCTTCCTTATCACAAAGAGCCACCATCTGATTGGATGGCTCGAAAGGACTTTCAATGTGTACTGTATAAGCAGTCAGTTTGGCAATGGCTGATGAGAGGTAGCAACTCTCACCTTCATGCTACTTTCCTGCTTTCTTCCCTATTACATTTTATCAGTACTATTGCAGGCTTTTTATTGGGGGGTTCACATCTAGTAAAAAACTGAATAGATTAACTATAGTATTTCACCTAATTGGTTAATTCAGTTATTTTTATCTCCTGGGTGGGTTAGAATAGGCTTTTGGTTTAGTCATTAGAGGTATTTACATTTTTGTAGAACACAAATATACTGCACGTATGCATACATACTGCAATACAAACAGAGATTTCAGTGCTACTACCCATATGGTCCACCATCAGCAGAGCTCACAGGTACCTGATCCACAGTGGCCCATCTGAGAGTAATAGTCCATACAGATGATCCGCACAACCGCTATTGCTCTAAAATCTTGCTTTTTATTCAGGAAACCACAGTGTACAGAGCGCAAATGCAATCAGTTGACGCGTTTTAGCTTACGCGGCTTTAATCATAACTACAATAAGACATGAAACTTTGAGATATATTGTGGCTAAAGTATCAAAGGTTCCACTTACTAATTGGGTAATTGATGGATATAATTGCAAAAAACTGAAACAGCTGATGCAATAGCAGAGGAGCCAATGTGAACGCCACTATACTTTACAAACAGACATCAAAGAAAATCTATATACAAAAAAACATATGAATACAACTTTTTGTAATAACTGTATGATTGAATAGTTGTGTATTAAAGGGAGAGGTAAGGACATAATAGACAAAAGCATACTATAATTACACTGAGCAAAATGATCAACGCAACACTTTTGTGTTTGCCCCTATTTACCATGAGCTGAACGCAAAGATCTACGACTTTTTCTATGTACACAAAAGGTCTATTTCTCTCAAATATATTTTTAACAAATCTAAATCTGTGTTAAGCCTCGTACATACGATTGGATTATCCGACGGGAATTGTGTGATGACAGGCTGTTGTCGGAAAATCCGACCGTTTGTATGCTCCATCGGACAATTGTTGTCGAATTTTCCACGGACAGATGTGGGATAGCATGCTTTAAAATTGTCTGCCAACAACTGTGTGTTGTCGGATTTACTGATCGTGTGTACACAAGTCCGTCGGACAAAACTCCAAAGTATAAACACGCATGCTCAGAAGCAATGCTCACCATAACATAACATTAGCAGAAGTTGCCCAAAGAGCTGAAAAACCACATAGTTTTGTGTTTGTTGGCTGACAATTCTTTGCCGTTTGTATACAATACAAGTTCCTGGCCAACTCCCTTCAGACAAAAGTCCTACGCTTTGTCCGATGAAAATCCGATCGTGTGTATGAGGCTTTTTTTTTAACAGATACGTTTTTATTTATCAGCATAAGCAATAAAAGTAGAACGGTGCACAGTACTGTGATATATAAAGCAGAATTCACAGAAGGACAAATATACAGAGGGTTATCAGTTTAAGCAAAACATTAAAGCTACGGGTCCAAGGAACATAGGCTCAGGTAGTTACATCAGGAATAATCGGGCACATTAAATGCAGGTGATCTACTTAAGGGAAGGGGGGGGAGTCCCTCGGAAGGAGAAGGGAAAACAAGGAGAGAAAAACGGGGAGGGGAGGAAGACAGAAAAGGATCAGGGAAAAGAGGGGGGAGAAGCAGACAGTAAAGATAACACCCGTGAAGTAGAGCAGCACACCGCATCAGACTCACTACCTCCTTCAGCAAAAAGGTCTAATCGGCACTAGGCCGTTTCTTAACCCATTTCCCCCAGATTTGTGTGTATGAGGCTTTAGTGAGCACTTCTCCTTTGCCAAGATAATCCATCCACCTTACAGGGGTGGCATATCCGGATGCTGATGAGACAGCATGATTATTGCACAAGTGTGCCTTAGGCTGGCCACAATGAAAGGCCACTCTAAAATGTGCAGTTTTATTACACAGCACAATGCAACAGATGTCGCAAGTTTTGAGGGAGCGTGCAATTGGCATGCTGACAGCAGGAATGTCCAACAGAGCTGTTGCCCTTGAATTTAATGTTAATTTCTCTACCATAAGTCGTCTCCAAAGGCATTTCAGAGAATTTGGCAGTACATCCAACCAGCCTCACAACCGCAGACCATGTGTAACCACACCAGCTCAGGACCTCCACATCCAGCATCTTCACCTCCATGATCGTCTGAGAGCAGCCACCCGGACAGCTGCTGCAACAATCAGTTTGCATAACCAAAGCATTTCTGCACAGACTGTCAAAAACCATCTCAGGAAAGCTCATCTGCATGCTCGTTGTCCTCACTGGGGTCTCGATCTGACTGCAGTTCATCATCGTAACCGATTTGAGTGTGCAAATTCTCACATTCTATGGCGTCTGGCACTTTGGAGAGGTGTTCTCTTCACAGATGAATCCGTTTTTTACTGTACAGGGCAGATGGCAGACAATGTGTATGGCATTGTGTGGGTGAGCGGTTTGCTGATGTCAACTTTGTAGATTGAGTGGCCCATGGTGTCGGTGGGGTTATGGTATGGGCAGGCGTATGCTATTGACAACGAACACAGGTTAATTTTATTGATGGCAATTTGAATGCACAGAGATACCGTGACGAGATCCTGAGGCCCATTGTTGTGCCATTCATCCATGACCATCACCTCATGTTGCAGCATGATAATGTTGCAAGGATCTGTACACAATTCCTGAAAGCTGAAAATATCCAAGTTCTTGTATGTCCAGCATACTCACCGGACATGTCACCCATTGAGCATGTTTGGGATGCTCTGGATCGGCATATACGACAGCGTGTTCCAGTTCCAATCCTGACAATATCCAGCAACTTCGCACAGCCATTGAAGAGGAATGGACCAACATTCCACAGACCACAATCAACAACCTGATCAACTCTATGCAAAGGATATGTGCTGCACTGCGAGAGGCAAATGGTGGTCACACCAGATACTGACTGGTATTCGGACCCACCCGACCCCCCAATACAGTACAACTGCACATTTTAGAGTGTTTTTTTTATGTTCACAGCCTAAGGCACACCTGTGTAATAATCATGCTGTCTAATCAGCATCTTGATATGCCACACCTGTGAGGTGGATGGATTATCTCGGCAAAGGAGAAGTGCTCACTAACACAGATTTAGACAGATTTGAAAACAATATTTGAGAGAAATAGGCCTTTTGTGTACATAGAAAAAGTCATAGATCTTTGAGTTCAGCTCATGATAAATAGGGGTAAACACAAAAGTGTTGAGTTTAACATTTTTCTCAGTGTATATGCAGAGAGGAAAACAGGAAGAGAGGCAACCTAATGTACATGCAGATCCAGATCCCATCTTATGTTTAACCACTGAGTAGGGTTGAGCGAACCCGAACTGTAAAGTTCGGGTCCGTACCAAACTTTAGCTTTTTCCCGAACCCGAACCCGGTCTTTGCGCGAAATTCCGGGTTCGGGTTCGGGTTCGGCAATCTAATGGCGCAGTTAGAAATGCTTCAGGGGCCAGCCAATCACCTTTTGATTAGCTGGTGTGCCCTTAGAAGCCATCATAGCCATGCCTACTAATGGCATGGCTGTGATTGGTCAGTGCAACATGTGACCCAGCTTCTATATAAGCTAGAGGCACACAGCACACACGTCATTCTGCTTCAGAATAGATAGGGAGAGGATCTTGTCTGCTGCTGCTGCTTTTAGGGAGAGATTGAAAAATACATGAGTTAGTCCTGATTCTGGAATCTGAGGGAAAAGATAGAGAGACAGTGTAGTGTAGGGCCAGGTTCCTGTTGGTGCTTTCAGGGAGAGAGATATATTATATAGGAATAGGAGTCCATATTCAGAGATATAACTCAGCGATCTGCATAGGTTTACCTGTTTGTGTTGCAGTGCAGTCTTTTTACACTGCCATGAGCCCAGTGTCAGAGAAAATCTACCTTTTATCTGCAAGCTCAGTGCACCAGCACTGCATATATTACGTTGAGAGATACACCGTTTCCATGCTGTGGGTGTATTCTGCTCTTGGAAAAAGATCCATTTAGGGCAAAAAAAAAAAAGGCACTTTATTGTGCTCTTTTCCAAAAGACCCATTAACCACTTAACGACCGCCCACCGCCGATTTACGTCGGCAGAATGGCACCGACAGGCAGAATCACGTAGATCTACGTGATCGCCTTTGTGCAGTTGGGGGGTCCATCCGGACCCCCCTTCACTGCAGTGAGCGGCCGTTAAGTGTTCGGGAGCGATCAGGCATGAGGGGGCGGCCGCTCGATTCCGCCCCCCCCCTCGCGGATCGCTCCCGGCGAATGAAATTGCTTCCTCCTGCCTGAAATGTAAACACAGGCTGGAGGAAGTGATGTCATCTCCCTCGCCGCGGTCTTTTCGTTCCCGGTGCCGAGGAGAGAAGAAGCAGGTTAGTGCACCAACAGTCCACTGACACGTAGGTACACATAGGCACACAAATCACCCCCCAGTCACCCCTAGATCACCCCCCAGGTCACCCCAAAGCCCCCAATCACAGTGTCACTGATTGCAGTGATCATTTATTTTACTGATCACTGCATTTAGTGTCATCTGTGATTGTAAAAAGTTGCAGGGCAGTTAGGATTAGGCCCCTTTAGGTCCAGGGTAGCCCCCTAACCCCCCCCCCCTAATAAAGGTTTAACCCCTTGATCACCCCCCAGGTAACCCTTTCACCCCCTAACTTCAGCGTCACTAAGCAATTGTTTTTCCGATCGCTGTATTCGTGTCGCTGGTGTTTTAGATAGGCAGTTATTTTTATTTAGGTTCGCCGCAGGTTTTTATTAGTGTCAGGTACCCCCATATATTATTTTAACCCCCTGATTGCCCCTAGAGTTAACCCTTTCACCAGTGATCGCCGTATAAGCGTCACTGGTGTCACTGGTTAGCCAGTAAGTTATTTAGTTATTTAGGTTACCCGTCAGGTTTTTATATAGTGTCAGGTACCCCCATATTTAACCTAATAAAAGTTTTAACCCCCTGATTGCCCCTAGTTAACCCTTTCACCAGTGATCACCATATAAAGGTTACGGGTGACGCTGGTTGATTAGTTTGCTTTTTATAGCATCAGGGCACCCGCCGTATATAACCCAATAAAGGTTTAACCCCCCTGATCGCCCGGCGGGTGAGATCAATTAGGTTTTAGCGCCAGAGAGGGTCTGCGTCGCCCCAGGCAGTGTTAGGTTAGTGCCAGTAACGCTAACACCCACGCGCAAAGCATACACCCCCCTTAGTGGTATAGTATCTGATCAGATCTATACTAGCATCCCCAGCGGTTTAGGGTTCCCAAAAACGCAGTGTTAGCGGGATCAGCCCAGATACCTGCTAGCGCCTGCGTTTAGCCCCTCCGCCCAGCCCAGCCCAGCCCAGCCCACCCAAGTGCAGTATCGATCGATCACTGTCACTTACCAAACACAACACACATAACTGCAGCGTTCGCAGAGACAGGCCTGATCCCTGCGATCGCTAACAGTTTTTTTGTAGCGTTTGATATATTTGCTGACGACAGTCAGGTGCTTTTTTTCCTGTGAATCTTACTAGTGTACCCCTAAATTTAGAGCCCAAAATGGCAAGACGAAGGTACACTAGTAAAGAGGCCTACGAGATTCTGAGCATGACAGATAGTGAAGAGGAGGTCACGTATCTGTCAGATTCAGGCTCAGAATATCTTCCCGTAGAAGACAGTGACGTCAGCGGCCCCACGTCAGATAGCTCTGACGACGAAGTTGAGGTCCCTGCTAAGGTCAGGTGTACCCGATCCCGATCTTCTGAGGTTGTTGAGGAGCAAGAACCGCAGGTCTCTCGTATCATGGAGCAGAGTAGTACTAGCGCCGCTATTCCTTCTGGTGAACTGGCAAGCACCAGCGGCCTAGTACAGCCTGGACGTACATCCAGCACTGCAGTAACACTTGGTGACGTGGCGAGTCCCATAAGTGCAGTTCAAGCTGGCGAGGTGGCAAGCACAAGTAGTGTCCCGCTGCCACCAAGAAGACAAAGGCAGGCCCGTCGTGCCCATACTGCCCTTCCTGCAGAATTCGCCTATCCTGATTGGGTCCCCACCACTTCTGCAGAACCCGTACTTCCCCCATTCACTGCCCAACCCGGTATTCAGGTGGAAACAGCTGATTTTATTCCAATTGATTTTTATTCGCTGTTTTTCACGGAAGATCTCTATAGATCTATTGTGGACCAGAGTAATTTATATGCTGGTCAATTTATCGCCGCTAACCCCCAGTTGCCTAAAATTGCCAGAAATTGGAAACCAATTACGGTTTCCGAATTTAAGACCTTTCTAGGCCTTTCCCTCAACATGGGCACACATAAATTTCCGTCATTGCGTGCTTATTGGTCCACGCACCCAATTGACCACATGCCCGTGTTCTCTGCCTCCATGTCCAGGGCACGATACGAGCAGATTTTGCGGTTCATGCACTTCAACGACAATGAACTTTGTCGTCCACGTGGGGACCCTGAATACGACCGGCTCTATAAAATTCGGCCCCTCATAAACCACTTCAACGAACGTTTTGCAGCCTTGTTTACTCCCGATCAAGTTGTCTGCGTTGATGAGTCCCTGATTAAATTTTCTGGCCGCTTGTCTTTCAAGCAGTACCTTCCCAGCAAGCGTGCCAGATACGGGGTCAAGCTCTACAAGTTCTGTGACAGGGCAACAGGCTATGTAGTGAACTTTACGGTTTATGAGGGAAAAGATAGTCAGATTGAATCGGTCAACTGCCCGGATTACATAGGGAGCGCTGGCAAGATAGTGTGGAACTTGGTGTCACCCTTATTCGGAAAGGGGTACCACTTGTATGTGGACAATTATTACACGAGCGTGCCACTGTTTAGTCACTTGTTTGATCATCAGATTGGAGCATGTGGCACCGTGCGACCTAATCGCCGGGGCTTTCCCCAGTGGCTTGTAGATGCCCGTCTTAGGCTGGGGGAGAGAGCCTGCTTGAAGTGTAATAACTTGCTCGCTATGAAGTGGAGGGACAATAAGAATGTTTTCCTTCTTACCTCCCTTCATGCAGACACGACAGTCCAAATTCGTACGGCGACTGGTGTTGTGGAGAAACCCCTCTGTGTCCACGAATATAACCAAAATATGGGAGGGGTGGACCTCAACGACCAGTTGATGGCGCCGTATCTAATTGACCGTAAGGCGAGACGCTGGTACAAAAAAGTGTCTCTATCATTATTCCAATTGGCTTTGCTGAACGCTCATGTGCTATACAGAGCTTCAGGCGGGACGTTATCTCTTCTAAAATTCCAGAATGAGATAGTCACAGAACTCCTGTATCCAGGCGGTTCTGCACCTCACCATCCCCTACCAAATGCAGTAAGCCGGCTGCATGAGAGGCATTATTCGTATGTCCTCCCGAGTACCCCTACCCAAAGCCACCCCCAAAAAAGATGTCGTGTCTGTAGCAAGCGCGGATTTAGGCGTGACACCCGTAGTTTTTGTCCACTCTGTCCTGACAAGCCTGGTCTTTGCCAAGGTGAATGTTTTGAACGCTACCACTCAAAAGTGAAGTTTTAGCGTAGGGTACAGCATTTCACAGACAAGGACACACTTACACAGGGTCTCCCAAGATGCCATTACATTTTGAGAGACCCGAACCATTACAGTTGTAAAGTTACAAAAAAAAGTGTAAAAAAGAAAAAAAAAAACGTAAAAAACAAAACACAAAAAAAAATATAAAATAAAAAAAACAAAAATAGTTGTCGTTTTATTGTTCTCTCTCTCTCTATTTTCTCTCTATTGTTCTGCTCTTTTTTACTGTATTCTATTCTGCAATGATTTATCATGCTTGCTTTTCAGGTATGTAATTTTTTGTTTTCAGGTGCGCCATTCAACTGCAGCGCGGAATTATTTATCTTGACAGCAACAGCGTTTGCTCCCACGATACATAAAGCCGTGACTCCAGTGCTGTAGGAGGTGATTTCACCACCACAGTTAAAAAAAAGAGCATATATGCCGAAGCATGGGGGCAGCAGGGGCGGAGGAGCGATTTTGCTCCTAATGCCGCGTACATACGGTCGAAATTCCGACGGAGGCCTGCCCGTGGAAAATTCCGACCGTGTGTACGCGGCATAACTTTTTTGCGGGAGGATGCCCCCATGCTTCGGCATATATATATTTTAGGCACAGGTTGCGTTAAAACATTTTTTTATTTTTTACTAGGTTTTGTTTTGGTATTTGCTTTGCAGGTATGGCATGGTAAGGTCTTACTTTTGTACTGTAATGTTACTTTGTTTTAATGTTAACCACCATTTGCTTAGCAGGTACGCCATTCAGTTGCAGCGCGGATCTATTTATCTTGACAGCAACAGCGTTTGCTCCCACGATACATAAAGCCGTGACTCCAACGCTGTAGGAGGTGATTTCACCACCACAGTTAAAAAAAAGAGCATATATGCCGAAGCATGGGGGCAGCAGGGGCGGAGGAGCGATTTTGCTCCTAATACCGCGTATATACGGTCGAAATTCCAACGGAGGCTTGCCCGTGGAAAAGTCCGACCGTGTGTACGCGGCATAACCTTTTATGCCGCGTACATACGGTCGAAATTCCGACGAAGGCTTGACCGTGTGTACGCGGCATAACTTTTTTGCGGGAGGATGCCCCCATGCTTCGGCATATATGCCCATCATTAGAAGTGGGTGGATGAAGGGAGGTATTCTAATGGTGGGCATACCCACCAATCAATCTCTTTTTTTCGTTCAGCCAATAGGCTGTATGAAAAAAAAGATTACAATACATGTCCAACAAGGACCAGCAACGTACTGGTATGTTGCTGGACTTTGAATGTTTATACCAGAATGATGCCTGCGGGATTAGGTATCATCTTGGTATCATTCTTTTCAGCCAGCAGCCGGCTTTCATGTAAAAGCAATTCTAGCAGATAATTTGCCTCTAGACTGCTTTTACAAGCAGTGGGAGGGAATGTCCCCCCCCCCCCGGATATAAAAAGCGCCATTGGGAAATTGGGAAAGCATTTTATCACACCGATCTTGGTGTGGTCAGATGCTTTGAGGGCAGAGGAAAGATCTAGGGTCTAACCCCCCAATTTTTTTCAAAAAAAGAGTACCTGTCACTACTTATTGCTATCATAGGGGATATTTACATTCCCTGAGATAACGATAAAAATGGTAAAAAAATAAAATATGGAAGGCACAGTTTAAAAATAAAATAAAAAAGCCAAATAAATAATAAAAAAAAAAAAAAAAAAAAAGCACCGCTGTCCCCCCCTGCTCTTGCGCAAAGGCGAACGCAAGCGTCGGTCTAGCGTCATATGTAAACAGCAATTGCAACATGCATGTGAGGTATCACCGCGAAGGTCAGATCGAGGGCAGTCATTTTAGCAGTAGACCTCCTCTGTAAATCTAACGTGGTAACCTGTAAAGGCTTTTAAATGCTTTTAAAAATGAATGTAGTTTGTCGCCGCTGCGCGTTTGTGCGCAATTTTAAAGCATGTCGTGTTTGGTATCCATGTACTCGGCCTATGATCATCTTTTGTATTTCATCAAACATTTGGGCAATATAGTGTTTTTTAGTGCATTAAAAATAAAAAAAGTGTGTTTTTCCCCCAAAAAATGCGTTTGAAAAATCGCTGCGCAAATACTGTGTGGAAAAAAAAAATGCAACACCCACTATTTTAATCTGTAGAGCCTTTGCTTTAAAAAAATATATAATGTTTGGGGGTTCAACATAATTTTCTTGCAAAAAAAATTTTTTTTTCATGTAAACAAAAAGTGTCAGAAAGGGCTTTGTCTTCAAGTGGTTAGAAGAGTGGATGATTTGTGACATAAGCTTCGTAATGTTGTGCATAAAATGCCAGGACAGTTCAAAACCCCCCCAAATGACCCCATTTTGTAAAGTAGACACCTCAAGCTATTTGCTGAGAGGCATGTTGAGCCCATTGAATATTTTTTTTTTTTGTCCCAAGTGATTGAATAATGACCAAAAAAAAAAAATGTACAAAAAGTTGTCACTAAATTATATATTGCTCAAACATGCCATGGGCATATGTGGAATTACACCCCAAAATACATTCTGTTGCTTCTCCTGAGTACGGGGATACCACATGTGTGGGACTTTTTGGGAGCCTAGTCGCGTACGGGACCCCAAAAACCAAGCACCGCCTTCAGGATTTCTATGGGTGTAAATTTTTGATTTCACTCCTCACTGCCTATCACAGTTTCGGAGGCCATGGAATGCCCAGATGGCACAAAACCCCCCCAAATTACCCCATTTTGGAAAGTAGACACCCCAAGCTATTTGCTGAGAGGTATGTTGAGTATTTTGCAGATCTCGCTTTTTGTCACAAAGTTTTGAAAATGTAAAAAAAGAAAAAAAAAAAGAAAAAAAAATGTCTTTCTTAATTTTCAAAAACAAATGAGAGCTGTAAAATACTCACCATGCCTCTCAGCAAATAGCTTGGGGTGTCTACTTTCCAAAATGGGGTCATTTGTGGGGGTTTTGGGCTATTTTGACATTTTATGGCCTTCAAAACTGTGATAGGTAGTGAGGAGTGAAATCAAAAATTTATGCCCTTAGAAACCTTGAAGGCGGTGCTTGGTTTTTGGGGTCCCGTACGCGGCTAGGCTCCCAAAAAGTCCCACACATGTGGTATCCCCGTACTCAGGAGAAGCAGCAGAATGTATTTTGGGGTGTAATTTCACATATAACCATGGCATGTGTGAGCAATATATCATTTAGTGACAACTTTTTGTACATTTTTTTTTTCTTTTTGTCATTATTCAATCATTTGGGACAAAAAAAAAATATTCAATGGGCTCAACATGCCTCTCAGCAAATAGCTTGGGGTGTCTACTTTCCAAAATGGGGTCATTTGGGGGGGTTTTGTGCCATCTTGGCATTTTATGGCCTTCAAAACTGTGATAGGTAGTGAGGAGCGAAATCAAAAATTTATGCCCTTAGAAACCTTGAAGGCGGTGCTTGGTTTTTGGGGTCCCGTACGCGGCTAGGCTCCCAAAAAGTCCCACACATGTGGTATCCCCATACTCAGGAGAAGCAGCAGAATGTATTTTGGGGTGTAATTTCACATATGCCCATGGCATGTGTGAGCAATATATCATTTAGTGACAACTTTGTGCAAAAAAAAAAAGTTTGTCATATTCCCGCAACCTGTGGCAAAATATAAAATATTCCATGGACTCAACATGCCTCTCAGCAAATAGCTTGGGGTGTCTACTTTCCAAAATGGGGTAATTTGGGGGGGTTTTGTGCTATTTTGGCATTTTATGGCCTTCGAAACTGTGATAGGTAGTGAGGAGTGAAATCAAAAATTTACGCCCTTAGAAATCCTGAAGGCGGTGCTTGGTTTTTGGGGCCCTGTACGCGGCTAGGCTCCCAAAAAGTCCCACACATGTGGTATCCCCGTACTCAGGAAAAGCAGCAGAATGTATTTTGGGGTGCAATTCCACATATAACCATGGCATGTGTGAGCAATATATCATTTAGTGACAACTTTTTGTACATTTTTTTTTTCTTTTTGTCATTATTCAATCATTTGGGACAAAAAAAAAATATTCAATGGGGTCAACATGCCTCTCAGCAAATAGCTTGGGGTGTCTACTTTCCAAAATGGGGTCATTTGGGGGGGTTTTGTGCCATCTTGGCATTTTATGGCCTTCAAAACTGTGATAGGTAGTGAGGAGTGAAATCAAAAATTTATGCCCTTAGAAACCTTGAAGGCGGTGCTTGGTTTTTGGGGTCCCGTACGCGGCTAGGCTCCCAAAAAGTCCCACACATGTGGTATCCCCGTACTCAGGAGAAGCAGCGGAATGTATTTTGGGGTGTAATTTCACATATGCCCATGGCATGTGTGAGCAATATATCATTTAGTGACAACTTTGTGCAAAAAAAAAAAAAGTTTGTCATATTCCCGCAACTTGTGGCAAAATATAAAATATTCCATGGACTGAACATGCCTCTCAGTAAATAGCTTGGGGTGTCTACTTTCCAAAATGGGGTCATTTGGGGGGGTTTTGTGCTATTTTGGCATTTTATGGCCTTCGAAACTGTGATAGGTAGTGAGGAGTGAAATCAAAAATTTGCGCCCTTAGAAATCCTGAAGGCGGTGCTTGGTTTCCGGGGTCCCGTACGTGGCTAGGCTCCTAAAAAGTCCCACACATGTGGTATCCCCGTACTCAGGAGAAGCAGCAGAATGTATTTTGGGGTGCAATTCCACATATAACCATGGCATGTGTGAGCAATATATCATTTAGTGACAACTTTTTGTAATTTTTTTTTTTTTTGTCATTATTCAATCACTTGGGACAAAAAAAAAATATTCAATGGGCTCAACATGCCTCTCAGCAATTTCCTTGGGGTGTCTACTTTCCAAAATGGGGTCATTGGGGGGGTTTTGTACTGCCCTGCCATTTTAGCACCTCAAGAAATGAGATAGGCAGTCATAAATTTAAAGCTGTGTAAATTTCAGAAAATGTACCCTAGTTTGTAAACGCTATAACTTTTGCGCAAACCAATAAATATACGCTTATTGACATTTTTTTTACTAAAGACATGTGGCTGAATACATTTTGGCCTAAATGTATGACTAAAATTGAGTTTATTCGATTTTTCTTATAACAAAAAGTAGAAAATATCATTTTTTTCAAAATTTTCGGTCTTTTTCTGTTTATATCGCAAAAAATAAAAATCGCAGAGGCAATCAAATACCATTAAAAGAAAGCTCTATTTGTGGGAAGAAAAGGACGCAAATTTCATTTGGGTACAACATTGCATGTCCGCACAATTTACAGTTAAAGCAGCGCAGTGCCGAATCCCAAAAACAGGCCTGGTCCTAATGGCCCGAAATGGTCCGGGGCTTAAGTGGTTAAGGGCAAAAAAAAAAAAAAATTGTGCAAAAAAAGACCCGTTTAGGGCAAAAAATAAATAAATAAATTTGCACTTTAATGTACGCTTGCAAAAAGACCCATTTAGGGCCACAAAAAATATTTTGCAGTGTGTTATACATATGTTGAGGCGTGTGAAATAAACCATTTCTATATATTTGTCTTCTACTGTGCTATACTAAAAAAAAAACATTTTTTTTTTAATAGCATTTTCTGCAGTTCTGTAGCTGTGCGATTCAGCGGTTACGTACTGTGGGTGTGTTGTGGTCTTCCAAAAAACGCCATTTAGGGCCACAAAAAATATTTTGCAGTGTGTTATACATATGTGGAGGTGTGTGAAATAAACAAACAATTTCTATATAGTTTTCTTCTACTGTGCTATACTAAAAAAAATATTTTTTTTGAATAGCATTTTCTGCAGTTCTGTAGCTGTGCGATTCAGCGGTTACGTACTGTGGGTGTGTTGTGGTCTTCCAAAAAACGCCATTTAGGGCCACAAAAAATATTTTGCAGTGTGTTATACATATGTGGAGGTGTGTGAAATAAACAATTTCTATATAGTTTTCTTCTACTGTGCTATACTAAAAAAAAAACTTTTCTTTTTAATAGCATTTTCTGCAGTTCTGTAGCTGTGCGATTCAGCGGTTACATACTTAATTCCCTCACTGGAGCGGGATCGTAAGATGTGCGAGTACAAGCGCACGCTGGTAGATGCGCTGCTGGTGGTATTCCCACCTGACAGCGGGCGTACGGTGGAAGCATAAGGCGAAGGCAGAGGAGGAGGAAGAGGTCGCCAACGCAGCCGGGGCACCGTCAGCACCTCAGAAGGCAGGGTTAGCATGGCTGAAATGTGGAAAAGCTTTGTCAGCACGCCACAACAACCAGCACCACCAGCTGAGATGGAACGTCTTATCAGGAGGCAGCATTTCACCAACATGGTGGAGCAGTATGTGTCCACAGGCCTACACGTCCTGGATGACGGGTCTGCCCCCTTTAACTTCTGGGTCTCCAAATTGGGCACATGGCCTGAGCTTACCCTTTATGCCTTGGAGGTGCTGGCCTGCCCTGCAGCCAGTGTATTATCTGAACGTGTATTTAGCACGGCAGGGGGCGTTATCACAGACAAGCGCAGCCGCCTGTCCAGAGCCAATGTGGACAAGCTCACGTTCATTAAAATGAACCAGGCATGGATCCCACAGGACTTGTCCATACCTTCTGCAGAATAGACATGTATACCGGTGTTGTGACAAAAACTGTCCGGCCATCGGATTGTGTCCGGCCCATACTGCGAAGGCGCAGCGCTTGCGCAGTACAGAGGACAAGGAGATTCACAAAATCTCCGAAGATGAACGGCGCCTGCGCAGTGAGTGCAGGTTCAAGCCCCACCATCCAAGTGGACATACGGTAGCACATAGTAACAGGGCCCCTCACGGGCTCGGTTCGATCGCCACACTTCGGGCACGGCCTCACTTGGCTCGGCTTGAACCACGGATGGTGTGGCCTTCACCTGAACTCACCACGCAGGCGCCGTTCATCTTGGGAGATTTTCAAAATCCCCTTGTCCTACATACTGAGCAAGCGCAGTACAGGGTGGACACTATTTGACGAGGGACAGAATTCGACACATCACCGGCCTGTCAGGTCACCTATGGCCAGGTGACAGATGCACACCGTAGGGGGACAGGAGTGCACCGCAAGGTAGTGAACCCTATGGCTGACTGCTGCAGATAGGAAACTGGGTGGTTGTGGAAAGCGGGACCAGAGGAGCACAACCGGGATCCTATAGGAAGCTAGAGCCAAGATTCCCCAGGGCGCGGAGTCTAAGACCCAGCAGGTCTTCTCCAGAGCCTCTAGTGGTGAGGATGTTATGCTGCAGGCTGGGTCCAGGTCGCAGCCCCTAGAGTCTCCTAGCTCACGCCCCGTAGGATAAGGGGAAAAGAGGGGAAGCAGCAGCACAAGATATAAGAGTAACGAATAACAAGCTGAAGGTCAAGGGCCACAAGCAGACAAGGAAAACGAAGGACAAGCCGAAGGTCAAGGGTCACGAGCAGACAGGGATAGTCGGGGACAAGCCAAATGTATAACAGAGAGACAGACGTAGCACACGGCAGGCAGGAACCCAAACACACAATGCCTAACAAACACGTTGATCAGCAAAGCAGGCTTGCAGTGCACAGGTTAATATAGTGTTCTGTGATAGGGCCTGGGGTGGAGTCTGGCTGGGAGGAGATTATAAAGGAAGCCAGGTGAAGGAGGTCTGGTTTCTAAGATGAACACATGAGGAGAAAAGGTAAGATGGCAGACAGACATTAATGCATTTCCATGACACGGCCTTACCCAGCCATTGTTGTACTTTTGAACCAGTGTTGGCTACCTCGTCCTCCTCCACCGCCGCCACCTCAACCTCCTACTCCATATGGACCTCGTCCTCCTAGGTCAAGATTATAATTTTTATTTTATTTTTTTGTAGCGCACAGATCCTTTCCCCCTTACCTGCCTTTATGTTGTTGGCTCCTCGCAGGAGGGAGAAAGGCACACCGCACTACCAGCCCGTACCCTCCTATATAAAGAGGTTGAGCGGTGTACTTGACGGGCCGTGTCCACAGCCGGAGTCAAAACTCCTCCAGAGGATGATTCTCACCTCTACTGTAGGTAGAGGCAAGTCCTTTAATTCCCAGTAAAGTCAATGTCCACACCAGCTGAAATTACAACTCTTATTCTCTCATGGCAAAATAAACTCTACTCGGATAGAAAAGGTTAGAGCAAAGAAACAGGACAGCTTAAGGTGTGGAGGAGGTCCAGGCACAAACGTAGCACATTCACTTCACTGCTTAGGTTTCTCAAACAGTTTTAGGTGCACGGTCTTTGCCACAGACCTTGAGGTTGGTCTCTGCCACAGACCGAGTGTACAAGGCCCCTGCCACAGACCTTGAGGTTGGTCTCTGCCACAGACCAGGGTGTATAAGGCCCCTGCCACGGGCCGGGTGAATAAGGCCTCTGATACAGTCAAGATGACCTTGAGCTTCTCCTTCTACGAACCTAGCCCATATCAAGGGGAAGACATCTCTCCAGGGAGTCAACAGACCCTTCCATCACCGTGACTCCCGCATCGGTCCATCAGAATGATCCTCCCTTCCCTGGAACATGGTCCCCTACACGAGGCGGCACCCTAAGACTCCTCGACCCTTAGCGGACTCCAGACGAAGGCTCTGGACTCCAGGCTTTACTCCCGTACCTAGGCCTCCATACCCAGGGCAGCAGGAACTCCAGGATAGTACCTCACCCCGGGCTAAAGGTACCCGAGATGGAACAGGAACACATGCACCCAGGCCGAAGGCACCTGGGCGTGGACCCCACTGGACATCAGCCCCCAGGCCAAAGGTCTGCCCCTTTTATATGCTCTCCCGGCATGCACAGCAGGTTCCCCGCCCCGCTGTACTACTGCCAAGAGGGGACACAAAAGGCACAGCACTGTATCGGCGGTCCAACCCTAGCCTACCATGGCAGCGCCACCTGTAGACCGCAGGGAACTGCACACCAATACTGTCCCCCGAGGACAAAATGGTCCATGAATCCTACAGAATTAGGGTGTTTGAGCCTATTTACCACTCAAACACTTCCCTTAAATTTAGCACCCCGCTACATTTTTATTTCAAAGTATTTTATTTTCCCACTAGCTTATCCATTAAATTGAATAATTTATTCCAGAAAGGGCATATTCTGGGGCATTCCCACCATATGTGTGGCATTGTGCCGTTGAGTTTCTGAGGTTCTTAATGACTTCCCGTACCTCTTCTGCTGAAAAGGGGGCCTCCAGCATATTTTTTTATTTTTTTATTTTTTTAATGTTATTTTAAGTTATTTCCCTATCCACATTTGTTTGCAGAGCACTTGCCATGCTCTTAACAACATTTTGCTGCCATTTGCAGCCCTCTAGCCCTTTCCATTACTTTTTTAGAGCCTTTTTAGTCCTTAGAAGTCCGGGTCCCCATTGACTTCAATGGGGTTCGGGTTCGGGTTCGGGTTAAAGTTCGGTCCCGAACCCAAACTTTTTTCCGAAGTTCGGCCGAACCCGTCGAACCCGAACATCCAGGTGTCCGCTCAACTCTACCACTGAGGAGATCTTGTCTTTAATCTAAAAATCCATCAGTCCTCTCTTCCCAAAAGCCTCCTTTCTCTATCTCATCCTCTAGGCAAGTGTGAAAGCCTCTCTATTCCCCTGAATCTAAATGAGGAGAGATCACCGTCATGACAATCTCTGAAGTGAAGCGTCACATTAGAGATGTGCTTAACATTAGGATTATTTGTATTACAACAGTGTTCTTCTATTCGGGTCCTTAGAGAGCGTTACACCCAACATATTGCAGTCTACACATGATGCAAGTAATTAGGTAGACTATATTTTTTTGTGCCGCAATTTATATATTGCTTTATGGAAAATTCTTCCCCTGTAGCTATCGAGGAGAAAGTCTTACCTAACATATTAAGATGGCAGAACCTGCAAGTCTTTATGTTACATGGATAGCCCCCCCTACATTAAATTTTTTGAATGAGGAGAAAAGACTAGGTGATAGCAAATTGCCTAGAGATGGCGCTCGTCAACTCGAGAAGCGGCAGCCCATTTCTAATATTCCAAGTAAACTTTTGTCTGTGTATATGTAGCGGGGTGTTGCCTATCGGTATGTTATAAGGACTATTTTATACGCAAATGCACACAGATCCCTCCGAAACTCTATTGACTACTGTTTGACTTGAAAGGAAAGGTGCATGGTGGGACTTGTGGTACAGAGAGAGATGGACTCCAATGCCGTGGATACTATATAGACTACTGTACCCACAGTGCAGCGGTAAACCAACAGTGCATTGCCCAGCGCAAGGTCTGCTGGGGAAGGGTTAAGTGGAGGAGGAGCAACGCGCGCTCTCTTTGGACATCGCCCGCCCAGCAAGTCGGAGCCTGTGTTGGGGCCTGTTGTGTTTGTCTAGGCCGGAGAGCCTGGGCCTACAGAATCTGGGAAACCTGCTCGTCAGAAAGAGAGGGATCTCATCAGAAAAGCCTGCTGATATCCCGGAGCATCCAAGAGTCGATTCGTCTATCGACTTCCATACGGTTGTCTGAGGGACCGGAGACTACGGGTGGAGGAGAGATCGTGTGCCGGAGCACCAGCACAGAACCAGCAGAACGTACTGAGGCTGGTCGAGTGAGAGGGCACTTGCCCAGGACTTCTAACTGTAATTAGGCCTGACATCTTTTGACTAAGGATGAGCATTTTATCACCCGTGACTTCACGTCTTAATTATAGCCGGAGTTTAGCTAACGTTATTTGATATTCCTTGGATTACAAACATTAAGTGCACCAACGTTTTGCTAGCGAAGATCTTTTTCATTGGAGTGACAGTGTTTGGAGGTAGTCAGGCCTGACTGGAACTCACTTTGACACTGTGTGGGCGCCATATTGCCCACGAGGGGAAAGCTTGCAAGCATAGTTTGTTCAAAGACATTTAGTATTATAGTATTGCCTTATATTTGGTACCCTTATATGTTTATCACTTTGGCATAAGCAAACGCATATTTGTTTAACCTGTCATCTCTTATTCAGTAAAAATACTTTTGTGGTTAAGCAAACCAATCCTGAATTGTACTGTATGCTCTATTGCGGCATTGTGGTTCCTATAGCCAGTAGATTTCACAATCCCATTTATTTGCAGCTGTGCCAGCGGAGGGTTCAGTGGTGTGAATCAACAGGCGCTTTCCCAGACGCGAGTGTGGCCCATGAACTTCCCGGGGAGGACTGGGAAGAGACGGAAGTTGACAAGCTTATGAAATTACTGTCCCCAAGCAGGAGGGCATGGGTAATTGACCTCAGACAAGAAAAGGAAAACTCCTGTACCCACGCACTGGTGGAGTGGAGAGATGGAATACCTGAGAGCTTCAAAGGCAGGAGTGTGCAGTCAAAGGACAGAAGACATTCTATCTAGTACACCCAAAGACTATGAAGGAAGAGGTCCCTGAAACTAGTCACAGAGAGCCAGCCAGAGAAACAGTAACCTCCCCAGAACCTCTGACCACTATTGGTCCTGAACTCCTTAGCGCTTTGGTAGACCTTGTGACAAAGTGCCAGAAGAGCAACACAGTGTGTGTGAAAGCTGGGTATCGGAAGCTGAGGATTTTCTCAGGTAGACAACCCGTGCCGCTTGGAGAAGAGGATTTTGATACCTGGATAGAGCAAGCAATGCAAGCATTGGAAGGTTGGGAACTGCCAGAGGCCCAAAAGAAGCAGCGCATAAATGAAAGTTTGAGAGGAGCTGCCGCAGAAGCCGTAAATAATCTAAGGTTTAGTAATGCGACTTGTACTGCCTATGATTATTTAGCCATGCTGCAGGAGGAGTTTGGTCAGTTGGACAAAGTTGCTGATCTGGTTTACCAGTTTGAACACACTCTTCAACAGCCAGGGGAGCGTCTGTCTGAATATGTCCGAAGATTGAACAAAATGCTCTTTCAGATAGTTTTGAAGAAGGGTAAGGCACCACAGGCCATAGACCGAGCCAGGATGCAGTATATTCTAAGAGGGGTTCTGCGCTCTGACCCAGTTTGGCTCCATTTGAAAACTACAGGAGGAGTCATGTTCTTGAGTTATCCGGGACCTTTTTCGAGTGGTGAGAGATGAAGAGGCCTTGTTGAATGACCAGCAGGTAATCAGTCAACACACCTCACCCCCCTCCGCTGGAGTAAGAGCTGCCATGGCCACGGAACGGGACTCTGAAGTGGATGTCTTAAAGTCACAGATGACTCAAGTGCTGGAGATGCTGACCTCCCTGATGGGCAAAAATTCAGAAGCAAAGAAAGAAGTGGTTCGGAATACTTCAACTCCTACCTACCAACAAACGAAAGAAGAAGAAGCTTGTTTCAACTGTGGAGGGATTGGGCACTATAGATAGGTGTGCCCCAGCCCAAAGAAAACTGCAGCCCCATACCACAAGCCGGCGGAAAACTTCAGAGGGCCCCGGTGAAGGAGTTAACCAGGTGCCCATCTGTTCCAGTCAACTCCAAAATATTTAGAGGCCTGGGGAGGCCACAGATGAAGAATAATTCCCCACCCAACGTCTCTGGTGCTGCCTTTGAACAATCTGATACTCAAGATCCAAAAACAATGCTCAACAGCGGGAAATCAGTGCATACCAGGCCCAACAAGGATTAAGATCCAGGAAGAGACTAAAAAAATAATAATAATAGAGAGAGCTCAAGATATAGGGTCCAGTAAGAAGACTTCTAAAAAAAAATCCTGTTAAATTAGTGGGGCCTTCCCCAATAGTCCCCATTCAAGTGGAAGGAATTTACACTAAGGCCCTTCTTGACACAGGAGCACAAGTGACCCTTCTGTACTGGGATTTCTACCAGAAGCATCTGAGACATTTGCCCTTACAGAAGCTTGAAGACTTGGAGATATGGGGAATAGGGACCCAGAGTTTCCCATACGATGGATACCTTCCAATTAAATTGGCCTTTGACCCCTCAGTAGCAGGAGAAATGGAGATCTTCGACACACTGGCTGTAGTCTGTCCTCGCCCACCAGGAGCCAACAAGAGTCCCCTCATAATAGGGATCAACACTGACCTGGTCAGGAGACTACTGACACCTGTGGCCCAGGAGCAGGATACCTCAACTCTTAGAGTTCACCCTATGTTTCACCGGGCCTATCAGCGCTTGGTGCAGGAACAGAACACCCCAAAAGAAGGAGTGGGGAAGATCTGGAAGCTGGATAGAATAGAGAAGGTGCTACAGCCAGGAGAAGTGACTTGTCTGAGGGCCAATTTTAAATTCACCTGGGAACAACCTGGCCCCTTCATTGTTCTAGAGCTGGATCCTCTGGATACTCATCAAGGGTTGGAAGTAATCCCTGAAGTGGTCCCATTGAGGGCACTAAAGAGGAGTAATGGCAGGGTGTTGGTGAGCATCAGAAATACCACAACCACCCCTGTGAATATCCCAGACAGGATGTTGCTGGGCCAAGTGAACTCAGCCACCCTGGTTGCCCTATCGGACTTGGAAAAGGAAGAAGGGGGAGAAAACACGGTGGAGAAGCTCTGCTTCGAAGACACATCCACCCTCTCGCCGGCTTGGAAGGAGAGGGCCAAAACCCAGTTGGCTAGATGGCAGAAGATCTTTTCCAAGAATGAGTTTTATGTGGGGTGTGCAAAGAGTGCCACCCACAAGATTCGCAGGAGGACAAACCGTTCAGGGAAAGAATCCGACGGGTTCCCCTGGCCGACTTGGAAGATCTGCATGAGCAGTGTGAGGGGGTTAACTCGGTAGCGGGTGTGTGTGACCCCCTGGTTGGGCTCCCCACACAAAAACAGGGCCAGCAGACGGAGGTTGTGGTTTTCAAAATCAAAAGGTGCGGTTTATTTCTCTATGTACAGTGACAAAAACACAGCAAAGCCAAAAAGAAACATAAACAAAATAAATCCTGGTCAGTTTGACCTCTGACTAAACATGCAGGTTTCATAACTAACAACTGGGATCAGCCTGGTGCTGTCCTAGTCCCTAAGTCCCTGGTTTAGTAAAAGTCCAAACAAATAGCCACACAGGCTTTGCCTCACCGCACAGGGGTTCACTCTCCCTAGACAGTCCACACAGGTCTGGTTCCAGGCATGAGCTAACACCTAATGAATCTGGGAGTTCTTATAGAGGCCTAAATGAGCTGACAAGCTTCAGCTGGCCTCATCAACTCCCTGTCTGTACGACGCCCCACACTCTCCCTAGAGGTATGAGTCATCCATGAGCCCACTAGCCTTATACAACTCTCCACCTAGTTGTATAAGTCGGCGTAAAGCCTGAATCTGGGCGAAATATATCTACCCCCCTGGATGCAACCAGGTGACTTTACCTTCCTGCTGTCACAGCAGCTAGCAGAACTCAAAAGAACCGGCGTTATCCGAGAGTCCAGGAGCCCATACGCTTCTCCAATAGTGGTGGTTGGGAAGAAAAATGGGTCACTGAAGCTGTGTATTGACTATCGGACACTCAATAAGAGGACAATACCTGATCAGTACACCACTCCCCAAATAGAAGATGCATTGCAGAGTTTATCTGGAGCCAAATGGTTCAGTGTGATGGACTTAAAAAGTGGGTACTACCAAATTCCAATGCACCCTGAAGATCGGGAGAAAACAGCCTTCATTACCCCTATGGGTTTCTTCTAATTTAATCGCATGCCTCAGGGTTTGTCGGGAGCCCCAGCCACCTTTCAACGACTCATGGAGAAGACAGTAGGGGACATGAATCTAATTGAAGTGTTGGTGTATCCGGATGACAGTATTGTGTTCGGGAAGACCCTGGAGGAACATGAGGAGCGACTGGAGAAAGTTCTGAGAAGACTCCATGATGAAGGCCTCAAGCTTTCCCCAGAAAAGTGTCAATTCTACCAGTCTTCAGTTCATTACCTGGGTCACATCGTATCTGCGGAGGGAGTATCCACGGATCCAGGGAAGTTGGAGGCCGTTACCTCTTGGCTCAGGCCCACTAACGTGACTGAACTTCAGTCATTTTTGGGGTTCTGTTCCTATTACAGAAGATTTGTGGAAGGATTTGCCAAGATTGCTAGGCCTTTGAATGAACTTCTGAAGACTGAGGGAGAGGATGATGACTCAGAAATAGGCAACTCTATGAAATCGGCCATAGGGCCTAGAAAACCTGGGGTGTCTATCCAGGATCAGTGGACTACCAAATGTGAAGAAGCCTTTATTAAATTGAAGGAAAGCCTGACCACTGCTCCCGTCTTGGTCTATGCAGACACCAGGAAACCCTATGAGCTACATGTAGACGCCAGTCGAGATGGTCTGGGAGGGGTGTTGTACCAAGAACATGATGATCAATTGAGACCTGTTGCTTATGTGAGCAGAAGTCTGGCTCCTGCTGGGAAAAACTACCCCACACACAAAATGGAATTCCTGGTCTTAAAATGGGCTGTGGTGGATAAACTAAAAGACTACTTGTATGGGGCTGAGTTTGTAGTCAAGACGGACAATAACCCTCTCACCTACCTCCTAACCACGGCTAAACTAGATGCCATAGGCCACCGATGGTTGGCTGCCCTTTCGGGATTCACCTTCAGCCTTAAATACAGGCCTGGAGCTGGAAATAGAGATGCAGATGCTCTGTCTAGAAGATCTCATACCCTCAGTGACCCTACTGAGGAATGGGCTCAGCTGACCCCAGAGGGAGTGCGAGCCCTATACCAGGGAGCAGAGCTTCAGGCTAGTGGAGGATCCTGAGCTGAAGAAATTGGAGTCTCGTTTGTTGGAGTGCCTAAACACTACTGTGATGCAACTCAGAAGAAGGGAACTTACCTAAGCTGTCAAGGAGAGATCTGAGAAGAGACCAACTGGAAGACCCTCTAGGGAGGTTGGTGTTAAAGGCATTGGAGAGCCAGAGCCCAGATATACTCCTAGAAGACTCTTCAAGAGAGGCCCACTACTAAGAAGAGAATGGGACCGGTTTCAGATACATCAAGGGGTGGTCTACCGAAGGGGCCCCTCTGATGATTTAGAGGATAAGTGGCAATTGTTCTTGCCTGAGAAGCACAGGAAGGCAGTTTTGATCGCTTTGCATGATGATCATGGTCATCTGGGATCAGAAAGGACCTTTCAACTCGTAAGAAACAGATTTTATTGGCCTTGCATGCGGGTTGAAGTGGAAGAATACTGCCATTCTTGTGCACGCTGTGTACAGAGAAAGACCCTGCCTCATCAAGCTGCCCCAATGGGCCACCTACAAAGTCAGGGACCCCTGGAACTGGTGTGCATTGATTTCCTTTGCTTGGAGCCGGATCTGAGTGGACAAGGGAATGTTTTGGTAGTAACCAATCATTTCACTAGATATGCCCAAACATTCCCAACTAAAGACCAGAAGGCCTCAACAGTGGCCAAAGTACTTGTTGAAAAGTTTTTCTTGCACTATGGCTTGCCTCAACGTCTCCACTCGGATCAGGGGAAGGACTTTGAAAGCAGACCGATTAGGGATCCAATTAGAACTGGCCTTTCCACCTAGCATGGGTGCTCACGTGAGGACGTGACACGTGATGTGAGGGAGGGGCCTGATCATGCTGCCGAAGGAGGTCTGTAAGGAGCTCCGGTGAGAGCCGTGGATATTGTGCGGCGTGAGAGGCTGCGCATCCATAGATGATGCCTTGGCTCTCCCCCTCCTCTCTCCTGACAACGAGCCAGTAAACGGACGCAGCGAACGCTGCGGGAAGGACTTCGGGTTGCGGTGAAGGCTCGTATCACTCCTTGTGGTTCCCCTGCTGATACCCCCTCCCCCCGGAACCTCGGCAGCAGCCACAGATGCCTGAACTAACAGGAGAGACCACAAGCCAGAGGATCTCGCGCGGGGACAGGTGAGAGCTCTCCCCGAACGGCAAAAGCAGGAAGACAAGGTAAAGCCGCTTTAAAATACCTAAAAATCTGAGGATTGAAGCAAAAAGTACAATGAAGTAAAAAGGACAAAAAGCGGGTATGCCAACAAATGAACTAATATATGCACTAGCATTTGTTTGTCTATGGTGTACCTGGTATAAACTGGACAATAACTGAAGTAGGAGTACCCTAGGAGCATTGTAAAGGGAAGCCCGCCTGCCCACTCACTAACTGCGGTTTGTACCTCTGCTAGCCTACCCTAACTGCAAAGCTCCACTCCAAGAGATATAAGGCCCCCACAGATTTAAGGTCAAAGCTCTCTTAAGCAGAGGGGGAAGGAGGAGGAGCAGAGGTCAACCCCCCCTAAAAACGAATTGACTGTTTACGTGCAAAAAAGTATTCGGGGGACAATACACACAAAAGTATAGTACTTGAACAAACCAAGAAGTGGAGGGTAGAAAGAAGGGAGCAGAGGAGGAGGATCAAGGCAAAGGTACACAGGAATAAAACCAATGCAAGCAAGCTCGTTCCTGTACCAAGAGTCCATACAGAGGTATATTTTTGGCATTCTAACATAGGAAGTCCCCGGTACAATGAACTCAGCACCTAGAGTTGTGAAAGACGGGAGAGCAAAACCAGACATATAATCTGGATACCTGTAGCTCTTCATTACTGACATATTCATATGTGCAACAGGTGAAACATGAGAAGAGACACTTGAAAGAGCATAAAGTGGCCGTACCATCTGCAGGATGGTCCACAGCGGTCCATATAGACGCTGAGAAACAGAGGGTCACACAAAGGTCAGACTGCAAACAGGCCAGATTGCATATCTAGTGCATATTGGCACATACCAAGTACACACTGATAGGCCGCTGACCTCTCCTCCCTTTCTTGATATTGAACCGCAGGAAAAATCTCTGGCACCTATCTGGCTCTTTTCCCCCCCAAATTGGGGGAAAAAAAGGGGATATTTTTTTTTACCCGATGGTTGTTCCTTTTGGTATCTCTTTTTTCTCTAGGTATTTCTCTGCCTGGCTGTGGCGGGCATATAGTCCACAATCCTCTGTGGACTATTATAACTATCACAACTACTTACAGGGTCGGAGGAACATATACCCCTTGAGGGCTGCTTCTCCCCCCTCCTTTTTCTCTCCTCCTTTCTCTAACTTGGCCCTAACTTACAGATTTGGGTATAACTATCCGAGTCCAGTGGGAAAAACAGCTCTACAGTCAAAGAAACGCAGTGGACTGAAAAGAAGTAGACGTTTACTGGTCCCAATTCCTGCAGCTGTAACTGTGGGGGGAGGTACTTTAGACTGGCCTAGACTTACCTGCATAAGGGGGACGCTTAAAGAAGCTCGGAAAAAAATCAATAAAGGAGTATAGACCGATTGATAGATTTAAGTGACCAACCAGACAACAAAACTGGGGAAACGAATAAGAGCTGTAAACAAAAATACGATGAGTAAGTCTACGAGTAAAACCACAAAGGGCATGGCCCCCAAAACCCCCAGGAATAGCGCAGCAAATGGCACTATCAAACAATACATGACACAGGAGGCAAACCTAAAAAGCCCAGGAGCGGGAGCACAACAGCAAGATAAGAGAGACAAGATAACAGAGAAAAGGACAAAGAGTACGGAAAAGAAAGGAGGAGGGGTATCAGATCAATCCAAAAATGATCAAACATTAGAAAGTGAATCAGAAATAAGTAGAACAGAAGAACAATGGGCGGATGCACAAATTCCTACAAAGGGAGAAATTAATGAGATGTTATTGAGACTGGAAAACGCAATAAAGGCGGAAATCAATACACTAAGAACTGACCTCAGCCACCTCCTGGCAAGAGTGGAAGTGGCGGAAGAAAGAGTGGAAAAACAGGATCAGAAACTAAGCAAACTAAAGGAACAAGCCAAAACAATACAACAAAATCAGAGAAATATACTATACCGGTTAGAAGATCAAGAGAACCGAAACAGAAGGCAAAATTTAAGAATCCACTCTTTTCCAGAGGAAAAAGGAGAAGATCTGAGGAAGACCATGAATACAATATTTAACCCCCTGTCAGACATAGAAGTAGAAGACTCCCTTAAAATTGAGAGAGTACATCGCATGGGTAAACTCAGAAATGGGGAGACTGATTGGCCGAGGGACATTATTGTGAGGTTCAGGTACTATGAAGTTAAAGTGGACATCCAAATGAAACTAAGAGGAAAACCCCCCATCCAATTCCAAGGAGATTAGCTACAGATATTCACAGACCTGGCACCAGAGACATTGGCAAGGCGGAGACTTTTGAAGCCCCTTTTGGAGCAAATGAAGAGACAAAACGTTAAATACACCTTAGGGTTCCCAGCCTGTCTTATAGGCCAGAGAGCAGGGAAATCAGCAAGACTAAGGTTTCCGGACAAACTGGCGGGATTTTGTAACAAACTAGACTTGCAGGTGCCAGACCTGCCTGGGTGGACTGAGAGAGAGAACTGAGACATAAAGGGAATAAAGGAGACATTTAAACTTAAGTACTTGGATGAGGTTAAATGGGGCTAGTGGTATAGAAAGAGGGAGGGGGGCCTCCTTGGGAGGCTGGGACAGAGGGGTGGGACAGAGGGGTGGAGAAGGGTTGACCGGGTCTCCGACCGGCACCTCCGGGCTACCTCGCCCCCCCCAGTATTGCATGGGGGGAGCCTGAGCGGCAAGGTCAGAGTCACACCTCTAAAACGAGAGAACCAAGTGGAAAAGAACAGGATCACTAATGGTTCAAAGGCCAATAACGGGCCAAAAGGGGGGAGGGAGGGGGATGGGAGGGGAGGGAGGAGGAGGGAGGAGGGGATGGGAAGGAGGGGGAGGGGGGCTTTGGAAAGAAAGGGGAGAGGGAGGGGGGAGGGAAAGAGGGAGGGACCTGTGGAGAAGGGAAAGGGGTATGTAAAGGGGGGAAAGGGGTGGACTCTACCTTTTTGATTCTACAAGAAAGAAATGTAAAAGGAAATGATAGACAGATAAAATATAAACAGCTCAGGAAAAAAAAAAAGAAGAAATGTCAGTATTAAAATTTCTATCCTACAACGTCAGGGGACTAAACACACCCACCAAAAGGCACAAGATCTTAAGAGAATTAAAACATTATAGAGCAGATGTAGTCTTCTTACAAAAGACCCATCTGACCCTAGAATCAAACATCAAATTATACTCACCTAGTTTCCCGAAGTGGTTTTATGGGGACACTATGTCCAAGAGAGCGAGAGGAGTTGCAATAGGGTTTGCCAAGGAAATGAGGTTCGCATTGGAGGAAAGAATGATCGACAGAGACGGTAGATATATTTTTCTAAAAGAGAAGTTAGGTGGAATGAAATGCACCTTGGCAAACATCTACACCCCCAATGCGAACCCCATTAAATATTTCAATGAAATTTTGGGTAAATTGAAGGATTTTGGGGCAGGATATACTATTGTGGTGGGAGAAATGAACTTCTGTATGGACCTGGTAGTGGATAGTACGTCCCGTGTACAGGGGACAAATAACTTACAACTGATAAAGATAAAACAGAAAATGCATAATAATCAGATGGTTGATATATGGAGGATTATGCATCCAAAAACACAGGATTTTACGTTTTTCTCCCCTGTACATGGGACGTACTCAAGGATAGACTACATAATGGTAGAACACAGAATGTTGGATATGGTGGTGGAATCAAACATAGGAATTGCTTCCCTTTCGGACCATGCTCCTGTAAGCATGAAATTAAAATTGCCAGACTATCAAAAGCAACCCTATACTTGCCGATTAAACAAAGAACTGCTTCGGGACGAGGAGAGACTAGAGAGGGTGAAAAAGGAATTAGAGTATTACTTTCAGACAAATGATACGGAAGGGATCACAGGGGCAACCCTATGGGAGGCACATAAAGTATATATTAGGGGGATTTTGATTTCGGAAGGGGCAAGGAAAAATCAAGAGAGAAATAGAAAACTTAATTTACTGATTGGAGAAATTTTTAAAGCCGAGCAGGACCATAAAAAACAACAAGGGCAACAACAAGAGTTATACCACGAATTAGTGATAAAAAGGGACGAATTTAAAGAACTTTTTGACCAAGAGACTAAAATTACACTAAATCGCATAGCAAAAGAGAGATATAAGTGGGGGAATAAACCTAGCAAACATCTAGCAAGAATGGTACAAAAGAAAAAGACCAGAAATTTTATAGAGAAGATCAAAAAAAAAGAACGGAGAGGTAGTATGTTCAACTATGGAGATCACAGACACATTTAAAAACTACTATGAAGGGCTATACTCAGTGGAGCAGAAGGGATGGCGGGTAGGAGAGAAGCAACTAAAAATAAAGGAATTACTAGGAAAGGCGAGACTGCCCAAGATTAATGAGAACGAAAAACTGGAATTAGATAAACCCAGGGAAAAGCCCTGGTCCCGATGGGTTTACAGCACTATACTTTAAAAAGTGCAAGAAGATATTGATACCCAAGCTATGTAAATATATGAACGGGCTAGGGTTGGACTATGAAACTAGCAGAGAGGCCTCAGTAGCCACAATAACGGTTATTCCGAAGGAGGGGAAAGATGTAATGCTATGCTCCGGATACAGGCCGATCTCGCTACTAAACGCGGACATAAAACTATACGCGAAAGTTTTGGCAGAAAGAATGAAGGGATTGATGCCCACATTGGTCCATCCGGACCAGGTGGGATTCATTCCAGGAAGGGAAGGGAGGGACAATGGGGTGAGAGCATTGTTCCTTCTCCAGAGTATAAAAGAGAATGGGTCCCCAGGTATACTCCCTACTTGCGACGGTACGGAACAACCCCGATGTCAAAGGGATTAGAATAGAGGAAGACAAACATAAATTATCAGCGCTTGCAGACGATGTCCTGTTTTTTGTTAGTAACCCTAGGACTACATTTCCGAATTTACTTAGAATCCTTAAACAATATGGTGAGATATCAAATTTTAAAATTAATATAGCTAAAACTGAGATTCTAAATGTCAATATAGGAAAGGAAGAAGAACAGAGTTTAAAAAAAGAGTTTAATTTTCCCTGGCAGAGGGAACTTAAGTATCTGGGAGTAAAACTCGCCAATTCAATAAAGAAAATATATAAGATAAACTATATCCCTCTGTTAGATGAAATAAAATCGGAAATTATAAAGATGATAAACCGCCCAATATCATGGCTAGGAAGAATCAACATTCTTTTACCAAAGATTCTATATAAATTCCAGATGCTACCAGTGGCAATACCCCAACCATACTTCAGAGTGTTAAAAAACATGCTAACGAACTTTATATGGAAAAATAAAAAACATAGGATCTCCTTCTCGGTATTAAAACAGGATAAAAAACATGGAGGGCTGGCCGTACCAGATATAAAAAAAATATTACAATGCGGTGGTGCTGTCGTGAGTAGTAGAGTGGGCCAATGACAGACACGAAAAAAGGTGGGTTAAAATTGAAAAGACACTGGCAAAGACACAATTGGGAAGTATAATTTGGAATCCCCCCAGTATAGAACACTAGGTGAAAACACTCATGGTATGACACGAATTGCACTTAAAACATGGGACAGGTTACATAAACAAATAGATAGGGATTATAACTCTCCCCTTATAGGATTAAAAGAAAATGAATATTTTGCACCAGGAAAGAAAACAGTGGGAGGAAATTGGATCAAAAAAGATAAAGCACGGTTAAGAGATATAATAAAGAAAGGAAAAATTACACCATTTCAGGAGTTAAGACACAAAAGGGATTTAATGATATTTGATGAATGGAGGTATCATCAGTTGACCCACTTCGTACAAAGCCTGCCCCAGCCAATTAGGTCGGGGGAGGAGCTTACGACGATGGAACGGCCTTGTACAGCCGTGAATCCAAAAGGCATTATATCAAAACTCTATAAATTGTTGTTGACAGTGGACGAACTGGAGATGCCCCCATATATAAAAAAATGGGCAAGGGAACTGGGAACACAAAGGGATAAAAGAACTATAGATAAAATAATAAAATTGACCCACTAGTCTGCTATGGACAGCAGGACCGCAGAAATGAACTACAAGTGTATTAAAGGCTGGTATATTACACCAGATAAATTAAGTAAATATCAAGTAGGACAGAACACAGAGTGCTGGAGACTGGAGAGGATGTGGGTGTCAGGGTCACCTGTGGCCAGGTGACAGATGCACACCGTAGGGGGACAGGAGTGCACCGCGAGGTAGTGAACCCTATGGCTGGCTTCTGTGGGTAGGAAACTGGGTGGTTGTGGAAAGCGGGACCAGAGGAGCACAACCGGGATCCCAACGGAAGCGAGAGCCAAGATTCCCCAGGGCGCGGAGTCTAAGACCCAGCTGGTCTTCTCCAGGGCCTCTAGTGGTGAGGATGTTACGCTGCAGGCTGGGACCAGGTCGCGGCCCCTGGAGTTTCCTAGCTCACGCCCCGTAGGATAAGGGGAAGCAGCGGCACACGATAGAGAGAACCGAATAACAAGCCGAAGGTCAGGGGCCACAAGCAGACAAGGATAACGAAGAACGAGCCGAAGGTCAAGGGTCACGAGCAGACAGGGATGGTCGGGGACAAGCCAATAACGTAACAGAGAGACAGACGTAGCACACGGCAGGCAGGAACCCAAACACACAATGCCTAACAAACACGTTGATCAGCAAAGCAGGCTTGCAGTGCACAGGTTAATATAGTGTTCAGTGATAGGGCCTGGGGTGGAGTCAGGCTGGGAGGAGATTATAAAGGAAGCCAGGTGAAGGAGGTCTGGTCTCTAGATGAACACATGAGGAGGAAGGTAAGATGGCAGACAGACATTAATGCATATCCATGACAGTACCCTCCCTCTTACGAGGCCTCCCCCTTCCCCGCCTGGGCCCAGGTTTAGAGGGAAACTTCAGATGAAACTCCTTGAACAGACGAGGTGCAAAGACCTCAGATGCAGTGATCCAAGACCTCTCCTCAGGACCAAACCCTTTCCAATGAACGAGGTACTGAAGAACGCCTTTACAGAGTCGGGAGTCCAGAATTTGACTGATCTCGTACTCCTGATTATCCTCCGAGACAGGCGCCACGGTAGGAAGAGGACGAGAGAATTTATTGAGGACTAAAGGCTTTAGAAGAGCAACATGAAAGGAGTTAGTGATTTTAAGGCTCTTAGGAATCTGGAGTTTGAAACAAACCGGATTCAGTTTAGCAGTTACCGTGTATGGACCGATGAATCGTGGAGCAAACTTCAGGGAAGGAACTCGGAGCTTGATGTTCCTGGTAGAGAGCCAGACTTTGTCCCCTGGCTGAAGAGAAGGCGGTTTACGCCTGCGGCGGTCTGCAAAGCCTTTGAATTTTTCAGCAGCTGCCCGGAGGGAATCATGAACGTGACCCCAAACGGAATTGAGAGACTCCTGAACCGAAGCCAAAGCTGGAATGTCTGGAGAACAGATCATAGGAAGAGGAAGTTGAGGGTGTTTTCCATAAACTGTGAAAAAGGGTGTCTTCTGCGAACTGGTATTCACATGATTGTTATGGGAGAATTCTGCCCACGGGAGTAGAGAGGACCAATCGTCATGGTGAGAAGACACAAAGGTGCGAAGAAAGACCTCTAACTCCTGATTAACCCTCTCAGTCTGTCCATTGGATTGGGGATGGTAAGAAGAAGAAAAATCCAAGACAATATTGAGGGATTTGCAAAAGGCTCTCCAAAAACGAGACGTGAATTGGACTCCCCTGTCGGAAACAATATGAGAAGGGACCCCATGTAGGCGGAGAATTTCTCGAATGAAAATGGGAACCAAGGCAGGGGCAGAAGGAAGACCAGGAAGAGGAACAAAATGAGCCATCTTGGAGAATCGATCGATTACCACCCAAATGACTGTATTATTCTCAGACAGTGGGAGATCGGTGATAAAATCCATGGCAATATGGGCCCAGGGTTCCTTAGGAATAGGCAAGGGCATGAGGAGACCAGCAGGAGCTTGTGTGGAGGATTTGGACTGAGCACAGACATGACAAGCTTTAACGTAGTCTTTGACGTCTGAGCGGAGATTAGGCCACCAGTAGTGACGACTGATGAGTAGGAAGGATCGGAGGAATCCAGAATGCCCTGCCACCTTGGAATCATGTCCCCAACGAAGGATCTTAGCTCTTAGCTCAGTGGGGACAAAGGTCTTACCAGGCGGAATTTTAGACTTCAGGGTGGTAGAGTGGGCAACAATGCATGAGGTGGGAATGATCGGCTCAGGTTCAGGGGCGGACTCCTCGTCCAAAGTGTCAAATGACCTAGAGAGCGCATCAGCCCGACCGTTGCAGGAACCAGGTTTGTAGGTAATCGTGAAATTAAAACGGGCAAAGAAGAGACTCCACCTGGCCTGTCTAGGATTCAGACGTTTAGCATTCTGTAGATACTGTAAATTCTTGTGATCGGTAAAGATCGTTATGGAGTGAGGGGAACCCTCCAAGAGATGACGCCACTCCTCTAACGCCAATTTAATAGCGAGAAGTTCCCGATCACCGATGGCATAATTCCTCTCTGCCTGAGAATTTTTTTTGGAGAAGAACGCACATGGTTGGCGTCTCTTCTCAAAGATTTGAAGAAGCACAGCTCCCACCCCCATTGAGGAAGCGTCCACTTCAATAAAAAATGCATTCCCAGGATTTGGTCTCCTCAAGAGGGGGCCAGAAACAAAGGCCTGTTTCAGGTTGTGAAATGCAGAGACAGCTTCGGGAGGCCAGTCTCTGGCATTCACACCCTTCTTGGTCAAAGCGATAATAGGCGCGGCAATGGAAGAGTAATTCCTTATGAACTGCCTATAATAATTAGTGAAGCCAAGAAAGCGCTGTGTGGCCTTGAGGCTAGCAGGAAGAGGCCAGTTGGTGATAGCCAAGACCTTCCCAGGGTCCATACGAAGCCCCGAACATGAGACAAAGCACCCCAAAAACAGGACCTCAGAACATTCAAAGGAACATTTCTCCAGCTTGGCATAGAGATTGTTCTCTCTAAGACGTTGAAGTACAGTGCGGACATGGTTTCTGTGGACGAGCAGATTTTCAGAAAAGATCAGAATGTCATCCAGATAGATGACAACAAACTGGTACAGCAGATCTCTGAAGATTTCATTGACAAAGTTTTGAAACACGGCTGGAGCATTACACAGACCAAAAGGCATCACCAGATATTCGTAATGCCCGTCTCTAGTGTTAAATGCAGTCTTCCATTCGTCACCCTCCCGTATTCGAATGAGATTGTACGCGCCTCTGAGATCCAACTTGGTGAAAATGGAGGCACCCTTCAACCTATCGAATAGCTCAGATATTAAGGGTAAGGGGTATCGATTTTTAATAGTAACCGCATTTAAACCCCGATAATCGATGCAGGGTCTTAAGGTACCATCCTTTTTGGCAACAAAAAAGAACCCTGCCCCTGCAGGCGATGAGGATTTCCGGATGAACCCTCTCTCCAGATTCTCTGCTACATACTCCGACATGGCCTGGGTCTCTGGGATGGACAGAGGGTAGGTACGACCCCTGGGTAGAGTTGCTCCGGGGACAAGATCAATAGCACAGTCAAAAGACCTGTGGGGAGGAAGCACCTCAGCTGATTTTTTACAGAACACATCCCGGTAATCGCTGTATGCGGCGGGAAGATCAGAAGAAACAGAAGTGGCAGCAACCGGAAGACTCTCCTTGGGGGTCACCTTGAGAAGACACGACGAGAAACATGAGGAACCCCAGGCCAGGATCTGCCCAGAGACCCAGTCCACATGTGGAGAGTGGAGCTGTAGCCAAGGGAGGCCCAATACAACTGGGGTAGAGGCCTTGGGTAGAATAAGAAAGGATATCCACTCCTGGTGGAGAATCCCTACCGACATCCTAATGGGTAGCGTCTGGAAGCGAATAGGGCCCCCTGGGAGAACAGTGCCATCAATTGCCGAGACTACCAATGGGGTAGTGAGAGGTGAAAGGGTAAGCTTCATAGAAGAAGCAGTTCTCCAATCCATGAAATTGCCGGCAGCCCCGGAATCCAGGTATGCAAGGGTTGACTGAGGAGAAGTGCCTACATGAAGGGACACCGGCAAGAGCAGGCGAGAAGGTGATGTTTCTGGGTCCAATACTCCACCTTCCAAATGTATTAGACCCGAGCGTTTCCCGGACGAAGCGAGCAGGAGTCACGAAAATGACCCTTGCCCCCACAATAGAGGCACAAGCCCAGAGTTCTGCGCCTAGCACGTTCTTCGGGGGTTAGTCTGGTCCGGCCCAGCTGCATAGGTTCTTCAGCAGGTAGAGGATGCTCCACGGAATGAAGGGAGGGGAGCTCAGACTGGCTAGGACCCAGAGAGTGCTGGCGTCTTTTTTCTAAGGACCTCTCTTGAAAACGAATGTCGATCTGGTTGCATAATGAAATTACATCGTCCAGACCGACGGGAATGGCTCTTCCCGCTAATTCGTCTTTCATTCGGTCAGAGAGGCCATGTAAAAAGGTAGCGACCAGGGCCTCATTATTCCAGCTCAATTCAGCTGTGTGGATACGGAACTGAAGAGCATATTGCCCCACTGAACTAGATTCTTGGCGAAGACGTAAGACAGCACTAGCCGCTGAAGAAGCCCGAGCCGGCTCTTCGAAGATATTACGAAAGAGCTTCAAGAATTCGGACAGACTGGAAACCACCGGATCGTTCCTCTCCCACAGGGGGGCAGCCCAGGCCAAAGCTTCACCGGAGAGGAGGGAAATGATATAGGCTACCTTAGCCCGGTCAGATAGGAAGCTTTGAGGCTGAAGCTCAAAATGAATAGTGCATTGGCTGAGAAACCCCCTGCAGGCCTTGGAGTCCCCAGAGAAACGGAACGGAGCTGGCAATCTTAGTGAGTGTGAGGCTGCGACTGGTGCGATAGGTACAGCCGCTGGTTGTACTTGGGGTTGCGGATTCGGGGTTCCCAAGGAGACCTGAAGCTGCTCGAATCGAGAAGCCAGATCCTGGAGGAATCGCATCACCTGGGTCTGATTTGATTCCTGGGTCTCAAGTCTGCGAACTATGCCCTGCAATGGATCATCCGCGGGAAGCGGGATGTCAGCCGGGTTCATGGCTGATCAAACTGTCAGGGTCACCTGTGGCCAGGTGACAGATGCACACCGTAGGGGGACAGGAGTGCACCGCGAGGTAGTGAACCCTATGGCTGGCTTCTGTGGGTAGGAAACTGGGTGGTTGTGGAAAGCGGGACCAGAGGAGCACAACCGGGATCCCAACGGAAGCGAGAGCCAAGATTCCCCAGGGCGCGGAGTCTAAGACCCAGCTGGTCTTCTCCAGGGCCTCTAGTGGTGAGGATGTTACGCTGCAGGCTGGGACCAGGTCGCGGCCCCTGGAGTTTCCTAGCTCACGCCCCGTAGGATAAGGGGAAGCAGCGGCACACGATAGAGAGAACCGAATAACAAGCCGAAGGTCAGGGGCCACAAGCAGACAAGGATAACGAAGAACGAGCCGAAGGTCAAGGGTCACGAGCAGACAGGGATGGTCGGGGACAAGCCAATAACGTAACAGAGAGACAGACGTAGCACACGGCAGGCAGGAACCCAAACACACAATGCCTAACAAACACGTTGATCAGCAAAGCAGGCTTGCAGTGCACAGGTTAATATAGTGTTCAGTGATAGGGCCTGGGGTGGAGTCAGGCTGGGAGGAAATTATAAAGGAAGCCAGGTGAAGGAGGTCTGGTCTCTAGATGAACACATGAGGAGGAAGGTAAGATGGCAGACAGACATTAATGCATATCCATGACAGTGGGAAAATGGGAACAATGGCTCACTTGTGGTGGCAGTGCCCCAAAATCAAAAAATATTGGGAAAAAATCCTGGAATTGAAAAAAGTAATTACCGAGAAGGAGATTGAAAAAGATCCATGGATAGTTCTATTCCACGGAGGAGAGGGAGGAGTGAAACAGTATAAAGAATCACTGATCCCCCATCTGTTAAATGCAGCCAAAAGGCTTATCCCCAAAAAATGTCGAGAAGTGGAAAGTCCATCAATATGGGAGTGGATTGACTCCGTGGAGGAAACATACAGTATGGAGGGATTGAAGTATGGGGTGGAGGAAGAAAAAAAATGATTTCAAAACAAGTGGAAATGTTGGAAAGAATTCAAGAAAACATGGAGCTATGCAGAAAATCTGAGATGCTAGAGTAGAAAATAAGAGGTAGAAGGGAGGAGGGGGGGTAGATAGTGGGGAGGGGGGGGATGAGGGTGAAATAGAGATTTTAGAAATGTGTGTATAAGGATACTGAGCTGAGAGTTTTCTTAGTATTTATTATATTGTTTCTAAGTAATTTTTGCTTGGAATGTGGAAATGCTTTTGTAATCTCGATAAAATTAAATAAATAAAGAATAAAAAATAAATAAAAATAAAGCAGACTGTTTAGGAAGTTGTTGGATCTATTGGGCATCAAGAAGACCATAACAACCGCGTACCACCCACAGGGGGATGCCCAGCCTGAACGGTTCAACCGGAGACTGCTAGATATGCTGGGGACACTGAGTGCAGAGAAGAAGCAGCACTGGAGCAAGCATGTAGCTGCTATTGTACATGCCTACAACAGTAAGACCAGTGATGCTACCGGATATTCCCCGTATAGATTGATGTTCGGACGGGAAGCACGGTTACCTGTGGATCTGGCTTTTGGCACTTCGCTGGATCATACCTCAGCAGCAACCCACAAGGGGTATGTAGATCGGTTGCGCAAGAGCTTAAGGTTGGCATATGAGAAGGCCCAGGTGACATCTGAACAAAGAGGAGTGAGGAACAAGAGGAACTTTGATCTCAAGGTCAGGATACATGATCTACAGCCAGGAGACAGGGTGCTGCTGCGGAACTTAGGTGTCCCGGGGAAACACAAGTTGGCTGACCGTTGGAGATCACAGCCATATGTCATCTGTAAGCAGCTGCCAGGCTTGCAGGTGTATCAGATCAGGCCAGAGGGAAGTGTAGGCCCGCTGAAGACCTGGTATAGGAATCATTTATTACCCCTCTCCGAAGCGGTCCGCCTACCTCCTGCAATGGGTTCCCAGGAATCCCCTCCAGTTTCCTGTACCCCTAGACCAGCTACCAGGTCTCAGACGGCCCTGTCAGGAAATGGGGATGCTAGAACTGAGGGGGAGATCAGTGATGGTGAGGAAATGGAGCTTGATTGGTTGTGGTCATCTCAAATACCAGAATCTCTGACCACTACCCCATTGCCATCTGAAGCTGCTGCTAATGGCACTCTAAACCGGAGGCTTCTGAGTTCATGTCACACAATACTCTCACTGAGGAATGGGAGGATACTCTGGATTCCTTTTAGACAGAAGACCCCAGAGAGTCCTCATCTCCTTCTGAAGCTGATCGGGATGTTTCTGAAGTAGCAGAGTCAAGTACGCAGAACCCAGAAGGGGGAATCATTGAAAAGAATACAGAAGTGGCCGAATCCGCTGCTCTTGATACTCCGACTCCTAAAGAACAGAGGGAGAGAAGAGTCATTCACCTTCCAAAAAGACTGACTTATACTCAAATAGGTGAATGCTCTGAGGAAGCTGTTTTCACTGTGAGAAGGACAGTTGATGAGTCTGGTCCCTCCACTGTAAATTTAGTGGAGGGCAACCCTAGCTCACTCCCTGGCACAGCTGGACAGGCCACTTCCATTAACGTGACCTGTAGGCAGGACAATCTCCCTTCTGAAGCTTGGTGGGAGATTCCTCTGACGGGTTCCTTTGTGACTGTAAATTGTATCACTCCCATATATACTATCTAGGTTTTCTCTCTCTCATACATTGTTGATATCTTTGGGGACCAAAGATTTTAAGTGGGGGGAGTGTGTAGCGGGGCATTGCCTATCGGTATGTTATAAGGACTATTTTATACGCAAATGCACCCAGATCCCTCCGAAACTCTATTGACTACTGTTTGACTTGAAAGGAAAGGTGCATGGTGGGACTTGTGGTACAGAGAGAGATGGACTCCAATGCCGTGGATACTATATAGACTACTGTACCCACAGTGCAGCGGTACACCAACAGTGCATTGCCTGGCGCAAGGTCTGCTGGGGAAGGGTTATTGAAGTGGAGGAGGAGCAACGCGCGCTCTCTTTGGACATCGCCCGCCCAGCAAGTCGGAGCCTGTGTTGGGGCCTGTTGTGTTTGTCTAGGCCGGAGAGCCGAGGCCTGCTGAATCTGGGAAACCTGCTCATCGCAAAGAGAGGGATCTCATCAGAAGAGCCTGCTGATATCCCGGAGCATCCAAGAGTTGATTCGTCTATCGACTTCCATACGGTTGTCTGAGGGACCGGAGACTACGGGTGGAGGAGAGATTTTGTGCCGGAGCACCAGCACAGAACCAGTAGGACATACTGAGCCTGGTCGGGTGAGAGGGCACTTGCCCAGGACTTCTAACTGTAATTAGGCCCGACATCTTTTGACTAAGGCTGAGCATTTTATCACCCGTGACTTCACGTCTTAATTATAGCCGGAGTTCAGCTAACGTTATTTGATATTCCTTGGATAACAAACATTAAGTGCACCAACGTTTTGCTAGCGAAGATCCTTTTCATTGGAGTGACAGTGTTTGGAGGTAGTCAGGCCTGACTGGAACTCACTTTGACACTGTGTGGGCGCCATATTGCCCATGAGGGGAAAGATCGCGAACATTGTTAGTTCAAAGATATTTAGTATTATAGTATTGCCTTATATTTGGTACCCTTATATGTTTATCACTTTGGCTTTGCAGGGCTCTGCATAAGCAAACGCATATTTGTTTAACCTGTCATCTCTTATTCAGTAAAAATACTTTTGTGGTTAAGCAAACACACTGTGTGGAGTGTTAACTGTTCCAGGGAGACGGCCAACACAGGTAAACCAATCCTGAATTGTACTGTATGCTCTATTGCGGCATTGTGGTTCCTATAGCCAGTAGATTCCACAATCCCATTTATTTGCAGCTGTGCCAGTGGAGGGTTAGAGACAGTTTGTGGGTTGACAGCAGTACGGTACAGGCCCAAACAATACCAGCAGCTCTCTTAACTGGGGGTAGTGCTACATATAAAATTGGCAAATTCTTTTTTATTATCTTAGTTATTTGATGATATTCCTTGGCAAAAGTGACAGGCATGCCTTTTCTTGCCATTTTTTTTATCCGACTTCTGCCCTTAGGAATGTCATTTAATAATTCTTCTTTATTTCTCACAATGGCTCTAGCTTGACCTTGCTGGATAACAAAGCTATTATAGACCCTTTCCCGCAAACAGTTAAAATGACCTGACATTCCTGTTGAAAGGCATACTTGGTAAAGCAGTTCCGTCTGGCGCAAATAAATTCCCCATATGGGATAGCATTGATGGTGTGGGATTGGTGACAATTGGCTGAAAAAAGAGTTGTATTACCAGAACATGTTTTCCTATAGGTACTAGTGAAAATATTACCCATCACTGGATCACCAAGTAATCAAGGAAGTTAATGCTCAAGTTGTTATATTCTATAGAAAAATGCAGATTTAGCTAGTTGTCATTAAGATACTCTAAAAAATTATGCAAGTCAGAAGTGTCCCCACCCCACACCATAAAGAGGTCATCGATACACAGTATGCACACTTAGCACACATGAATACATACATGAAGAATCTGCATAGGAAATGACCACGAGTTCATTAATTAAGAAAGTCCATAATGGGAAATGTATTCTGCAGCTCCTTCAAACAGATCTTGGGATCGATCAAGCTGAAGCAGAAAAGCAAGGCAGACAATGGCCCATGAATACATAAAAAATATGTATAAATTATTCACATAAGAACAATATCTTAAATCAAGGTAACCTGCATCCCTTCTGAGCAACAGAGACTGCTGGAGAGACCTGGATACCAAAAAGAAGCACAGAAGGTGGATGATAAGCCCCGGTATAATCTAAAACATAATAAAATTGGCTTAAGGTACACTTCAAAGTGGACTCAAAGTGGACTTCAAAGTGGTTTAAGAACAAGTATGTATAAAAATATCACTATCGGGTCACATTATTCAGAAACAGAATAATATTGTATCATAACAACGAAGTCCTTGCCTAGGCATTCTCTCAAGGTCTGCCTGCAAGTAGCATTCTGTGACTCCAGCCCAGCCCCAGAGGGCCCAACTCTACTTGCTGTTCGCGAGATATCTCCGCGGCACCACTTCATCAGACGGATCCAACGACCGCATGTGTCAAGCAGCTGGTAGGTCATCGCTGTTCGTCTCCCCGAAGGGGCAGTTTAGGAGGCTCCTATCCGGTTCTGCAGTTGGTGAGAGGGTGGACGTTCATCATTCACAATCCTTGCCTAATTATCTTGCTTGAACACTGTGTACAGACACCGTGCCCATATAAACACTTTACTGCATTGCATAAGACACTGTACATAGACATCCATATCCCAAATTACTATAAGGAATATCACTTGTCTGTTTAAGCTGTCCTGCTTGCCATCATCATATTTTGGATATAATCCATCTGCCGGTAAAGACCATTGCAGGCCTGCATTCTGGACATTACTGTTACTCCTATTGTATCTGGTCTCTCATTAGGATATGAAGACTGAATAGGCCGACCTGGGATCCCCTTTTAGTGTGGTATCCTATTGCATTAACCATTTTATTCCTTACAACCCCTCCAGTTTATCCTCTAGTTGGTATTCCACTGTACATATATACATGTGTATTGTGCCTTTGTACTGTTGAACTGTAACTAAGCTTTATTTAGGGGATTTATCACCTGAGTCTTGGCTGAAATCCAGAACTCAGTTGATCAATAACCCCTTTTTGTACATATACCTTTATTCCAGTAAAAGCTAAAGTAGCGGCCTCACCCCCTGTGACTTGTCTAGGGGTATTTCATATGTGAGGGTGAGATGCGCTATGGCCCATGTCCTCCCCATGGCAGTGGGTGAGGTGAAGGCCAGTACCAGATATTTTCCTCGGGCCTGTGTATTTCGGTTAAGGACCAAGTCTTGCTGTGCTGACACTTCCCTTTGCTCCCATTAACCACCAGAGTACCACACACCGATAAAGGTCCAACTCTTGCTTTATTGTCACACTCACAATAAACAGTGCTTTAGCAGCCAACTGGTTGAGACCCAATAACAGTTCAATACAGTGGGGTGAGCAGGTCGAGGCACTATCCTGATTGTCAGCTAAACCACTGTGGTTTCACCAGCGGTTACTATAGCCATCGGCTAAGAGAGAACTTAGAACTTGTGAGTCTCTACCAGCAACTCAAGAGAATGTAGATAGGAGTACCTTCGCTGCGTTGTGGCCCCTGTCAGGGGAAGATGTCCCTCCAAGGGAGTTACCGGAGGCCCATCCGTCACCGGGTTGATGCTGCTCGGGACTCTCCGGACGGGTGACCTCTCCAGTCTCCTCACCTCAGACTTGGGCCCCATCCACTTCTGGGACCCTCGGACTTCTCCACCCTCGCGGGACCCAGTCGAAGTTACCGGGCCCCAGGCCTCTGATTTAGTACCTCACCCCAGGCTGAAGGTGCCTGGGATGGACGCCAACTCTGCTCCGGCCAGGCCTAGGGCGCCTGGGCCGAAAACTCCGGACCGCCCGCAACCAGGCCTAAGGTGCCTGGGCGTGTGATGAAGAAGATCCCCAAAGAGACCTCGTGGCAAGGGCGTCTCCCCCTTTTATCTCCTCCATTGACGTCACGGCAGGTTCCCCGCCCTTGCCGTACCATCTCCGGGAAGGGACAAAAAAGGACAGCACTGTGGCAGCAAATCTACCTTGAGCCTGCAGGTACCCCGCCACCCACAGGCCAAGGAGAATAATACACCACCCAATCCTCCACAAATACAAATGGTCCAATTCCTCTCATAATTTACACACCTGGATCATACTACCACCCAGGTGTATCCCACCTAAATTTAGAGACCCCGCTACACTAATATAATATCTACTTGACTTGTATTGGAGTGTCATTTAAAGGAGCCTGCAAGAAGATGTCTGAACCCAGAGAGTCAGGTGGATTGGAGTGTTCACAGGGTCAGGGCGGTGCAGTTGAACAGGGAAATCAAAGCAGCCCTCAAGGGGGCAGTGCTACATGTAAATATAAGCAATATACATCTGGGATCCTAAAGATGTAACACCCTGCTTCAGACAGGTTAAATTTAGTTTTTTTCACTTCAGTGGAGAAATATATTTTCTAGGTCTGGCCATGTTTCCCTGAGCTGGGTGGTTTATTGCCCCTGCTGTTCCCTGGAAGAATTTTCCAGAAAAAGAGTAAGAGAGTCAGCCACTGGGTTATGAATATTTTTCTGACCTCAGCCAATCCCTGGGAGGGGGCACCCAGAAGGTGGCTGGGAAGAGGATACATTTTGGGAGGCTTGTTCAGAGGGGTGTTCTCCTCTGGCTGTTGCCACTGGGAGGCAGCCTGTGTAGTGAAGAGGTGTTTCTAGGCTTCAGCATGTGCTTGGCTGAGGGCCTGGAGGAACGCGAACTGTAGGATAATTTGCAGGACCCTTTTCCTCTGAAGAGTGTTACGTGAAAGTTGGTTGTCTAGGACTCCAGGGGCGCATGTGCTTTGGGGTTGAATGCCAGATGTTCCTGTAAGGACTGGAACTGCTCATATAGAGGCTCAGATTAGCTAGCTAACCCCTTTACCTCCAGTAAAAGCTGCTACCAAAATATTTGTGCTTGGGAATCTGTTCTCTTGTACCTGTTTTGCATTTTGGAGTATCCTGCACCCTCACCCTTCTCTCCTGTTTAAGCACTGAAATAAATCTACAAAAAAACATCCCCAAGACGGAGCCTGTGTTTGTCACTGTGCTTTGAAACTGATACCTGGTCATAGCAACCTCTGAACAGGTAAGGGAGACCTGGGTCATTTCCAGTGACCCCTTTGGGGGTAAGTACAACAAATAAAACAAAAAAACATAAATTTGAAAAGAGATAAAGAGTCAGTGAAGTTTCTTCCTCATACAGTGCTATTTATAATTACAAGTTCATGATGGTGCTATATATTTCCTACATGCCAGCTTATAGATTTTGATTTGACATTTACTAGGCAATCCAGAACAAAAGAGAAAATGCATAGTAATTTACCTTGAGTAGCATTTTCACAGAATTACATTATAGGATGGAAAAATTACCCCGGGGCTAACAAAACAAACAGCTATAGAATGTAATATGAGTTTGTTGTAATTTGTTGAGTTGGCAGGAGATGATGTAGATACAGTATGTTAACTAAACATGTGCAAATGGTCTGTGCATTTCATATCTTTTGATCTAGGGTCCCACTGGGTTGCACACTAACTATAACAGGAACATTGTGAAAGTTACAGAAATCTGGACTTGGTTGCGTGTTAAAGGATATGTTGTTTTATTGGTAACCCTAGCAGCAGAAATCTTATATAATAGCTTTAAGATTTAGCTTTGCTGAGTTATTCCTACATTCATTAGCCTTATAACAAAGGCTTGTATTCTCTCTTGCATTAAACTTTACTTCAGACTTAAACCAAACATTAAAACAGCAACTCTAGGTTAAAAAAAATATGAAATCTGTGAGAAAGAAAAAAATCTGATAGGACTTCAAACCATACCCTATTCTATACAAAATTTTAAAAAAAAGTTTGGGCGATACATGCTGCTTTTTAATTTAATCAAAGGCATCTCATGAGATTTCTCAGAAGGACTGCAGCCTTAGTTGTCTGATTCTTTGCTGTGCAACCTCCCTCTTGTGCTACCGCATGTGTGAAAAAGGCATTAGCACTATCAGAGAGAGGGTGGTGTTGGAATTGGTAAATCTTTTGCTTTTTTGCAGGTTCAAACTCAGGGCTGTTCAGAATATGAAGATATCAGTGCCTATAGGAATTTAGCTGCAGATAAGGCCAGCAGCATAAGAGGAATTTTAGGGTAAAATATACATTCACCTGTCATTCAGCTGGTAGGCGGTGCCCCCTTAGTCAGTCATGGATTGGATCTTTAAGGATGATTTATAGTTATCTTCATATTATAATCTATGGCATTGACAAAAGATAAATTCTTTTATTTGCATAACAGGCTGTCAGCCATTTGAAGAATCCCTGGCATGTAGAAGTGTACAATAACAAAAATAAATGGTAGCGCTGAAAAATAATAAATGGATAACACCCTGTGAAGAGAAGTGATAATCCAGAGTTCTATGTCAATAGTCCAACATTATAGGAATCCAATCACAAAGTCTCTGGTATAAGATATAGTTTGTGATGATTGAATGATGCTCAAAACATACTCCAAATAAGGTTATTCGTGACAATAAATCCAGAAAATCTTGAGTGAATGTGCAAATAACCACCACCGATATAAAGGAGGCTTACCGAAATAAATGGACCCTGATAGACGTACGTCTAGAGGGTCTAATTGAGCTTTGGATATGTATCCCAGAAGGATCCTCAGCTGGTATTTCTCCAAGGGACATCACGCACAGCAACCCACATTAAAGGGATGGATGAAAACTCAGAAGATGGCGGCCCAAATGATGGTATGCCCAAAATAGAAAACCAATGGCTGCTAGGCTGCAGTGCTAATCCTTGCTGCTGCCTAGCAGGTTAAAGTTAAAGTTCAACTTTAACCTCTTATTGCCCAGATTTGGTGTTGCACAGCATAACTTGCCTAAGGATTTTTTTTTGATGGTTTACGGAAGAAAAAAAAAAAAGAGCGTGGTCTGTGACATCACGTGACGTGAGGAGAAGAGACGAGTCACGAGAGACTAGAGAGAATGAATGGATGAAGGGGAACACCCAGGCAGCAGCAAGGATTAGCACTGCAACCTAGCAGCCATTGGTTTTCTATTTTGGGCATACCATCATTTGGGCCGCCATCTTCTGAGTTTTAATCTATCCCTTTAATGTGGGTTGCTGTGCGTGATGTCCCTTGGAGAAATACCAGCTGAGAAACCTTCTGGGATACATATCCAAAGCTCGATTAGACCCTCTAGACGTACGTCTATCAGGGTCCATTTATTAAGCCTCCTTTATATCGGTGGTGGTTATTTGCACATTCACTCAAGATTTTCTGGATTTATTGTCACAAATAACCTTATTTGGAGTATGTTTTGAGCATCATTCAATCATCACGAACTATATCTTATACCAGAGACTTTGTAATTGGATTCCTATCATGTTGGACTATTGACATAGAACTCTGGATTATCACTTCTCTTCACAGGGTGTTATCCATTTATTATTTTTCAGCGCTACCATTTATTTTTGTTATTGTATTTGCACCTTTTTGTCTATAGGTTTGGCAGCTGCTCACATTCACTAGCAGCGCGGACTTCTTTGTATATTGTTTCTAATGTAGAAGTGTACAGCAATAAGTGTTGAAGTAAATTTTATGTCACATTTGAGAGGATACCAGAGCCAAAGGTCTCTACTCCTGCACAGACGTCTGTTGTAAAAGTTCCATCAGACTGCTTTATAGATTCGCCCTAGCTATTCTTTGTGATTGATGGGACACACCATGTACTCTCAGCTGTAAAGAGGTCAATACACAGAGAATCCAAAGTATATACAAAACAAAAATTGCTGCTCCAAATAGACTCACCCCAACAACAAATACCTCTCCAGGAACCAAGGGTGCTGGCAATGCACAAGGCAATGAGGAAAAAATGAAGAAGTCTGGATAGCCGCACTCCAATCCAACGTGGCTTTTATTGGAAAAATAAAACAAAATAAAACAGGCACTACATGTCACAGCAACGGGGTAACAGGGACAGCTAACGCGTTTCACACTTAGGAGTGCTTACTCATAGCTAGTGTTCTTAAAAAATACAATCCAATATATATAAATGCTAGTTCAAACATGTGATCAAAATGCAGGTGTTAATTAGCGTGATTGAGGGCTGGAGAAGCACCGCAATCAAAGCCAATTGTGTTCTGCTGTGATCAAAATGAAACACCTTAACATGAATGTGTCGTGTGTTTTAAAATAAATACATATATACATATATGATTAATTGTAAAAGTGTTGATCTTATAGATAAACAATCCATGGTGGTAATATAAAATGGAATAAAATAAAATAACACATGACAATAAAGGTATAATACAATATTGAAAGAGACACCCATCCACTAGATTTAAAATGTGAGCACATATAGTGCAGGGAAAGTCAATAATAAAGTAAAAAATCTCAAAGTGGATAAATAGTCCCATTGTGAGCAATAACTGTGTTGCATAATGTGCGTTTACACCAGAATCATAAAAGAATATAGTAAAACAAGTGTATATGACCAAAGTCTATAACATATAATAAGATGTGTTAATGAGACTAAATGGTCTATAAGTGCAGAAATAAAGTATAAAAGAAAGAAGAAAAGTATGTGTGTGTGTGAATAAAGGCGTGAACACCAAAAAGAAAGGACAAAGGTAAAGAAAAAAATAAAAAAATAAATTGAAGGTAAAAATTTAAAGTAAAAATTGTATGCGCAAAGTTGTGAATAGATAAAGTGAAGTGAGAGTGAATAAATGAAGTACACATACAAGATTACTGTGAAATAACATATATGTATTATAGATGTATTAATATCCATATAATGTGTACTAATTCCGTGATATGATATAATGTATTGTAAAATGTCAGTTTCTGTTTATATTTATATTTTTATTTTTACTTTATTTTTATCTGTTTTATTTTTTGCATCTTATAAGTATATTTCCTTCCTTTTTATTGTATAATTATCTATTTTATCCATAATATATCTTAAATGTCCGTGTGTGGTGATCATTTTCGATTTTTATTTTTCACTTTTCACTTGTTGGTATATAATTCGTTAGTTCTTACAGAAACAAGAACCATAGCCACGTCGCAAGTGAGAATAAATCATTAACGATACTCAGATATACACATATATAATGGCTAAAATCTCAAAGATATCGTATATATTGGAAGGAAACATTGTTTAAAAGTCAACACTGGAAAACACCCTTTTCCAAATTTACAAAATACAACTAAAACATAAATAAGATCTAAATAGAATGAATAAAGTAAAGAGTCCAATTAGAGAGACTCAGGCGTGGCAACATAGCTATAGCAAAATCAGTGAATCGGCAGGTGTAATGAGTGTCAAAAACCGCATGCATTTGTCAGTCCATATTGTACCGTGTATGTGTGAAAGATGTCCAAACGATCGGTCAGAGGACTGCACAGATCATGCATGGTATGACCACTAAATATCCCGACATAATGTGCACATGCAACAGTCCACCTGAGTATCTAAACTGAAAAAAAAAAAAAGGAAAGAAAATATATAAATAGGATAAAAGGAAGAGGAGCAACACAATGTTGATATTAATGTAAATATACTTAGCAGGTGAATAAATAGATAAATGAATGAATGACACAAACATCTATCTATATCAAGATGCTGGGTGAGTATATATCTATCCCTTATGTAGAAAAATATATCTCCCACCCAAGGGCTAGAAGTATAGCTCCTCTCAACAACAGTACTAAAAATCTGCACTAAATGTTTTATGGATGGAATGATGTATATGAACAAAAAAAATTATTATTACACATACGGATATCCGCTCTGGTATTCCTATTAAATATAGACAGGTATACAATACAAAAAATAAGTAAGGAGGAGCGGAAAAAAATAAAAATAAATTATGTGTAATTAACAGAACCTTATGTGTAAAAGCATTGAGAGTATGAATATAGATATGCATGTAGGTCCCCCAGAAGTCTCATGAAGAAAACATCCAATTGCCGTTGGCTAGTGAATATGCACCAATTGGGTGTCAAAAAAATATATGTATGTATATTTTGTTTATGAAAAACTTGTAGAAAGCTTGTAAGAATACAACTATATACCTATATAGAGGACTGCAGCCGGGTATTGACTCCCACGAGAGTCACGCCCCTTCGCGTCACCCCCCCCCCCCCCCCACTGTCTTCTGGGAAACACACTGTTCCCAGGAGAGAGCATGCGCAGTAGGGAACTGGGCAGTGAAGCCGCAAGGCTTCAATTCCTGATTCCCTCACCGAGAATGGCGGCGGCAGCTCAACCTCGTCTGCCGACATCGCGGGCGCGCTGGACAGGTAAGTGTCCATTTTTTAAAAGTCAGCAGCTGCAGTATTTGTAGCTGCTGGCTTTAAAAAATAAAATTTCAGTGGAACCTCCACTTTAAAGAATTCCTCTGGTGTAAAAAGTTTGAAAAAGTCTAGTATATGGTTTCAAAAGATTATCGAACGAATACTAAAGTGCAATTCAGAGTGCTCTGTGTGCATTAAATAGTGTTCCTAAAAAAAGATTATAATCCCAGACTTTAAAATGCCTTCTACAAGTGTTTTTCTCTACTAATAATAGTTCCTTTTTTAAACTCCTAACAGGATTTGTTGTTGCTGTATCAAGCTATTTAAGCCCTTCTTTACTCTACCCAAAACTATAAAAACAAAAGGCTTTAAAATACACTTTAAACACTGTACACAAGTGTGCATTTTAGGGACAAAATTAGCAGTATTCTGTACTGTATAGCAAATGGACTTAGCAAAATTAAAATGGTTATAAACAAACATAGCCAGGGCTGGGCAGATGGGGTAGGTTGATTTCCCATTATATGGTTTTATTTCCTGCAAAGTGAGAGACGGGCTATATTTAGAGAGTATGCTGTCCTACATAAATGACTCATCGACACATTTTCATAATTCTCATCTTGAAAATCAGTTACCAAACGTACCTATCCTTTAACCAGATAATTTACAATGGTAACATAGTAACATAGTTGGTAAGGTTGAATAAAGACAACAGTCCATCCAGTTCAACCTGTGTAGGTGTGTGTGTAGAAAAAAAACTTTCCATAGTTCCTGCTAACACCACCAATTGTGGAAGAGAGTTCCATATCCTTGCTGCCCTAACAGTAAAAAAAACCCTATGCAGCTTAAGGTTAAATCGCTTCTTTTCCAGTCTCATCGCATGGCCCTGTGTCCTCTTACACTCCCTGAGACTGAAAAGTTTCATACTTATGCTGGGATCACCATTGAGATATTTGTACATCACAATCATATCCCCTCTCAAGCGTCTCTTCTCCAATATACCACTTGTAGTCATTCCTCATAAGTGAGGTCCTCCGGTCCCAATAATAATTTAGTTGCCCTTTCTCTGGAATCTCCAGCTCCAGCACATCCTTTCTGAGGATTGGTGACTAGAACTGGACGGAATACTCCAGATGCAGCCAAACCAGAGTATTATAAAGTGGCAGAATAATCGTTTTATCCCTGGAGTAAATTCCCTTTTTAATGGATGCTAATATTCTGCTTGCTTTGGAAGCCGCAGCTTGACACTGCATGCTATTGCTCAGTCTGTCTTCTACTAGGGCCCCTAGATCCTTCTCCATCCTGGAAGCTCCTAGAGTTTCTCCCCCTAAAGAGTAACTAGCATTTATATTTTTACCCCCAAGTACATTACCTTAAATTTACCACTAATAAACTTAATTTGCCATGTAGTAGTCCACTCCATTAATTAATTCAGGTCCTTTTGTAAAGTTTCTATATCCTGCTGTGTTGTTATTGCCCTGCACATTTTTTTGTGTCATCAGCAAACACTGAGATCGAGCTATTTATCCCATCCTCTATATCATTTATAAATAAATTAAACAGAATTGGCCCCTGGGGTACCCCACTAAGCACTCTAGACCATTCTGAGTATACGTTATTTATCATAACCCTTTGGACATGCCCCCGTAGCCAGTTTTTTATCCAGGTACATACCCTATGGTCCTTGCCTATTTTAATGGGGTCATTAAACTACTTTGGATTTGGATATAGATTTGAATTTTTGAGGTTTGAGGTCCCATTGCATTCATATTGTTTGGATGACGTTGTATAACACATAGAATATAAGTACCATTTATTGTAAAGCTATTTTCCTACAATCTCTTCCAATCATTACAGCATTTTCTTCCAATTTTCTTCCTATTTTTTAGAAGATATTAAAATGTTGTACCTTTTAAGTTATTTGTGCAGTCAGATTTTGTGTAAGCAGCATTATGTGTAACTCTAGTCAAAACTAGATGGGGACAGGCAGAAATATAAAATTAACAACCGTTCTATTCTACTCCCACTCTAACAATAAAAAGTGATTTGTAATGCTATTGTGCACAGATTAGATTTCCCTTTACTTCCTGCCCTATAACAACAGGAGAGGAAATGAGGTGCAACCTATCTAGTGATGCCACCAACAGCAAAAAATCTGACATGGATTTTAACAATTTTTTCTCTGTCCAAAACAAAATGTTTTGGCTTGAGATTCACTCTGTGCGTATCTATATTCAGATTTTTTTAGTAAATTGTATTTATGATGGCTTTGTAAAACACAAGATCTGATGCCGAGTACACACGACTGGGATTCCCGGCGGTAAAAAGTCCGCCGGGAATCCCGGGGGGAATACCGAGAACCTGCTCCGTCGCTTTTTCCTCCTACACACGGCTGGGTTTCCCGACAGGAAAACTGCCATTGAGAGCTTTGGTCGGGAATCCCGGCCGTGTGTATGCTCCATCGGCACTGCCTCGCAGTGTATCACATTGAAAACTGCCAAGAACAAAAACCGCCGGGAATGGCGGCAGGAAAATAGAGAACATGAGAACCTGCCGAAAAAACTGCAATTTAGCATACACACGGCCTTTTTTCCTGGCCAAAAAACTGTCATGGCAATTTTCATGCCATGACATGGAAAACCGGTCCTGTGTACGAGGCATTAAATTAGTAACAGTGACTGATGATCAAAATAACTTTTCATATAGCAGTCCAGTAGAACTGTACAAAAATCTGAAGATGTTTAAGTTCACATAAGGGCAAACACATTCATAGAATTTGTAATTGTATGAAACAATAATTGGATAAGTTGTAATAATATTGTTAGACCTAAGCTGATTTTAAGGCTGACCACACAGAAGTCAGAAAAGTGGAACTTCACTCTCTCAATCAACATTGACTATTCTAAATCTTTATGCTGCTATCATAAGTACATAGTAGGAACGTATAGTATGTTTACTTGTTTTAAACTTTATTTTACATTTCTTCAGTTACTTCCTGGTTTTCAGGCCTAGGCAAATTATGTCATACCTGCCTGCACGTTGGCCCTGTGTAGTGTGTTGCTGGCGTTGACCGAGAGAGAGTGTCATTTAGATTGAGCAGGCAGGGGAAATTAGTTAGCTGCAGTGTATTTAATATATATATATATATATATATATATATATATACACATCTAGGCTTGAATATATATATATATATATATACACTGTATCCAGTTTAGCTAGATCTGACTGCAGGCCATTCTTGGTGTACTGTTTCTAATATACTTCAGGCAGGCAGGTGATTCAGCTAGCTGCAGTGCATTTAATATATATATACAGTCTTGTATATATATATATATATATATATATATATATATATATATATCCACTTTATCCAGTGTAGCTAGAGCGGACTGCAGGCTGTTCCTGGTGTACTGTTTCTAATATACTTCAGGCAGGCAGGTGATTCAACTAGCTGCAGTGCATTTAATATCTATATACAGTCTCGTATCCACTTTACAAGGGTAAAGTTGCAGGACTTATCCAGCCTTTGCAGAGGGAGCAGAGGATGAAACATCTTCGGGAGGCCTTGCAGAAAGGTTTGTGCAATGCGTTTCCAGAGCCTGGGAGGTTACAATTTCCTGGTCCTCCTGGACAACGTGTTGCTGAGGCTTCAGTCAGCCACAGAAGGAGCAGTGGAAAAGGTGGCCGTCTGACCGATGCGTTCAGACAATTCTTTATTCCGCAGCCCCAAGGTCTGATCGGTTCCAGCAACCATCGCCAGCGTCTGATTTACATGGTGCAGGAATACCTAGGGGCAAGATCAGACTTGGAGATCTTTTCAACCGAAAATCCACTGGGTTACTGGGTCTTGAGGATGGATCACTGGCCAGAGCTTGCACAATATGCAATTGAGCTACTGGCCTGTCCTGCATCCAGCGTTCTTTCTGAACGCACATTCAGTGCTGCTGGAAGCTTTGTAACCAATCACAGAGTGCGCCTGTCCAAAGACTCAGTTGATCGGCTCACCTTCATAAAAATGAATAAGTCTTGGATCACCAGCTACCAAGCACCTGATGCTGATGTAACCAATACATTTTTGATGTATGTGAGATCCCTTAAAGACTGCCTATGCTGAGTGACTATCCTGTTATGCTGAGTGACTATCCTATTCCTCCTCAATGTTCATGTTGATAGCTTCTAAGTTTAGCTAAGTTAGCTTCTGTTTAACAGGGGTGTGTAATTATAATTTTTGCTGTAATATTCCACAACAGGGCTCGTTCTTGCACTCAACTAGAGTATCTGTGAGGGGTTGCATTGTTGTGGCACAACCACCAGTGCCTAAGGCCCAATTTTTCTGCCCCTGTTTAACAGGGGCGTGTAATTACAATTTTTGCTGTAATATTTCGCAGCAGGGCCCATTCCTGCGCTCAACAAGAGTATAAGTTAGGCTTTACAGTGTTGTGTCACCACTACCACCACTACCACCACCACCACGGCCTAAGGCCCAATTTTTCTGCCCCTGTTTAACAGCAGCATGTAATTACAATTTTTGCTGTAATATTTCGCAGCAGGGCTTGTTCCTGTGCTCAACAAGAGTATCTGTGAGACTTTACAGTGTTGTGCCACCACCACCGCCTAAGGCCCAATTTTTCTGCCCCTGTTCAACAGGGGCGTGTAATTATAATTTTTGAACTAATATTTCACAGCAGGGCCCGTTCCTGTGCTCAACAAGAGTATCTGTTAGGCTTTACAGTGTTGTGTCACCACCACCACCACTGCCTAAGGCCTAATTTTTCTGCCCCTGTTTAACAGGGGCATGTAATTATAATATTTGCTCTAATATTTCACAGCAGGGCTCGTTCCTGCGCTCAACAACAGAATCTGTGAGGGGTTACAGTGTTGTGGCACCACCACCACACCACCACCAAAGGCCCAATTTTTCTGCCCCTGTTCAACAGGGGCATGTAATTACAATTCTTGATATAATATTTCACAGCAGGGCCCGTTCAAGCGCCCACCAAGAGTAACTGTGAGGGCTTACAGTGTTCCGGTACCACCAACACTTAAGGCCCAATTTTCTGCAGAGTATATAGGGCAGGGCGTATAGTATATACAGGCGGTCCCCTACTTTCAAACATCCGACTTACAAACCACTCCTACTTACAAACGGAGGGAGACAACAGGAAGTGAGAGGAAATCTACCCCTAGGAAGGGAAATTATCTCCTGTAAGAGTTAATATGGGAAAAAGGTGTCTCCACTGATGCTTTATCACCAATTCTTGTTTCCCTAATAACCCCAAATTTACAAAATTCAATTGTCATTGGGACAGAAAGTGAGCTGAAATCTTCTGAACAGGGACACAGACAGCAAAACAAATGTTACAGGGGTGATAACCCTTCCCTATGTTATCCAAAAAGCTTAAAAATAGATTTTTTTGGGCTGGAGCTACACTTACAAAATCTACCTGTTCCAAATTACAAACAGATTCAACTTAAGAACAAACCTACAGTCCCTGTCTTGTTTGGACCACCTGTATACTGCTGTTCAGAGTATAAAGGGGCCTGGGGGCCCCACGCCTTTTCTTTTTGTAATTTGGGTGCGGGGTTCCCCTTAATATCCATACAACACTAAAAGGGCCTGGTAATGGGCTGGGGGGGGGGTACCCATGCCATTTTTCTCAATTATTTTCATCCATATTGCCGGGACCCGATATTACATTACAGCCGCAAGCAGTTTTAAATGACTTTTATTCCTTTAGAAATGTAATTTTGTGCAGGGACTGTTCTAAACACGGGAAACACACGCCACTTTACAGGCATGCTATAGACACTCCCCAGGTACGATATTTAAAGGAATATTTCACTTTTATTTTTTCACTTTAAGCACTTTTGATTTTTCACGTTAGGGTCCCATAGACTTTAACGGTGTTCGAATGTTCGTGCAAACTTTCGGTCTGTTCGCATGTTCTGCCGTGAACCGAACCGGCGGCTCATCCCTACTGGAAACTACGGAGTGAACTGTGTGTGCTGAGGGAAGAGCTCACTATTAATTTTCATACAAGGTAGAGAGCTGTGTATGCTCTCCTTCAGCATTTCACTGTATGCAGAGGAAATTAGTGAGTCCTGGAAATATTTGTACTATGGAGATCCACATACAGTATTGGAGACAGCATTATAATTGATTTTCATCTACAAAAGTAGATGAAAGTGAATGCAAAAATATCTTATCCACTCCTAGCCTACTGTCCTAGGCATTGTGCCAGATATGCATTATGGCACTCTCAGCGCCGTCCAGTGTTTGTAGTCTGTGTACAGTTCCTAGGTGTATTATGAATGTCCTTGGATATCCCTTTGCTATGGTTTGTATCCAAGCTTCCACTTAGATGTCCAGATTTTGTATCAGTGCACAGTATTTTTCAGCTCTGATGACATGAAAATGTATCGAGTACCATGGCCTGAAAACTGTATAAGAGATTTTAGTGAGCTGTAGCATGCTACTACTTTCCCCTCATAGTAAAATATATAATTTAGGGGGCACACGAATAGCATTTATTAGTAAAGTTTCTTATGTTACGTTTTAGGCTTAGGCTTTCTTTTTTTTTTTTAACAAGAATGCATTTCAATGCCTTTTACAACTGTAAAATCCTATCTTCTGTTAAGATTTAACATTCATTTTTTTTTTCATTTGCTAAGCTGTGACACACTGCACTTGGCTCATGATACTGAACATCTGGAAACCAAATGTTCCATTTGATAAAAAAGAGCAAGATCATAAAGTAAGTCCCACAGTCTACGCCAGCAGCAAAGACAACATGATGCTGTTACTGCTTGGTGTTCTGCTGCAGCTGGTGGTGGCAACGTGGGCACAACATGATTATTATTACTCACATCATGACTACTCAGATGATGGTTGGGTTAATCTTTTCAGGCAAGGATTCAATTTCCAGTGCCCACACGGACAAGTTATTGTTGCAATAAGGAGCACATTTAGCAAAAAAGAAGGATCTGATAGACAATGGAACTATGGATGTATGCCAACACCTTTTGAGTTTGGGGAACCTACAGAATGCTGGTGGGAAGAAATCAACAGAGCTGGAATGGAATGGTAAGAAATCACAGAAATAGAGCTCTAAATGATTTGGAAAAAACAAGAGGGTCCTGGATTTCAACAATTGTACTCTAATTGTTCTGCTTTACTTTTTTTAAAGTCATAGTCACTCTATGGTCAGGCTTGAGAGATGATCTGGGGTACATGGCTACATTAGTTAATATTGTAACAGAATCAAAGAAATATACAGTGTTTTGTCTGGTTTATCAAATTATATATAGTTATGTATAGTAGTGGATGAATAATTCCAAGGGTCCAGATATGTAAGGATTGCTTAGATGTAAATTACAAAAAAGCAATGATTAACCCCCCCCCCCCCCCAGCATCCAGTGCACTGGAACCCAAAGTATAGCTTGATGCCTATGAGAAGTTTCACAAGGGGCTTTTTGTGATATGTTGCAATAAAATGAAGTGGGACTGCTTGATTTGTCCATCTTCACATTGTAGTCTCCATCCATGTAGCTAATCAGACAGCCAGACTCTTAACGTGAAACATCAGTTACAAATTATTCAATACCTGCAAATTCAAAAGGTTCTTATAGTGACTGTTCTGTCTGTGGCTTGTGCAGACGTATAAAGACAAAAATGGGTATGGGCAAGGTTGAGAATGTTTTTAGCCTAATTTGATTCCAAGGGCATCAGTGTCTCACCTGAATATAAATAGTCACAGAATGCAAAACATGCAAATTAGGAGTACTTGAGGGAGTCTTGGAAATGTCGGACAAGGGTTTATAGCTAGGCCATTTTTTTCTAAGTACCCATTAATAGATAAAACGTTGCAGTATATCTTATTGAATAATTGTATTTCAGTAAAACCAGTTCCCTGACTAAATGATCTATCCACGTTAATATTTTTCAAACTGAGATAGCATTCAAGCTTTGACCTGCTCAACACCTTCAGGTTTCATTTGCCAGGATTTAGCACATGCATTTTGCTGCGTTGTCTTTCTTCTGGGTAAATGCCTGAAACACTGCCTTTAGTGGTTACTTATGTGGGCCTTCACATATATTTGTCTACCATGTTTACTGGACTTATTTTTATAATTTGTACTATATGTAAAATCCTAACTACTTTATAAAATGAATGCATTTAACAAAAAAATCCCTGATGTAAAGTAAAATTGTGATAAAGCCACAGCAATGGCTTTACCTCTTGTTGCTGTACCTTATGCCTGTAAATATGGCTTCTTTCCTGAAATATGGGCATAAATTTTATTATGCTAAAGTGATATACCCTAAAGGGGGTAATTGCACACGAATTGTCCACAATCCTCTTTGTATGAGATTACATAACCATAGCTTCTGTCAGCAACCTATGGATATAACACAGATATAATAAAAGGGTGACAACACAGTAAAATTTATAGCGCAAAAAAAATAAATAAATGAGGAAGACATTTAATAAAATATGAAGACCAGTGCTTTGGATTAAAAACTTTGTTTATTTTTGCTAAGTGCTACATATTTAAAAGTCAGACAATAGTTTTCTTTAAAAATGATTGTGAATAATCCTTCTGTCCAATTTTAATTAACCCCTCAAGAAACTCCATTGATCAAAAATGATGTAAGAAAGGCATGGTATATCCTAAACTTAAAATACCTTTTACATTCTTTTTTATTCAGTATTTAAATAAACTCATACTTTCTCTATAGAATATATACATTATCAGCAACATATACATATATATTATCGGCAATATAAGCACTTTGCCATCATGGTGTTATTTAACAAAAGGGCAAACTATAGTTTTACTTAGAACAGCAATAGGCTAAACTGATGTCTTTAGGAAAAAAATGTAAGAGAATTGTAACATAATTATATTTATTGTATTTTTTTATCTTTTGATCTTATTTTCTAACCATTAGGTTTTTCCATTACAATAGTAAAATACACGATAATGTCAAAAGTATTGGGACGCCTGCCTTTACATGTACCACTTAAAGGGATTGTAAAGGTACATTTAAAAAAAAACATGTCTATACTTACCTACTCTGTGCACAGAATCACACAGAGTGGCCGGGTCCACCGCCGTCATCCTGGTCCTTCCTCTCTGGCCAGTGCCCCATGGGAAGCTGCTTCCATTGACACAGACAGCAGGACTCGGCCCCGCCCCTCGCTCCCTCGTTACTGGCGTTGATTGACAGCACTGAGAGCCAATGGCTCCCAGAGCCCCAGCAAAGCCAGCTAAACCTGAAAGTGAAGGGAGAAAATATCTGCAGACGTGCACGGCGCTGGATCGAATGAGGTCTCAGGTAAGTAAAAGGGGGGGTGAGGGGGAATGCTGACACCTAAACATGTTTTACCTTAATGCAAGGAATGCAAAATCTTACATAATTTGTATTAAAAACATCTTTGCCATTCTGAAGCTTCTCTCAAACCACTTTGCAAATTTTTTTATATATACTGTGATTCTGTACTTGCCAAACATACTGCAGAAATCTCCCTCCACTGAGTCTGGCTGCAATAATTTTAACTGTGGGCAGCTGAAGCTGCTGCCTGTTCACTTCCTGCATTTACACAGACACACAGAGGCACACCTCCAGCTCTGCAGCCCTACAGCTTTCATTGGCTCTCTAGATGATAGGCTCAGCAATGGCATGCAATGCCAAGCTGCTGCTAACAAAGCAAACAGAATATTGGCATGCATTTAAAAAAGGGATTAACTAGAAAGGATAAAGCGATAATTCTCCCGCTCTACAAGACTCTGGTCCGGCCACACCTGGAGTATGCTGTCCAGTTCTGGCCCCAGTCCTCAGAAAGGATGTACTGGAAATGGAACGAGTACGGAGAAGGGCAACAAAGCTAATAAAGGGTTTGGAGGATATTAGTTATGAAGAAAGGTTGCGAGCACTGAACTTATTCTCTCTGGAGAAGAGACTCTTAAAAGGGGATATGATTTCAATTTACAAATACCGTACTGGTGACCCACAATAGGGATAAAACTTTTTTGCGGAAGGGAGTTTAACAAGACACGTGGCCACTCATTAAAATTAGAAGAAAAGAGGTTTAATCCTAAACTACGTAGAGGGTTCTTTACTGTAAGAGCGGCAAGGATGTGGAATTCCCTTCCACAGGTGGTGGTCTCAGCAGGAGGGCATTGACAGTTTAAAAAAACTATTAGATAAGCATTTGAACGACCACAACATACAGGGATATACAAGGTAATACTGACATATAATCACACACATAGGTTGGACTTGATGGACTTGTGTCTTTTTTCAACCTCACCTACTTTGTAACTATGTAACTATGTCTCATTCCCGACTCCTTTACTGGCAAACTCTCATGAGAGTGAGAGAGAGCTGTGCATGATGTCATAAGCCTAGGCTTTTTACCAGACAAGAAACAGGAAGTGGGCTGTATAAGGAATTTACTGGCAGGAAAAAAAATGTTTTACTATCCAAAGGTAAAACAAGGGCAGAAGATTTAATTGATGGAAAGTTGAAAAAATTATTGAAGGTCCGCTTTAAGGTAAAAAATTTTAAGACTTTACAACCACTTTAAGTTATACATATAAAAACAATATTTTATTCAAAATATATCAAAACTTTGGCCAAAAATGTAAACAAACAAAAAGAAAAAAATTAATTAAAAACCAGCTGCCATTCTCTCTCAATTCCTAGTAGCATAGAAGCCATTCAATATATACAGTATGTGTAAATCAATAAAGTCCCAAGAAATGGATGTTTAAATAATGCAGAAGTGGACTACAAAATAACCTGGAACAGTCCTTATATCCACAAACTTGCTCTTGTCATCATGAACAATCAGCAAATAGAAAAAAGCTTTTTGTGTGGTAATTGATGATAAACAATGGATGGCCATTGTTGAATGGCCAAAACCATGTGGTTTATGTATTCAAAAATGGCCGCCAAGCGCCTACACGCACACCGCCACAAATGCCATGGCGTCACGTGCGTTACAATGTACACACAACACCGCGCAAGCGCACCATGGCACTGTACTTTGTAATGTGATGCTAATCTGGCCAACGTCGCCTTCATACCTATGTGCAACTACAAAAGAAAAGATACATACAACATAATAAAAAACTTCCAAACTTACCACAAGAGTGTGCAGGAAAAAATACAAAAAAGGCTAAACCAGACTTTCGAAATTCCTCCATACCCATAAAACATTACAGATTAAAATTGAACAATTAACAGCCAAAACCTACAATAAATTTAATTTATATCACACAAATCTCTACTAAACACTTCCTTCGGGGTAACATTAAATATATATAACCACAAATTTTAAACTCTAGTTGCTTCATTAAGGCTTCATGTACACTGCTGCTGGTAAACAGACATTTAGGAGCAGTTGGGCATTTTTTTTTAACTCCCCTTTGTGTTATCTTATCAGTACATGAACACACGGTCGTTTATACAGGCGGTCCCCTACTTACAAACATCCGACTTACAAATGACTCCTACTTACAAACGGAGGGAGACAGCAGGAAGTGAGAGGAAATCTACCCCTAGGAAGGGAAATTCTCTCCTGTAAGAGTTAATATGCGAAAAAGGTGTCTCCATTAATGCTTTATCACCAATCATTGTTTCCCTAATAACCCCAAAATTTCAAAATCCAATTGTCATTGGGACAGAAAGTGAGGTGAAATCTTCTGAACAGGGGCACAGACAGCAAAACAAATGTTACAGGGGTGATAACCCTTCCCTATGCTATCCAAAAAGCTTAAAAATAGATTTTTTGGCTGGAGCTACACTCACAAAATGTACCTGTTCCAACTCACAAACAGATTCTACTTAAGAACAAGCCTACAGTCCCTATCTTGTTTGTAACCCGGGGACCGCCTGTAGTAATTTCTACATAGTTGAGTTTAGAAGCATTTTTTGGAAAGGAAAAAAATGCGTTCAGGACGGATGTTCAGAGGCATTTGAAACGCCAAATTCCTGTAACAGCTTGTAAATGCGGGAACTCGCATTAAGCTGCATTTCATTTACAGGCGTTTTTAATGGAGATACATTTTTTACTATTTTTTAAACGTCGTTTACTACCTGACAAGTAGTAATCGTTCAGGGGAGCCTTAACCTTGTAGAGCTACAAACTTCATATACAACTGGATACTGCTCAGTTACGCATGTAACAGAGGGAATTCTGAATGATTTACACACACTGAATAACCATTTGTAGTTGGGCAGAAGTTACATATGGGGGGGGGGACTCAAAGATTGTTCATTCTCAATTGTTACTCTTTGGTAACAATGTCCACCACTGCATTGACGGTTTTACCCCATCCTGAGTACAGGGCATCTCTGAGGGGATGTTTTAGGCAAATTTCTCGCCTCACTGTGTGCAGCTTTGTACAGCACCCTGCCTGCCCCTCCATGAGTACATGAGGTCTCCACTCAATCTATCTTCTAAGATGTTATATTAATGTCCATCATGTTAGTGTAGCGGGGGTCTGGATTCAGGGGGATACACCTGGGTGGTAGTATGACCCAGGTCTGTGTAAATCATAGGGGATTTGGACCACTTTCAGTCGTGGAGGATTTTGGTGGGGTACTATTCTCCTTGGCCTGGGGTGGCGGTGTTCCCACAGGTCGAGGTAGAATCACTGCCGCAGTGCTGTCCTTTTTGTCCCGTTCCGGCAGTGGTACAGCGGGGGCGGAGAACCTGCTGTGGCGTCACGGGAGGAGATAAAGGGGAGAGACGCCCTTTCCACGAGGTCTTCTACATCCGGCGCCCAGGCACCTTAGGCCTGGGTGCGGTCGGTCCGGAGTTCCAGCCCAGACGCCCATGGCCTGGTTGGAGCAGTGTTGGCGTCCATCTCAGGCATCTTAAGCCTGGGGTGAGGTACTACACCGGAGGCCTGGGGCCCAGTAACTTCGACTGGGCTCCGCAAGGGTGGATGAGTCCGAGGGACCCTGAGGTGGATGGGGCCCATGTCTGAGGTGAGGAGGCCGGAGAGGTTACCCGTCTGAAGAGTCTGGAGCAGCATCAACCCGGTGACAGAGGGGCCTCTGGTAACTCCCTTGGAGGGACATCTTCCCCCTGACAGGGGCCACAACGCAGCGAAGGTACTCCATTCATGTTCTTCCGAGTCGCTGGTAGAGACTCATACATTTCAAGTTTCTCTCTCTAGCCAATGGCTATAGCAACCGCTGGTGAAACCACAGTGGTTTAGTTTATCATTAGGACAGTGCCTCGACCTGCTCACCCCATCGTATTGAACTGTTTTGGATCTCAACTAATTGGCTAACAAAGAACTGTTTATTGTGTATTACATTAAAAGAAGTGTTGGATCCTTATCGGTGTGTGGAACTCTGATTGATGGGAGTGAAGGGGGAGTGTCAGCACAGAAAGACTTGGTTGTGAATAGAAACACACAGGCCTGAGAAGAATACTGGGTACTGGCCTTCACCTCACCTGCTGCAATGGGGAGGACATGGGCCGTAGCGCATCTCACCCTCACGTACAACATACCCCTAGACAGAGAAGAGGGGGTGAGGCCGCTACACGTGGGGGCTCGTGAGTCCGGGATGATGTGTATTTTAACCATGGAACTGAGAACGGCTGTGTTTGAACTTTGCTGCCCGGAGGAGTTCCGAGTGGGTCGGCCATGTGATCGGCCAGAGTGCATCCCTGCTCAAAGTCGTGGACATGACCTTAAGACGGGAAAGGCCCACGCAGAAGAGCGAGAAGAGGGAGAAGTCCAGCCGTGTGACGTACTACATGTGGGGGCTTTTACTGCACTGCGCCATGAGGCACCCCTTAACTGCGCAGTTCGTGGGCGGAGACTGATGAAAGCCCGCGAAAACGTGCAAGTTGTGGGAGGAGTCTGGCCATGTGAGGAGATACACGTGGAGACTTCGGCGCGTGGTCAGTGCATGATGGAGCAGCAGATAGTCGGGATGGCCTCAAGCTCCCCGTGGATTCCGGTTCCCTACCCCACGAAGATGACTGCTTTGTCTGCTCCCCTTACAGACACGGGGATAAGACTTAGACCCCAAGGGCAGTTGGCTCTGTACACTTGCAGAGACACGGAGGTCCTCGGCGTGATCTGTCCCGGGTGCTCGGGACTGGTGGTCAACCTGAAGCCATTCGGGCGTTGCGAGGCATGCAAGCAGTTCCTATTTGAGGTGGAGCCATCCACAGTAAGGCCCCGGGCCCTTCGCCTCAACTGCCTCACAGGTACCGCTACTCCGGAAGGGGAGATCCAGGCCTTTGCGGAGGTCCCCGTACGCACTGACCAGGGCGATGTGACTGCCCAACCAGAGACTGAGAAAGAAAAATCCGAGGATGCTGCTTCGGTCACCACATATTCCTTGCTCCCACCTCCGAAGAGGAAAGTCGGCCTGGTAAAGGCATCCTATGGTCGTAGTCGAGCTTCACCCCGTCGCTTGCCGGGCCTGGATGGATCCGTTTGTAAGAGTCCTGGACATCCCAGTTCTACGAAAGGTCAAGGTGAGCCAGGGGCTGGGACTGTGGTGGTGGTTGGAGGTGTCGGGGGTCCACAGCCGGTGGAGCCCGCTAGGGAGGGTAGTTCCACGTCTACTAGGGACTACCTCCCCGCAGAGATGTATGACACCTCCGACCTAGAATCGCTGTCGGACTGTGGAGAGGACGGTGAAATAGATTAACTTTTTCACCGCAAAGGCTGGGACAAAATGCCATTACATGTGTCACGTACACCACAGGATTCACCTATGTCCACGGGAGACAGCACGCCCCGGGCGGAAGCCCCGGAGCTCACGAGGAAGCCTAGTCCTTCGCTTGTCATTCCACCACCTGCAGCATCATCCGTTCCGGTGGCGGGGACACAGCGCGCATCACTACGGGCACCAAGATTTAAGCCAATGGAGGTAGTGAAAGTACCTCGGCATCCAGAGGCCCTTGTTCCGCCAGGAGAAGGTGAGCGGGCCACAATGCCTCCTTTGGCCCGACTGCAGCGGCTCTTCTGCCAGAGGGTCGCCCGTGAGTACGGATGGGAATATCCTTACTTGCCTCGGGACTTACTTTTTGAGTTTGAAGTCCTGAGACAGAGATGGTACGATGAGTTTGTTTGGGAGAAGCTTAAAGTGCCGCATGCCCGTCGGTACTTGTCCTGTTCACCATCAGTGTCTAAACAGTTTAGAGAGTGTAGAGCAGAATGGATGTGGGGCCGCCATATCCACGCAGACAAGGTGCTTATCTGCCGGAAGGATGGAGAGGACATTGATTATTCAGTGGAAGTCTTTGATAAGCACCTGAAGCCCCCGTTCTTGCCGCACCCAAAATTCTATTTGTGAAAAAAAATCTCTCCTGTATGTTCTTCTGCTGCTGAACTTTCTGGAAGTGTTTTACCAGAATATCAGAACTGGGCCCTAGTTTTTTATTTGGGTTTTTCTACTCTTTGGAGGAATGAGAGCTGTTTTGTTTTGTTCTCTCTTTCTTCATACATCAGAGACACAGATTTTGGGGTAGAATCAGAGTAGGGACGCAGGAAGAGGGATGGTTGACTGGAGGATTTCACCAAGTGTCATTACCGCGGCACTGTCACCAGGTGGCAGTGTTGCGCAACGGCTGTTTGTTTTTTTTACATTTGCATCACCTTACTCATTGGAGCGAATGGGTCCCTCGGCTGAGGGACCCATTCATTCCAAATTAACACAAATGTGTCAGGATGTTGTGTTTTTGTTTCCCTTCTGCAGGAGATTCATCTGTCAAGACTGCTGAGTGTGGGGTGGTTCTTAGACAGGAATGGGAGGGATTGTAAATGTGTATATGTTCAAATGGTTTTATTGAAAAGTTTTATTATTTCATGTTCCCTTTCCCTTGAGCAGGTCTTGGCACAATCAGGATCTAAAATTTGAGGGATGGCCTCTGGGGTCAGGCTTATGTTACCACTTTTTGGAAGGCATGGGTCTGCACCAGACGCTGGGGACCAGCGTCAAATCACTAGGGGGAGAGTGTAGCGGGGGTCTGGATTCAGGGGGATACACCTGGGTGGTAGTATGACCCAGGTGTGCGTAAATTATAGGGGATTTGGACCACTTTCAGTCGTGGAGGATTTCGTGGTTTACTATTCTCCTTGGCCTAGGGTGGCGGTGTTCCCACAGGTCGAGGTAGAATCACTGCCGCAGTGCTGTCCTTTTTGTCCCATTCCGGCGGTGGTACAGTGGGGGCGGAGAACCTGCTGTGGCGTCACGGGAGGAGATAAAGGGGAGAGACGCCCTCGCCACGAGGTCTTCTACATCCGGCGCCCAGGCACCTTAGGCCTGGGTGCGGTCGGTCCGGAGTTCCAGCCCAGGCTCCCATGGCCTGGTCGGAGCAGTGTTGGCGTCCATCTCAGGCACCTTAAGCCTGGTGTGAGGTACTACACTGGAGGCCTGGGGCCCAGTAACTTCGACTGGGCTCCGCAAGGGTGGATGAGTCCGAGGGACCCTGAGGTGGATGGGGCCCATGTCTGAGGTGAGGAGGCCGGAGAGGTTACCCGTCTGAAGAGTCCGGAGCAGCATCAACCCGGTGACAGAGGGGCCTCTGGTAACTCCCTTGGAGGGACATCTTCCCCCTGACAGGGGCCACAACGCAGCGAAGGTACTCCATTCATGTTCTTCCGAGTCGCTGGTAGAGACTCATACATTTCAAGTTTCTCTCTCTAGCCAATGGCTATAGCAACCGCTGGTGAAACCACAGTGGTTTAGTTTATCATTAGGACAGTGCCTCGACCTGCTCACCCCATCGTATTGAACTGTTTTGGATCTCAACTAATTGGCTAACAAAAAACTGTTTATTGTGTGTTACAATAAAAGAAGTGTTGGATCCTTATCGGTGTGTGGAACTCTGGTTGATGGGAGTGAAGGGGGAGTGTCAGCACAGAAAGGCTTGGTTGTGAATAGAAACACACAGGCCCGAGAAGAATACTGGGTACTGGCCTTCACCTCACCTGCTGCAATGGGGAGGACATGGGCCGTAGCGCATCTCACAATCACGTACAACATACCACTAGACAGAAAAGAGGGGGTTGGGCCGCTACATTAATATGCTTTATTAGTATTTCTAATGCTTTTCACTAATGCTGTAAGAATTGTAGGAAACTTGCCTTAAGATTAGGGTTGTCCCGATACCACTTTTTTAAGACCGAGTACAAGTACCGATACTTTTTTTCAAGTATTCGCCGATACCGATTACCGATACTTTTTTTCAATGTCATGTGACAGTTTGAAAGATGGGGACTGATAGGTGGCACTTATGGGCACGGATCGATGGCACTTATGGGCACTGATAGGTGGCACTTATGGGCACTGATAGGTGGCACTGATAGGTGGCATTTATGGGCACTGATAGATGGCACTTGTGGGCAGTGATAGGTGGCACTTGTGGGCAGTGATAGGTGGCATTTGTGGGCACTGATAGGTGGCACTGATAGGTGGCACTTGTGGGCACTGATTGCACTATCAGTGCAATCAGTGCCATCTATCAGTGCCCACAAGTGCCACCTATCAGTGCAATCAGTGCCCATAAGTGCCACCTATCAGTGCAATCAGTGGCATCTACCAGTGCCACCTGATAGGTGGCACTGATAGGTAGCACTTGTGGGTACTGATAGGTGGCTGGCACTGAAATGCTGCGGGGGGTGGGGGGGAAATGACACAGGATTTAAGAAAAAAAAAAAAAACTGCTGCAACGCCCATCTTGGTACACCCTGCACTCGGCTGCAGTAAGCAACAGCAGACATCTTGTTACACCCAGCCCATATAGCTCGGGCTGGGTGTAACAAGATGTCTGCTGCTGCTTACTGCAGCCGAGTGCAGGGTGTACCAAGATGGGCGTGGGGACGTTCAGCCGCTGACGGCGACCAAATGTGACAGCACCGGTCACCGATCCTGATGCGGCTGCGCCCTGAACCCCTGCCAGCTTACCAGGTTCAACTGCAGGTGAGGGACTCGCTCTCCGCCCGCGGACTCCGTCCACCGACTGTGCCCGCCCTCTTCAGCCAGACTCCGCCCACACTTTCCTCTCCCGCCCTCCCCAGCCACTGACTCCTCCCGGCCAGACTCCGCCCGCACTCCCCCGCCCTCTCTCCTGCCCTCCCCAGCCACTGACTCCTCCCGCCCTCTCCGGCCACAAAAAAAAAAAAAAAAAAGTATCGGGTGAAGCATCGGGAGCATTTGCGCGAGTAAAAGTACTCGCGCAAATACTTGGTATCGGTCCCGATACCGATACTAGTATCGGTATCGGGACAACCCTACTTAAAATGTATTTCTACTTTTGCAGCCGAATAGGGATAATGCCTATTTTACATTTGTTACATGTTCTCATTTACATAACAGAACTTAAAATAATATTTAAAAATTGCAGCTTACATTTTTAGATGTTCTGTTTTGGAAATTCCAGCACTTTAAAATCCTCTTTGTTTATTAGAGCCCATTCACACAGGGGCGTCTTTGGATCCGACTCCAAATCGCCCCAGGTCGCCCCTAGTCGCCTCAGGTCGCGCTGGCTGAAGAAATCAATGTAAGTTAATGGAGCCGTCCTTATGCACACTACTGCATTCTCTCCGACTTCAAAAAAGGTCCCTGTACTACTTCAATCCGACTCCTAGGCGACCTGTAACCATTCATTTCAATGGGAGTCGCCTCTCACTGTCTTAATAGGAGCAACTCTCCAGGAAGAAAACATACATTTATCAGGCAAAACTCTCCCTCCCCCCTCCCTCCCACAGAGCTGATTCTTGTTTGATTGGCCACTGGAATGTCTCCTGTCCTGCAGGCAACTTGGAGTTGCCTTGTAAATAGCTCCAGGTCGCGCTGTGATTCATTCTCAAGTCGTGTCTGAGTTTCCTCATAAAATCGCGCTGGAAGTCGTGTTGCCCCTGTGTGAATGGGAGGCTGGATAGCTGAGTTTATTATAAATAACCCTGTCTTCCCTGTGCATGTGGATCCTAACTAAACTAAGTTTTGAGCAATGTTTGTCCTATCAACGGGTTAAAGGTTTAGAAGCTAGGCTTCTTACATTGTATTTCAATGAGGGGAAACGCAGCCTGCCCTTAGGACAGCCTCACTCTGACATGTGTTCAAAAATCCTTGAGTCGACCTCAAGGTGTTATCCTGAGAAACATCTAAAAAGCTAAGATTTTTTTTCATTTTTTGGTATGCTGTATGAATGGGAACACATAACAAACATATAGTGTTTTTTTAAATTTGACTGCAAAAGTGGAAATACAAGTTGGGCTGGATTGTCCCTAGGCTTTAGCCAGCCCAAGCATGTTTATGTTATCTTGGTTTGTTGGAGTTCTCCTAAACCCAAAAACATTGTATACTTGTGCCTGTCACTGACAAGTTATCTCCAGTGGATATTATGGGAAGATGCAGTTTATTGGATTATAAATATTCATCCCGCCTTGGTCAATCAATGTGGGCTTTATGCCAGTGATGTGGGCCAAGAGAAGAGAATAAAAGACCATCTAAAAGAGTACTTGCCTCCCAGACTTTGTCTGGTAAGGATGTGTCTCTAGTCCTTCCCTACAAGGCTGCTGCCTGGAGGGATTTAGCTCCAGAGAGGTCCAGTCGTTAACTTTCTTGCTCTTTGCCTGGAGAAGGAAGCCCGTGCCAAAAAAGAGTGGTTTTCTAGCTGCCAGTCTAGGTCTAGAGTGTCCTGAACTGGCCTGTGGCAGATGTCTGAAGAATCCTAACCTGGTATGTGGCAGAAGCCAAGGATACCTAAAGCAGTACTATAGGCAAAAATGGCATATATGATCTAGTCTGTGACTAGTATTAACAAAGTACCGTATATACTCGAGTATAAGCCGACCCGAATATAAGCCGAGGCACCTAATTTTACCACAAAAAACTGGGAAAACATATTGACTCGAGTATAAGCCTAGGGTGGGAAAATGCAGCAGCTACTGGGTAAACAATGCCCATCTGCAGCCTCACTGTGTCCATTTGCAGTCTAATTGTGCCCATTTGCAGTCTCACTGTGCCCAGTTGCAGTCTCACTGTTCCCAGTTGCAGTCACACTGTTCCCAGTTGCAGTCACACTGTTCCCAGTTGCAGTCTCTCACTGTGCCCATATGCAGTCTCTCACTGTGCCCATATGCAGTCTCTCACTGTGCCCACATATGCAGTCTCTCACTGTGCCCACATATGCAGTCTCTCACTGTGCCCACATATGCAGTCTCTCACTGTGCCCACATATGAGTCTCTCACAGTCAGCGTGTTTGCCGCTGTGTATTCCATATGCAGCCGTACCTTTCATTAGTAAAACAGCATGTGTCTGCCGCTGTATAATCCAGTCAGTTCGGCCATCCATTGTAAGAAATCCCTGCCTCCTCCTCCTCATCTGTCCGTGATAGAGGAACACTGATACGATGCTGGGAAACTGTATCAGTGTTCCGCCTATCACAGACGAGGAGGAGGCGGGGCTGTCTTACAATGGATGGCCGAACAGACGCTGTTTTACTGCTGACTCGAGTTTAAGCCAAGGGGGTAGTTTTTCAGCCTAAAAAATGGGCTGAAAAACTCGGCTTATACTCGAGTATATACAGTAGTTTTTTTCCCACATCCCCCTGTAACTTCAGTTTGTAACTGTTGACCCTGCTGTTATTTTTCAACTTTCTTTCAGGCCTTTAAACTTTCTGGACAGCCTTTAACTTTCTGGTCAACCTTTATTCATTTAGTGAAAACCTTTACCTTAAAAGAATAAAAAACTGTTTCTGTAACTTCTTCAAAATTGTTAGCTGGAGTTAGGCCTTAATTTGTTAGTCACTTATGTTAAGTCCATATAAATCCACTAGTGTAACACCACCCACTCCAGACAGTGCTGCTGTCCAAGGGTGTCATCATTGCTCTTCCATAGACAGAGGAGCCACGCTAACATGGAAGTGTGCCACTGGCTGGGTCACCAAGTAAAAATGGAAAAAAGCAAACCTAAAGACAGAAAATGAATGAAGCAATGACATGTAAGAATTGGTAAGCTGAAATATATAAAATTTTTGTTCTTGGGTTTAGATATTCTTTAAAGGCAGGCTCCATCTGGGCCTACAGAGTTCTACATTGGGCTGTGGCAGCAGAATAAATGTACTGAAAGATAGTAGCCTGTTGGGCCTAAAGAGTTCTCTGGAAAGTCTTCTGAGCATTGTGCTGCTGTTTTTAGGTATCCTGTACCCCAACCACCTCTCTAAGCCATTGAACCAATAAATTGTAAAGAAAAGGACTGAAGGATCAGAAGTCTCTCTGCCACTGTCAGTGGGTTAATGAGTTATTTAGGTGCAGTTACAAGGCAGGCCACCAGTAGGAAGACCGGGGAGCCTGAAAATTCATCAGCTCCTGAATAATTGCTACAGAAGAATTACAGGAATATAATAATTGACCATACAGCGAGGAAATGCTACTAAAAATTGATACCTTTCTGCAATCGCCATAGCTTTCAGACATTTGTTTTCCTTTCCTTAAGGCCTTTAATGTAAATTATAGATATCCATGTAAAGCTTTGCTATTTTAGTTTACATTTCTAAACCTTTTTTTAGGTAAACTAATTTACTAGGTATACGTTTTACTGAGCGTTTGCATTAGGCTGTGTACATTATTAAACGGCTTCATTTTTCACTATTCTTAGCTGCTTGCACTCCATATTTATAGAAAATTATTATTTGTGTCTATCTTAGGTTGATACTGTTACATATTGCTTCTGACTAGCTGCTTTGTATTCTAGACTGGTAGGCAGTAAAAAAATAAAAAATAAGATTAAACGGTTTTGATGAGATCCGCAATGACTCAGAGGAGAAGGAACATTGTCAGGCATATCAGATATTTAGAGTCAAATATATTTTTATTGCATTTAACAGAGTGAAATATTACAGACAACGGTCAAATGTCCACAATTCAGGATACTATCATACAAATCACACTGTCCGCTCATCGCAGGAAACATTTTCAATATAAACGCTAACACACCGCTGTCCTCTAGGAGCGGATGGTGTCACTCCATATAAAGGACAGTGAGGGCTAATAAAATTATATCGTATGACATTTGACTATTATAATGAAATTACAAACAAAGATAGAGAGAGAGAGAGAGAGAAAGAGAGGGAAAGAGAACAATAGAAGATAGAGGGGGAAAGAAAAGAAGATAGAGAAGACAGAGAGAAAGGGGGGAGCCGAGCAGACCTCGGCTTATCAAATCTGCATGATGGAATCAGGGTGGAGGACCAGAGGTGTCAATAATGTTTTCAGGGAGTCCGAGGCAGAGTAGTCCATCCAAAGGAGCCATAAGGTCTTAAATTTGTCTAAGGTACGGAGATAGGTACCATTTGAAACAAATAAAGTAGTTTAGGGAGGGCATATCAGATATTTAGTCCTCAACACTGCAAGCCTCACTAGCTGTGTTAAAGTGTATGTAAAACCTAGCAATAAACAGCCTCAATTTTCTTGCTTTTGCTTTTTTAAAGCTGTAGTTTAATTTGCTTATATTTTTCCTTCTCTGGTTCCTTTTTTAGTCCCCGTTCAACAGGCTAATAAAAAAAAAGGAATTTTCAGGTTTATTACATACTTTATTTTAAACCCAGTGACATCATCACTGAGTCTCTGTGCTTCCCTACATAATGCAGGCAGTTCATGGCTGGTTGGAAGGGTAGGCAAGATGTTGAACATAGCTTCCTGAAAACATCCCAGCATTCTGCTTCAGTACTCCCCTTAAGAAACCACAGCTCTGATTTTAACCAGACCTTTACCCTCTTCCACTCCACCCCTCCCTCCTTCCATCCTCTCTAGGTATCGTGCTGTTTTTTTTTACCTTTTTTAGGAAAAAATGTCTGGCCCCGCCTCCCCATGCATATTTGTCACCTTCACTAAATGACATGCACATTGCCCGCTGTGCCCCCCGGGATATGCACATCACATATCCCAGGAGGCATAGCCTTCCATTCAGTAAAGCAGGAGGGGGTGGGCCTAGTGGCACGTCATTGGGAGGCCCACCCGCTGAATCAGGGAGAGCTGGCGGGCCTCTCAATAATATCAGAAAGAGCATGGCAGTGTGGCAAAGAGCTGTGGTCGGGCATGAGAGGATCTTAGCATGACATTGCTGGATCCACTGGATAGGTGAGTATCTGTAATGTGCAGATACCACCTTAAGGTAAGTAGGGGTGGAAAAAAAATTGGGCGGGGCGGGGGGATTTGTGCAGATGCGCATTAAGCACTGGGCTGGCTCCTGGGAGGATATATGCCAATGTTTAAGTATATGAATAGGTGGGTGTTAGTTTGGAGGATTAGGCGTTCTTGGCAGACTGCATTTGCATGCAGACCACTGAAGGTAATGCCCACATATAGTGTTGTGCCTCCATGATTGAAAACTGAAATTCAATGAATGAAGGAATGGGACAGAGACAGTCAAGCTGGGCAGGACAGAGGTATATGATGATGCTGAAAGTCCTCCAGCCAGTAAACGAGACAGGCTCTTACTTTCTGCAACTTCTGATGCACACTGTGATCACACTAAGCATTTTCCGTACAGAAGAGGAGCTTGTATAACTGAGCAAGATGGAAGGTAAAGTTGCAGTTCAGTTTTAAAGCTGAAGTTTAGGTGTGTTTTTTTTGCAAAGTAACATCCAGCTTGGACTGATGTAAGTATGCATGTGCCATTCCCTGTGGAAGTAGTCAGTGCTAGCAGGAGTTCAGTTTTAATGCGTCATCCATCTCATCTGCAATGCTGCTGTCCAAAGGTGTCTCTGTTGCTCTTCCATCCAGAGTAAAGACACACTACGACAGAAGCTGTGTAACTGGCCAGATCGCCAGAAGAAGATAAAGGTGGTAAAAAAAGTAAAAAATATGTAGCACCCTCTACCTTAGGTAGGTGCTAACTGTAAGGGTTTTTTTATGTAAGCTGCCAGTGCAGGTGAATTTAAGCAGGCCTATGCTGCGAGCAGTGGCGGTTGGTGCTTAAAATTTTTTGGGGGGGCGCAAACAAACTGAAAAAAAAATAAATAAATCAATTGCCGCCACTGTGCCCATTAAACGCAGCCACTGTGCCCAAACGCCACCAGTTTGCCCCCTCAAATACAGCCAGTTTGTTTCCATATACAGCCAGTGTGCCCCCATATATATACAGCCAGTGTGCCCCCATATACAGCCAGTGTGCCCCCATATACAGCCAGTGTGTCCCCATATATATATATATATAGCCAGTGTGCCCCCATATACAGCCAGTTTGTCCCCATATATATAGCCAGTGTGCCCCCATATACAGCCAGTGTGTCCCCATATATATAGCCAGTGTGCCCCCATATACAGCCAGTTTGTCCCCATATACAGCCAGTTCCCCCCAAATGCAGCCAGTTCCCCCCCCCCATATACAGCCAGTTCCCCCCAAATGCAGCCAGTTTGTCCCCCATATACAGCCAGTTCCCCCAAATGCAGCCAGTTTGTCCCCCATATACAGCCAGTTCCCCCCAAATGCAGCCAGCGTGTCCCCCACATACAGCCAGTTCCCCCCAAATGCAGCCAGTTTGTCCCCCATATACAGCCAGTTCCCCCAAATGCAGCCAGTTTGTCCCCCATATACAGCCAGTTCACCCCAAATGCAGCCAGCCTGTCCCCCATATACAGCCAGTTCCCCCAAATGCAGCCAGTTTGTCCCCCATATACAGCCAGTTCCCCCCAAATGCAGCCAGCGTGTCCCCCATATACAGCCAGTTCCCCCCATATTCAGCCAGTTTGTCCCCCATATACAGCCAGTTCCCCCCATATTCAGCCAGTTTGTCCCCCATATTCAGCCAGTTCCCCCCATATTCAGCCAGTTTGTCCCCCATATTCAGCCAGTTCCCCCCGTATTCAGCCAGTTTGTCCCCCCTATTCAGCCAGTTCCCCCCATATTCAGCCAGTTTGTCCCCCATATTCAGCCAGTTCCCCCCAAATGCAGCCAGTTTGTCCCCCATATTCAGCCAGTTTGTGCCCCATATTCAGCCAGTTTGTCCCCCAAATGCAGCCTGTCCCCCCCAGCCCTGCACTTACCTTCCTCGGTCCGCGCCGTCCTCGATGTGTTCTCCCGCCCTCGATGTCGCTTCAGCCAATCAGGTTACCGGTAACCAGATCCGGTGAACCTGATTGGCTGAAACCTCCACACAGTCTTCTTCCAGGAACGTACCCCCATGCGTACCTGGGAGGAGTTTTTGGAAGCCGAATACAGCGTGAGAGCTGTATTCGGAAATCCTATCAGAGCCGCTGGCTCTGATAGGCACTTCCAAGTTACACCCACCGCCGGCCGCCGCTCTAATTCATATGGTCGGCGCTCACCAGGAGGCCGGCCATATGTATAGTGGGCAGCGCGGCAGCGGTGACAATACACAGATTCATGCAATGCATGAATCTGTGTATTGTCTTTCAGTGGCGGTGCGGGAGCGAGAGGGGGCGGCGCTCCGGCGCCCTCTATGGACGCACCGCCACTGGCTGCGAGCTAGACCTGTTTGCTTTGATCTGGGAGCAGGGGAGTGGTTTAGTGTAGCAGTAAGTAACTAAAATGTACTTCAGCTCTTGGGCACCTCCTCTGTTTCCAGGGAGAATGTTCTGGAAAAGGGGCAGGGAAGAGAGCTGGAGTGACATGGGGTGCATATGAGGAGCTCTGACCAATCCCCAACTAGGATTGGCAGTGGGAAGGCCTGCTACATATACCCATGGTCAGCTTGCTGGGGGAGGATTTGTCAGCTGGGTGAACTGGATGATGGAGTGTTCGACTGTCGTACCTGAGGGAACATCCTTTCTGGAGGGGGGTGTACCTCAGACGGGGAGCTCGGGAGCTGGGAGAGAGCCTCTCCTTACACGGTCATGGAGAGGTGTCCTGGAACAGGAGCTGGAGGAGACAGTTGGTCCACACGTCCAGAGTAGGTCCTTCAGGAAGGATCCAGGGCAGAGGTCGTGAGTGGAAAGCACAGTGGCAGGGCCGTTTGAAGGAATTTGGGGGCCCCAAGCAAAATGGACATGGAGCCCCCCGCAAAGCCTACAGGATACAGGAACCACAGCATAGCGATACAGTTTAAGCTCACCCACACTTTATATAAACAAAAAAGGTTTACAGTGCAAATACTGCTGTTGCATATAATCCAACATACTTAAAACACATACACACTCACATTAACATTAAAATGCTGTTTAGGACTGTTTATGGACAGTGGGATGGACAGGGGGACCGTGGGATGGACAGGGGGACTCCTCACTGTAATATCCACATCATCTCCCCCACTGTAATATCCACATCATCTCCCCCACTGTAATGTCCAGATCTCCCCCCTGTAATGTCCACATGTCCCCCCTGTAATGTCCACATGTCCCCCCTGTCATGTCCACATCTCTCCCCTGTAATGTCCACATCTCTGCCCCCTGTAATGTCCACATCTCTCCCCCTGTAATGTCCACATCTCTCCCCCTGTAATGTCCACATCTTTTCCCCAAATCTCACCTGGGCCGCTGCCGCCGAATGTACCAAGATGGCCGCCGCTCCGGAGCTAGGCCAAAGCCGCGGCCTTTCCTATGGCCGCAATCCGTGGATCGGCTCAGGGCGGAAATCCAGGACAGTGACAGACAGCAGGCAGGCACCTTAGGCTGGGGCCCCAGGCCAGCTCGGGGCCCCAAGCAATTGCTTGTTTTGCGTGTCCTGTTCCAACGGCCCTGCACAGTGGAGAGATCTGGAAGAGACATGCCAGTGGAGCTGGATGTAGAGCCAGAGGGAGAGACTGTGGGAGTTTTGTGTAAAATCGATGCAGCCATGAGGGCGGGCAGGATTTGAAAGTTGGACTTGCTGGGATCAGTAGTCCATCACCTTTTATTCTTCTCAAGTAAATCGGTTGCTGCTATAAAGGGGTACTGCAGGCCCCGGCCTACAAAAGGTCATCAAGTAATTACACTGGGACTTCAGAGTGAGGCCTAATCATGTTCTGATGGTGTGACAGGATTACTAAGACTTGGACAGTAAGGTAGTGTGCTGGAGGAAGGAGTGAAGAAGTGTTCTGAGGTAACAGTCTGTCGAGGTATGTGCTGAGGAAGAAGTGTTTCTGAGGTAAAAGACTGTCAAGTTTAGGGTCAGCCTTCTTGTTCTACTAAGATGTGTGACACAGTTACTTTATTCTACAAAGTACTAATTTATCCTATGGACATGCCATGTCCCTTTTCCCCAACCAAGTTAAATCCACTAAAAAAAAAAAAAAAAAAAAAAACAAGCAAAAGACTGTTCATTGACTGAAAAGTATGTCTAATGGAGGTCTGGGAGCAGGGTGAAATGTGTGGGTGTTGTAACACGTAGCAACCCATCGCTACAAATATATTAATGCAGCCAGCACACTTAGGAATGGCAAGCTGCAATATGTCAAATTTTAGTTTTTGGGTTTAATAACATGTTACGTAGGAAACGCACCTTTATCTATAAGTTTCCTGTATAATGAACATAAAGCATCAATAAAGGGCAGTAAAACATGTATTCTGCACAATGACCTTGAGTGTTGTTTCCATTAAATATACTTTTACTATTTATTTAAATAATATGGATATGGAAGTATTGTAATTGTGCACATACTTCTTGCACAGCCTCTCCTTTGACAAATATTATGTTCACTCTCCATAGAAAAGCTTAAACAGTTACATTATATCGCCCATTAGGATTGTATTTATGTGTAACATAAGTGTTTACATATTCCATTTTAAATGTACTATCAACATATTACAATTTCAAATGGAAATGGTATTTTGAGTGTTTGCTTCAGTGGACTGGAATTTCACCACAGAACTGGTTCTCATACACAGAAACAATGTCTCTGTCACTTATGTAATCTTGCCAACTGTCTTTGATCACAGAGCTTGCAAGGAGAGTCTGAAACAATTTCCAGGAGTGAAAGCTAGACTAATTCATTTAGTGTGATTATATTGCCAAGAGATGTCAGGGACCAACTGGAAAAGTTCTTTGTGTACAAGAGTGGGATAAACAGTGAGGAGATATGGCTGTGCATGGAGGAATACTTTCTGAAAGGAAAGAAATATAGTTCTGCTACAGAAGAAAGGAATATGGTGGTATTTGCAGGATAATGGATGACAGCAAAGCTGTATATCACCTAAACAAAAGTGTCTGTGTAACTGAGAGCAGCTAAGCCATTCCTTTTTTTCTTTTCCTCTCCACAAAAATGGCAGCTAGGACCTTATTAGTTGTTATATCCAACACAGCCATTACCTCTTATGCGGTATACATACAGTAAAACATTTTTGTTAAAGTGGCCTTTTTGTCGTTGCCACAGAAGCTCCAGGGATTTGAAATCCCTGCAACTTAATTTCCTAAATGTACCTCGTAAAGGTACGTATAGGAACTATTCTAATTTGCACCGCCCAATCAGAACCCGTATAGACTGTCCTGTCAGGGTAGAAGAAAGGAGAAAGCCGTGGGGATTTCAAATCCTCGTACTGGTGAAGCGGCGACCTCAGGTACATCCCCCAGGGGAGATGGGGGGGGGAGTCCAGTGTAAGTTCACCTTACAGATTTTCTGTAAAGATGAACTTACACTTTAAATTCTTGGGCCACCCTTATATTGTTACACTTCCTCTAAGTTGACCTGGAAGCATTAAACAATGTTATCTTATTTGTGTAGACTATTAATCCCATCACCTAACACGTAGGGGAGATGAACAAAGTCCAACATGTTTTAAGTCTAGCCGTAAGTCTCGTACACACGCACGTTTTTCTCGGCAAGAAAGCTGCTGGGAGAGCTTTTTGCCGTAAAAAACGTGCGTGTGTATGCTTTCTCGGCGAGAAAACTGCCTGGAATCCCGACGAGAAAAATAGAGAGCCTGCTCTCTATTTTCTCGTCGGGATTCTCGGCAGAGTGTTTCCTGCCGAGAAAACTGTGAGTGTGTATGCTTACCTGTCCCCAGGTAAACCCGCGCATGCTCAAAAAGACTTTGACGCATGCGCGGTAGCATACAAGAGTAATGTAGGGTGTAGCAAGGTGGCGGCGACGGCATCGAATGTGACGAGTGCAGGCTCGTCGTAGTCGATGATGTCACCGCGTTCTTGTCATTCAAAAGAACGGTTCTTTTGAATGGCCGTCTGTATGCATGGCTTGGCAAGGAAAGCTTGCCAGGAATCCCGGTAGGAAAACCAACGTTTTTTCCTGACGGGATTCCCGGCCGTGTGTACGAGGCTTCAGTGTTTGCAGGTGGAACTTGTGATCCTGTTTAATTGTTAGGATATTCCTTTGCTGTGTCACTTTCTGAAAGTATAAAATTATGTTATTTTTTTCATGTAAACTACTAATCCCATCACTTAAGACATAGTGGAGATGAACAAAGTCCAACACGTTTGAAGTCCAGTTCAGATGTTGTCAGGTGGAACTTGTCATCCCCTATGATTGTTAGGGACACTCTCTTTCTGTGTCACGTCCTCAGAGTTGACCTGGAAGTATAAAGAGATGTTATCTTATGTGCATAAACTACTAATCCCATCAACTAATATGTTGAATGTTTGAACTCTAGCCTGATGCCCTGTACACACAATAGTTTTTTCCGATGAAAAAAGTCAGATGGACTTTTTTCATCGGAAAAAACGATCGTGTGTGGGCCCCATCGGGCTCTTTTTCACCGGTGTTAAAAAAATAGAACATGTTTTAAATTTTTCCAATGGAAAAAAAAACCAATAGGAAACTCCGATCGTCTGTGTGAAACTCCAACGGAGAAAAAACCCACGCATGCTCAGAATCAAGTCGACGCATGCTCAGAAGCATTGAACTTCATTTTTCTCGGCTCGTCTGAGTGTTTTACGTCACCGCATTTTGGACGGTCGGAATTTTGTCTGATGGTGTGTAGGCAAGACTGATGAAAGTCAGCTTCATCGGAATTCCGACGGAAAATTCCATCGGATTTTATTCCATTGGAAATCCTATCGTGTGTACAGGGCATGAATGTTGGCAGTTGGAACTTGTGTTCCCCTTTTATTCTTAGGACACTCCCTTATGCCCCGTACACACGATCGCGATTTCCTACAAGAAAACCGCGGGTTTTTTTAGCCGGAAAACGGCTCAAACTTGTCTTGCATACACACGGTCACACAAATCTTGGCTGAAATTCCGACCGTCAAGAACGCGGTGACGTATAACATGTACAACGAGCCGAGATCAATGAAGTTCATTAGGCAGTTCGGCTCTTCTGCTTGATTCTGAGCATGCGTGTTTTTTTGCGCGTCGTAATTGCATACAGACGATCGCGATTCCCGATAGGAATTTTTCCCGTCACGAAAATAGAGAACCTGCTCTCAATCTTTACTTGTTGGAAATTCTCACAAAAAAAGTGCAATGGAGCATACACATGGTCAGAATTCACGACAAAAAGCTCACATCGCACTTTTCTCTTCGGAAATCGCGATCGCATGTACGAGGCATTATTGTATCACTTCCTCTGGGTAGGTTCCTCCTGTTACCTTTAAAAGGTTTGGGAAAAGTCTCCACAGTGTCTTTGAGAACTTGAGACTTTTTTTTCTTCCACAGACCACTGCCGCTAGTCTATTTCATTCCCCCTACTGACCAGCAATGTATAGGACACAACGTCAAATACCCGTGACTGCTGCACGCTGTACTGTACCTTACATAGTCCTAAAACTGTACCTGCACACCATGCACTGTTATATGTTAAATATGCTATACCAACACACTATACCACACAATTTAAATACTCCTGACCCCTGTACTCTATACACCATGTTGTAAATACTCCCAACCCTTGTACTCGATACATGTTCTACATACTCCTGCCCCCTGCACTCTATAAACCATGTTGTACATACTCCTGACCCCTGCACTATATGCACTATATACACCATGTTGTACATACTGCTGGCCTCAGCACTCTATACGCTAAGTTGTACAAAATGCTGACCCCTGGTCTCTATACGCTAAGTTGTACATACTCTTGACACCTGTACTCTACAATACATCCCATGTTATACACAGTCTTAACTCCTGTGCTGCAAAGGTTATGTTGTACATACTATACTCTCTACACTTTACTGTACATACATTTGCCCCCTACACACAATCATAATTAATTATTACTAATTACTATAATAAAATTACAGCTGGGAGTGAGCTTTCCTATCCCGGGTGTCCACTGGACACAGTGGAACTAAGGGATCAGCACTGAGGCGATGTGGTTGTCCCGGGTACCATGTGAACACTGTGACCAATCACAGCGATCACATGCTCATAATGTAAATAATTGTCATGAATGGCAGCCATTCATGATTCATTATTTACTATTGTGATGCTGTGATTGGCACAGTAATCACATGGTATACAAGGCCCCTGTACTTTGTGACAGCTGTGACCAATCACAGCATCACAATAGTAAACAAGAGTAAAATATGATTCATGAATAAAAGCCATTCATGGCAGTTAAAATTAAAATTATCATCACTGTAACAAGCATTCACAATGAAAAAAAAATATATATACCAATCACCTTCCCAGAGTAGTACAGTTTCACTATGGTGACACTGCACTACTCTGGTTGCAGTATGTAAAAAAAAAAATTGTAACAAAATAAAAATTATTTATACAGTATCTCACAAAAGTGAGTACATCCCTCACATTTTTGTAAATATTTTATTATATCTTTTCATGTGACAACACTGAAGAAATGCCACTTTGCCACAATGTAAAGTAGTGAGTGTACAGCTTGTATAACAGTGTAAATTTGCTGTCCCCTCAAAATAACTCAACACACAGCCATTAATGTCTAAACCCCTGGCAACAAAAGTGAGTACACCCCTAAGTGAAAATATCCAAATTGGGCCCAAAGTGTCAGTATTTTGTGTGGTCACCATTATTTTCCAGCACTGCCTTAATCCCCTTGGGCTTGGAGATCACCAGAGCTTCACAGGTTGCCTCTGGAGTCCTCTTCCACTCCTCCATGATGACATCATGGCTCGTGGATGTTAGAGACCTTGCGCTCCTACACCTTCTGTTTGAGGATGCCCCACAGATGCTCAATATAGTTTAGGTCTGGAGACATGCTTGACCAGTCCATCACCTTTACCCTCAGCTTCTTTAGCAAGGCAGTGGTCATCTTGGAGGTGTGTTTGGGGTCGTTATCATGTTGGAATACTGCCCTGCTGCTCAGTCTCGGAAGGGAGGGGATCATGCTCTCACAGTACATGTTGGCATTCATAGTTCCCCAAATAAACTGTAGCTCCCCAGTGCCGGCAGCACTCATGCAGCCCCAGATCATGACACTCCCTCCATCATGCTTGACTGTAGGCAAGACACACTTGTCTTTGTACTCCTCATCTGGTTGCCGCCACACTGCTTGTTTTCTGCAAACTGTTTGCAGGCTTTCATGCATCATCTTTAGAAGAGGTTTCTTTCTGGGACGACAGCCATGCAGACCAATTTGATGCAGTTTATTGTAATGCTGGCAGCACTCATACGTCTATTTCCCAAAGAGAATCTCTGGATATGACACTGAGCGTGTGCACTCAACTTCTTTGGTTGACCATGGCGAGGCCTGTTCTGAGTGAAACCTGTCCTGTTAAACTGCTGTATGGTATAGGCCCCCATGCTGCAGCTCAGTTTCAGGGTCTTGGCAATCTTCTTATAGCCTAGGCCATCTTTATGTAGAGCAACAATTTTTTTTTTTAGATCCTCAGAGAGTTCTTTGCCATGAGGTGCCATGTTGAACTTCCAGTGACCAGTATGTGAGAGTGAGAGCGATAACACCAAATTTAACACACCTTCTCCCCATTCACACCTGAGAAACACAAACACACACACTATATTACCATTGGGACACCTGCCTTTACATGCACATGAACTTTAATGGCATACCAGTTGTGACAGCAGGAAGGTAAAGTCACCTGGTTGCATCCAGGGGGGTAGGTATATTTCTCCCAGATTCAGGCTTTATGCCGACTTATACAACTAGGGAGAGAGTTGATGAAGCCCAGCTGAGGCTAGTGGGCTCATGGATGATTCATACCTCTAGGGAGAGTGCTGGGCGTCGTGCAGGCAGGGAGTTGATGAGACCAGCTGAAGCTTGTCAGCTCGTTTAAGGCCTCTATAAAAACTCCCAGCTTCATTAGGTGTTTGCTCATGCCTGGAACCAGACCTGTGTGGACTGTCTAGGGAGAGTGAACCCCTGTGCGGTGAGACAAAGCCTGTGTGGCTATTTGTTTGGACATTTACTAAACCAGGGACTTAGGGACTAGGACAGCACCAGGCTGATCCCAGTTGTTAGTTAGGGAAACCTGCATGTTTAGTCAGAGGTCAAGCTGACCAGGATTTATTTTGTTTATGTTTCTTTTTGCTTTGCTGTGTTTTTGTCACTGTAAATAGAGAAATAAACCGCACCTTTTGATCTTGAAAACCACAACCTCCGTCTGCTGGGCCTGTTTTTGTGTGGGGAGCCCATCCAGGGGGTCACACACACACGCTACCGAGCTAACCCCCTCACAGTTGGTGGAGAATGCGGGTAGTTTTTTTTTAAGCCAGCATGGGGACACCCGAGAGTATCCAGTGACTACAGTGTGTTTCAAGACCCCCAAAGGTACCCTCTCTCATCCAGTGGGGTTAGTATCTCAATTACCGCATGATGCCATTGTGGGAAGGGATTTTCCGAAGTTCTGGGAACTGTGGGATGATCCTGAGCCCCCCACTGGTGCCCCTATGTACCAGGAAGGTGATAGCCAGAACTCCTCTGAGAGTGGTGAGGACTCTCCAGAATTTCCCTTGTCAGTATTGGCAGGCGAGACTCAAGAAACTGGAGAGGAGCCCACCTCCTCAGACGAAAACCTACCGTCTGTGGAGTTTTCTGATCTTGAGGTTCACAGGGAAAATTTTGCCACAGAACAGTTAAAAGACCCCGCCCTAATAAAGGCACGGGAAAACGTAGTGGAAATAGATGGCGAGTTAGTGAACCCAGATAATACCTGCACTTACCCATACTTCAGCGTAGAGAAGGACCTACTGTATCGGGTGGCAAAAAGGGCAGAAGAAACCGTTGAGCAGCTTGTGGTGCCCAAACCTTACAGGAAGTTGGTGTTGGAGTTGGCCCATGGGCACATTCTTGGAGGTCATCTGGGGACAGAGAAAACCCGAGAGAGGGTATTACAGAGATTCTATTGGCCTGGGGTGATGAAGGACATAGAAAATTATTGTTCCTCCTGCCCTGTGTGTCAGAGGTCGGCCCCGATGCCACATTTCCGTAGCCCGCTGGTCCCTCTACCCATCATTGAGGTCCCGTTTGAGAGGATCGCAATGGATTTGGTAGGTCCTATAATCAAGTCCGCTAGGGGGCACCAGTACATATTAGTTATAATGGACTATGCCACCCGTTATCCAGAAGCGATCCCTCTCCGAAATACCTCGGCCAAAACCATAGCCAAAGAGCTATCTCTTGTTTTTAGCCGGGTGGGTATTTGTAAAGAACTGCTTACGGACCAAGGTACACCCTTTATGTCCCGGGTTATGAAAGAGCTGTGTAAATTGTTCAAAGTGACGCAATTGCGTACGTCTGTGTATCACCCCCAAACCGATGGGCTGGTTGAAAGATTCAACAAAACCCTAAAACAAATGTTGAAGAAAGTGGTGGATAGAGATGGAAAGGATTGGGACTGTCTACTTCCTTATTTGATGTTTGCTATTAGGGAGGTGCCCCAATCCTCTACGGGACTCTCCCCCTTTGAGTTACTGTATGGGAGACACCCAAGAGGGCTGTTGGATATTGCCAAGGAAACTTGGGAAAGTGAGAGTTCTCCCCACAGGAGTGTGATTGAGCATGTCGCCCTGATGCAAGATCGAATTGCACAGGTAATGCCCATCGTGAAGGAACATTTGGCCCAAGCGCAGTTGGCACAGCAGAGAGTGTACAACCGTGGAGCCAAGACCCGTACCTTTTCCCCGGGGGATAGGATATTGGTACTTGTCCCTACGGTTGAAAGTAAATTCCTTGCCAAATGGCAAGGCCCCTACGAGATAATGGAAAAAGTGAGCGAAGTGAATTACAAGGTCAGACAACCAGGAAGGCGAAAGCCCGAACAGATCTATCACGTTAATCTGTTGAAAGCCTGGAGGGATAGAGAGTCCCTAGTCACAGAAACTTGGTCACCAGCTCAAACTGGTTGCGTGACTCCGGAGGTTGGAATAGCAGCCACCTTGTCACAACCCCAACAACAGGAGGTTAAGGAGTTTGTGCTTCGCAACAAGGAGGTGTTCTCTGAGCTGCCGGGACAAACATCTGGGGTAGAGCATGATATTATTACCCCGCCCGGTGAAAGGGTGAAGTTAAAACCCTATCGGATCCCAGAGGCCCGACGGGAGGCAATACGGGAGGAAGTACAGAAAATGCTGAACTTAGGGGTGATAGAGGAGTCCCAAAGTGATTGGTCTAGTCCCATTGTGTTGGTGCCTAAACCGGATGGGAGCTGGCGATTTTGTAACGATTTTCGTCAGTTGAACAAAGTTACAAAATTTGACACCTACCCCATGCCACGTATAGATGAGTTGATCGACCGGCTGGGAACAGCCCGATACATGACGACTCTTGACCTCACAAAAGGGTATTGGCAAATTCCCCTGGCCAAGTCGGCCAAAGAGAAAACCGCATTTGTAACCCCAGACGGGGCGTTCCAGTATAAGAGAATGCCGTTCGGGTTACAGAATGCGCCGGCCACATTCCAGCGGAAAATGGACCAGATACTGAGGCCCCATCGGAAGTATGCTGCGGCTTACCTGGATGACGTAATTGTCCATAGCACAGATTGGGCCTCACATCTGCCAAAAGTGCAAGCAGTCCTAGACTCTATCCGGGAAGCGGGGTTTACGGCTAACCCCAAGAAGTGTACCATTGGGCAGGAGGAGGCCAAATATCTTGGGTACACCATTGGCAGGGGAGTAATAAAACCCCAACTCAACAAAGTCGAGGCCATCCAGAGTTGGCCACGTCCCAACAGCAAGAAGCAGGTACGAGCCTTTCTGGGAATCGCGGGTTATTATCGGCGCTTCATTCCCCACTTTGCTTCTAAGGCTGTGCCCCTAACCAACCTGACGAAAGGGAAAGGGTCGGTCATGATTAAATGGACCCCCGAGGCTGAGGCAGCATTCCAATTCTTGAAACAAGCCTTATGTAGCCAGCCAGTGTTGTACTCACCCGACTTCTCTAAAAACTTTGTCGTACAAAGTGATGCGTCAGATGTGGGGTTAGGAGCAGTATTGTCCCAGGTCTGAAATGGGGAAGAGCACCCAGTCATTTACCTCAGCAGGAAGTTGAAGTCCCATGAGGTAAATTACGCCACGGTTGAAAAGGAGTGTTTAGCGGTGAAGTGGGCTCTAGATTCCCTTCGGTACTATCTGCTAGGTAGGCACTTTGACATGGTTACGGATCACGCTCCGTTAAAGTGGATGGCTCAAAACAAGGAGACAAATAGAAGAGTAAATAGGTGGTTCCTGGCCCTACAGGAATTCAACTTCACAGTAAAGCATCGCCCTGGCGTTCAAATGGGGAATGTGGATGCTTTGTCTCGAGTACATGAATGCCTGATTGCTGGTGTTCCAACCCCAAGGTTAAAACAAGAGGGGGGGGTATGTGACAGCAGGAAGGTAAAGTCACCTGGTTGCATCCAGGGGGGTAGGTATATTTCTCCCAGATTCAGGCTTTATGCCGACTTATACAACTAGGGAGAGAGTTGATGAAGCCCAGCTGAGGCTAGTGGGCTCATGGATGATTCATACCTCTAGGGAGAGTGCTGGGCGTCGTGCAGGCAGGGAGTTGATGAGACCAGCTGAAGCTTGTCAGCTCGTTTAAGGCCTCTATAAAAACTCCCAGCTTCATTAGGTGTTTGCTCATGCCTGGACCCAGACCTGTGTGGACTGTCTAGGGAGAGTGAACCCCTGTGCGGTGAGACAAAGCCTGTGTGGCTATTTGTTTGGACATTTACTAAACCAGGGACTTAGGGACTAGGACAGCACCAGGCTGATCCCAGTTGTTAGTTAGGGAAACCTGCATGTTTAGTCAGAGGTCAAGCTGACCAGGATTTATTTTGTTTATGTTTCTTTTTGCTTTGCTGTGTTTTTGTCACTGTAAATAGAGAAATAAACCGCACCTTTTGATCTTGAAAACCACAACCTCCGTCTGCTGGGCCTGTTTTTGTGTGGGGAGCCCATCCAGGGGGTCACACACACCCGCTACCGAGCTAACCCCCTCACACAGTCTTAGTCCGTAGGGTTCAATATTGAGTTGGCCCACCCTTAGCAGCTATAACAGCTTCAACTCTTCTGGGAAGGCTGTCCACAAGGTTTAGGAGTGTGTCTATGGGAAAGTTTGACCATTCTTCCAGAAGCGCATTTGTGAGGTCAGGCACTGATGTGGACGAGAAGGCCTCGCTAGTAGTCTCCACTTTAATTCATCCCAAAAGTGTTCTATCGGGTTGAGGTCAGGACTCTGTGCAGGTCAATCAGTTTTCCTGTGCCCCAAACTCACTCACCCATGTCTTTATGGACCTTGCTTTGTGCGCTAGTGCACAGTCATGTTGGAACAAGAAGGGGCCATCCCCAAACAAAGTTGGAGCATGAAATTGTCCAAAATGTCTTGGTATGCTGACACCTTAAGAGTTCCCTTCACTGGAACTAAGGGGTCAAGCCCAACCCCTGAAAAACAACCCCAAACCATAATCCCCCCTCCACCAAATTATTTAGATCAGTGTACAAAGCAAGGTCCATAAAGACATGGATGAGTGAGTTTGGGGTGGAGGAACCTGACTGGCCTGCACAGAGTCCTGACCTCAAGCCAATATAGAACACCTTTGTGATGAATTAGAGTGAAGACTGCAAGCCAGGCCTTCTCGTCCACATCAGTGCCTGACCTCACAAATTCATTTCTGGAAGAATGGTCAAACATTCCCATAGTCACGCTCCTAAACCTTGTGGACAGCCTTCCCAGAAGAGTTGAAGCTGTTATAGCTGCAAAGGGTGGGCCAACTCAATATTGAACCCTACGGACTAAGACTGGGATGCCATTAAAGTTTATGTGCGTGTAAAGGCAGGTGTCCCAATACTTTTGGTAATATAGTGTATAGATCATAGTTTGTGTAACTTTCCCACAGACTAAATAATAAACACTGATTTTGGTTATTTTCAAAGAAATGTAGCAGAATACATTTTGGTCTACATTTATGAGGAAAGATTATTTACTGGTATTTGCAGACAGAAACAAAGAAAAACACATTTGTTTTTCTGAATTTTCGGTCTTTTTTGGTATATTTTGCAAAAAACCCAATGGTGATTAAATACCACCAAAAGAAAGCTCTATGTGTGTGGAAACAAATGATAAAAATGTCATATGGGTACAGTGTTGCATGGCCGCACAATTGTCATTCAAAGTGCGACAGCGTCAAAAGCTGAATATTGGCCTGGTCAGGAAGGGGGTGAAAATGATCGGTACTGAAGTGGTTAAAGCTCGGCTGGCAGATCACCTGACTGCACAAACCGCACCTGCAGCATTTTTGGCATAACAGTGCATCACAACTCATGGTATATTGACAGCTACTTTGTGTTTTCTTTTCATTTAGAATGTCACTACAAAACAATGTACCCAGCATCTGCTGTGTGTGCATGTTTTATGGCACGTTACTGCAATCAGAGGTGTATCTAGTGAAAATGGTGCCTATGGCAAGCACTGAAACTGCGCCCCTGTCAAAACATTTGAAACCCATCTTTCAGATAACCTTAACAAAAAAAAAAAAGCACCAGAACCCATAAATGCAGTAACATCAGCACCCATAATTGCAGTAATACCAGCACCCATAATTGCAGTAATACCAGCACCCATAAATGCGGCCTTACCAGCACCTATAAATGCGGCCTTACCAGCACCCATAAATGCGGCCTTACCAGCACCCATAAATGCGGCCTTACCAGCACCTATAAATGCGGCCTTACCAGCACCTATAAAAATGCAGACTTCCGAGAACCCATAAATGCAGTAATATCAGCACCTATAAATGCGGAGGAATCGTGCAGTGTATGGGCACTTAGCAGGAGGGAGAGAGAGCGGCCTCCATGGGGGCGGATCATGCGGTGGACGGGCACAGCACTGGGCAGAAAGGCAGAGTGGAATGGAACATCAGAGACAGTGACTGCGCACAGTGGTACACAGACAGGTCACACTCACTGGCAGTGGCACGGTGATGATCAGGGACACGCAGCGGTACAGGGGATGTTTCCTCATAATGGATACAGTCCTCCGCCACTGCTGCTCCAGCACCTCTGAGACTGTACAGAGGGAGTAGGATCACCAGCGGCCCTGTTTGCTTAGCACACACGCACAATCGCACATGATGAGGACTTTAAGACCTCTTTCACACTGGGGGGGTGGGGGCGTTGGCTTTACCGTAGTTTTCGCTGCGCTATTCAGCCGCTAGCGGGGCACTTTTAACCCCCCTTTTTAGCAGCCGAGAAAGAGTTAAAAAACCGCCTGCAAAGCGCTGCTTTGATTTCAATGGGCAGGGGCGCTTTAGGAGCCACTCCTACAGCGCCTCAAAGATGCTGCTTTTTTTCAGGGCGCTTTGCAGGCACTATTTTTAGCGTTATAGTGCCTGCAAAGCGCCTCAGTGTGAAAGGGGTCTTAGGCTACTTTCAGACTGAGGCGCTTTGCAGGTGCTACAGCGCTACAAAATAGCACCTGCAAAGCGACCTGAAAGAGCCTCTTTTCTCACTCCAATGTGAAAGCCAGAGGGCTTTCACACTGGAGCGGTGCGCTGGCAGGACGCTCAAAAAAGTCCTGCTAGCCGCATCTTTGAGGTACTGTAGGAGCGGTGTACACACTGCTTCTAAAGTGCCCCTGCCCATTGAAATCATTGGGCAGCGCAACCGAACCGCCAGCAAAGCACTGCTGCAGCGGCGCTTTGCGGGCGGTTTTAACCCTTTTTGGACTGCTAGTGGTGCGCTGGCAGGACGCTCAAAAAAGTCCTGCCATCCGCATCTTTGAGGCGTCCTGCTAGCGCCGCAAAAAACGTCAGTAAAGCGCCGCTAAAATATCGGCTCTGTACCGCCGACGGCGCAACGCCCCAGTGTGAAAGTAGCCTAAGTCATCATGTGCCAGGCACAGACCCAAACAGAAGCAAGCAAGCAGCCAATCAAATATAGTGCTCAATATGGATTAAATAAATTGAATTATTCATAGCCATAGATATCATAAATAAAGTGATTTGTGCAACAGCAGGTACTACTTGCACAAATCACTTTATTTATGATATCTATGGCTATGAATAATTCAATTTATTTATTCCATATTGAGCACTATATTTGGCAGTTGGCACACATCATCATACTGTACACATGATGATAACATAACACAGTACACGTGTGACTAAAGAATATAGTACATGCTTCAGTGCTGTGCTGCCTGCCTGGCTGGGGGTTCCAGAGACTAGTCTCCTCTCTGTCAGACTCCGACTAGCCAGTTCTTCTCCTCCTCAGACAGTGACCTCACCAAGTGACGACGGCGACGTTACCGACCTGCTCGCGCTCGCCGCTCGGGGAGAAGGTGAAGCTGCGATGCACAGAGGACTGGAGGGTAGGCGGAGCTTTAGGAGGAGCCTCCGCAAGTTAGCCGAATGACTGTCTGGGCAGTGGGCGATCCCACTCATAGACAAGCATGGGGGCGCCCGCGGCCCACGCCTATCACCCTCCTACATGCCAGCCAGGAAACATTACTTTTAAGTGAATTGCCGTGCCGCCGCCGGCACCGGGACTATAGTGCAGGATGCGGCCGCAGGAGAGCGGGTGGGATTTTTTTTTCATGCAGGGAACGGTTTTTTTGGTGCCCCCTACGGCGCCCATGGTTCTTGCCCTGCCTGCCATACCTTGGATACGCCACTGATCTGCAATGCACAAGGAGAAGCGGGTGGTCACTAATGTACCTTGAAAAAGATCTGCCTAAAGACTTGCGACTGTCCCATGTGCAGGTTTGACGGGTCATGAGTTCAGGAGCAGGTCTTATCGCTGCATCAGGGAAGTTCACTTTTGCAGCACATCAGTCATTTAGAAATGCCTCTACTGAAGAGATGACAAGTTCTTAGCACTTGTGCAGGGGCATGGTTCGGGGAGATTTGGGCAGAGGGGGGTGACTTCTAAAAAAAAAGTTTTATGAAAATATTTGTATAGGTCCACTTTTATATCTAATATAAACTAAAATAGTCTAAACTATAAAGAGTTTATTGAAACTTATTGGCCAACAATCTAAACAGACAAGACTAGACAAATTGTTCCTCTAATCAAAATACATAAAGCCTTGCATTACGCAATTCATTGCATATCATGCCAGAAAATCTGTCAACTGGGTATGTAGCATTAAATCCTGTAAAGTGGCAAAAAAATAATAGAAAATGTATCAACAATTATACACTATACAGTATTACCAAAAGTGATATACCGGACCCACTGATTGGCTCATGCTGTGTACAATTTCCCAGATCTGGAAGAAAAAAATCACGTACAGGTACGTGATTTCACGCTAAAGGGCCGCCACAGTATATGTATGTGGGGTGGTCCTTAAGCGGTTAAAGTGGATGTAAACCCCATTCATGAAATATGACCTGGGGACATATATCTATAGTGTTTACTTATCTCTTTCTAAAGTCCTAAATACCGTGTCTTTCTGCTGCTCAGTTCCTCTGTTATCAGCATGATTTCTGACAAGCTCTCTGACACAGGAGATAAATGCAACTGGAAATGTATGTTGGGGAGGGAGCTTAGAGATAGATAAGCAGAGAGTTTGTCTATTCACAGCACAGCTCTTCAAGTATCTTTGTTCCTCTGCCTTTGTGGAGTGGGGGTGTGTGCCTTTCCTCCAATCAGCTCACACACAGTGTATTCCCAGACTCCCCTCCCACTGCTGAAAAAGGAAGAAGATTTCTAACACAATGTGCCCTTTCTAGAAGAGTCTAGAAAACTGAAGACAGCAGATATACATGTAAAACCTATGTAGGGAGATTTGTTTCATCACTGTGTATCATCTTATTGCTGTTCAATAAACCCTCACACTTCACTGGGTATGTGTGTTTGTTTACATCCACTTTAACCACCTCAATACTGGGCACTTTCACCCCCTTCCTTCCCAGACCAATTTTCAGCTTTCCGTGCTCTCGCACTTTGAATGACAATTACTCAGTCATGCTACACTGAACCCAAATGAAACTTTTATCATTTTGTTCACACAAATAGAGCTTTCTTTTCTTTTTTTTTTTTTTGCAATATAAGCAGAAAAAGAGCAAAAATTTTGAAAAAAATAATAATATTTTCTACTTTCTGTTTTAAGAAATCCAATAAAATCAAATTTCGTCATAAATTTAGGCCAGAATGTATTCTGCTACATGTCATTGGTAAAAAAATAATAATCCTGATCAGTGTATGATAATTGGTTTGAGTGAAACCAAGCTAGTGGCTACAAGCTATGCTACGTATCACTGAAAATGGATCAATGTACTGAGGGCCTCTCATTTCTTGAGGCCCTAAAATGTCAGGACAGTACAAATACCCCTCAAATGACCTATTTTTGTAACTATGACAGTATAAGATATTTAGTAAGAGGCATAGTGAGTTTTTTGAACTTGCAATTTTTTGCCCACATTTGTTTGGAAAATTAAGATTTTTTTTTTCTCCACAAAATTGTCATATTAACCAGTTATTTCTCACACATGGCATAGGTAAACTTGCAATTATACCCCAAAATACATTCTGCTACTCTTGAGTATGGTGTTACCACATGTGTGAGACTTTTCCACAGCCAGGCCACATACAGAGGCCCAACATGCAGGGAGCAGCGTCAGGTGTTCTAGTAGTACATTTTTGAAGGCCCTGAAGCACCAGGACAGTGGCAGATGTGCACTGGGACAGATGTGGCAGCACTGGCAGATGATCACGGACAGATGTGCGCAGATGTTCACTGGGACAGATGTGGCAGATTATCACAGACAGATGTGGCAAATGATCATGGAAAGATCAAAGCAAGGTCCATAAAGACATGGCTGAGCGAGTTTGGGGTGGAGAAACTTGATTTTCCTGCACAGAGTCTGGACCTCAACGTGATAAAACACCTTTGGGATGAATTAGAGGGGAGAATGTGAGCCAGGCCTTCTCGTCCACATCAGTGCCTGACTTCAGCAAGATCAGAGGTGACAGTCCACAACTGTGGTGGGTATGATTCCTTCCATTCTGGAGGTGATTAGCCATCAAATTTTCATCCAAGATTTTCTGCAGCAATCATCTCTGGTGTGTACGCTATATGGCCCCTTGCTTTTTACTAAAAGGGCTCATTTACTACATTTGAATTGTGCTAGAACAGGCTTAAAGGATGAGTTCACCTCTGGGTGGAACATGTAACATGTTCCCACTGCTGCAGCCATTCCTCTATCCCCCCCCCCCCCCATGACAGTGGACTGGGAATCTTCTCCCCGCACTATTTGAAAAGAGTGTGGCCATGCAGGGCTCCGCCCACACGCCCATGTCATTCATTCACAGAGTTCATTCTTTGGTAACTGCTACTGTCAATCTCAGCCAGTGAGCCAATGAGGAGAGAGAGGGGATGGGGCTGAGCCGTGGCTCTGTGTGTTTTATGGACGCATAAGAGTGGGAGCCAGCGTACACCAGTGCCCCAGAGCAAGTGGCTTGCTATTGGGGGCACTGGCTGAAGAGGAGGAGCATGGAGCGCCGGAAAGGGGACCCGAAAAACTGAGAATCGGGGCTGCTCTGTGCAAAACCACTGCACAGAACAGGTAAGTATAACGTAACTTAACTTAATACGTTTTTTTTTTTTAAATAAGAAAAAGAATCCTTAAATGTCACTTTAAGCTTATAAAAAACTTTGAGGGTTTAATCCATTGGTTGGACAGTGGGGGGGTTTTACACAGACTCCTGGTGGCTGCAGGGGGAGTATATATATGACAACCAGACTGCCGCCTATCAGATGAAAGCAGTCCAGCGCCACCAGTGGCGCCGCATTACTTTTACACATCCCCATAACGTGCGCCTGACCCTGCATGGGCACCCCTGTATCCCGGGATCTGCTTGCCCATCTGTGGGCCTGGGACTGGCATAGAGGGTGACGCCGGGTAGGGGGGGGGGAAGCTGAATGGACAGATGTCCACTTCTCCCCCCCCCCCTTCTTGTTGCTGTGGCGGCCAAAGAATGTAATGCAATACGATTTGCACTGCATTACATTCAGTGGAGCACAGGGGACACATCCAGGGTCTTTAAGACATTGGGGACTTTTTGTCCCCTATGTGATGAAAAAAAGTTTTAAATTATAAAAAATTACCCACTTGCGGACCGCCCCCACACACCTATACAGCAGGGCGGAAGCTCTGTGCCAGATCATGTACCTTGTACGTGATCTGACACTTCCAGGTCTTCCAGGTCTGGGGTGTGCGCACGCGCCAATGGCGACCCGCTCCCGCTGTTATTGGACACAACGGGAGCCAATCAGCGGATCTGGTGGAGGCAATGTCCATGGGGACCCGCCGATCGTTCGGGAGACAGGCAGACCGGCGGCCTGCCTATGTAAACAAAGCAGACCGCCGTTCTGTGAGAGGGGAATGTACTGATCCTGTGTTTCTGCTATGCAGAAACATATATATTTTCAAAATTGTCGCTCTTTTTTTGTTTATAGCGCAAATAATAAAAACCGCAGAGGTGATCAAATACCACCAAAAGAAATCTCGATTTTTGGGAAAAAAAGGACAAACATTTTATTTGGGTACAGCATCGCACGAGTGCGCAAAAAAATGGCCTGGTCATGAAGGGAGGTAAACCTTCCGAAGTGGTTAAAGCACATAAGATCTCCCCATAAAAAAAAAATTGAGGCTCCCCCACCCCCACATATACGCAGGTACGAACTGAAACTTACGCGTCAGGGTGCCTACACATGAAAATGTCAATTGCGATACACATATCTTCATGCATGCTAGAGTGAGAGCAATATTTCTAACACCCGACCTCCTCCATAATGCCACGTACAGACGATCGGACATTCCGACAACAAAACCGTGCATTTTTTTCCGACGGATGTTCGCTCAAACTTGTCTTGCATACACACAGTCGCACAAATGTTGTCGGAAATTGCAAACATCAAGAACGCGGTGACGTATAACACTACAACGAGCCAAGAAAAATTAAGTTCAATGATTTCGAGCATGTGTCAAATTGATTCCGAGCATGCGTAGGATTTTTGTGCGTTGAATTGTGTACACACGGTCGGAATTTCCGACAACAACTTTTGTTGTTGGAAAATTTGAGAACCAGCTCTCAAATTTTTGTTGTCGGAAATTCCGACAGCAAATGTCCAATGGAGCATACACACGGTCGGATTTTCCGACAACAAGCTCACATCGTACATTTGTTGTTGGAAATTCCGACCATGTGTACGCGGCATTACACTAAACTGATGACCTATAGGGGGCTTTAAAAGCATTGTCTATGGAAAATATAGAGTATGAAGTTTTTTTGTTATTTCCCGGGCGCACGCAAATTTTGACATGTTGAGTATCTATTTACTCGGTGCAACCTCATTTTTTAGATTTAACCAAAAAATTGGGTAATATATTGTGTTTTTGTGCCCTGAAATTAACTTTAGTGTATTTTTTACTGAAATTTTGTGTTTCCTAGACCTTTGCTGTAATATCGTGTAACATCAAATTTGAACTACCACTTTTTTATTCTCTAGGGCAGGGCTTAAAATTTCAAGTCTAGACCTACTAGCCAGGCAAAAACCTTACTCTCCACCAGTTGCCCCACCAAACCTTTCCCAGGTCCGTCCCCCAACCCCGCCCCCTTAAAGCCCCGCCCCATTAAAGACCCGCCCCCCTTGAAGCTTATGAAATTACATTTTTCTTAAGAATAAAGAATCCAAAATATAAAAAAATGCAATTATAACATAGCTTTATTCAATTTAAACATAACATCATTGTCCCCAGAGAGCACCCCCATACATCAGTGTCTCTAGAGAGCCTCCCCTTACCTCAGTTTTCCCAGAGAGCACCCCCATACAGTGTCCCCAGAGAGCCTCCCTTTACCTCAGTGTCCCCAGAGAGCACCCCCATACATCAGTGTCCCCAGAGAGCACCCCCATACATCAGTGTCCCCAGAGAGCCTCCCCTTACCTCAGTGTCCCCAGAGAGCCTCCCCTTACATCAGGGTCCCCAGAGAGCCCCCATTTACATCGGTGTCCCCAGAGAGCACCCCCTTTACATCAGTGTCCCCAGAGAGCCCCCCTTACATCAGTGTCCCCAGAGAGCACCCCCTTTACATCAGTGTCCCCAGAGAGCCCCCCCCCTTACGTCAGTGTCCCCAGAGAGCCCCCGCTTACATCAGTGTCCCCAGAGAGCCCCCACTTACATCAGTGTCCCCAGAGAGCCCCCCCCTTACATCAGTGTCCCCAGAGGGCCTCCCGCAAAATAAGTGTCATGTACCTTAAGCTGGCAGGCCTCTCCTGGTGTCACGAACGGCGGTGGAGAGCGGACCTCTCCTTGAGTCTCCCTCAGCGGTGGAGAGCGGAACTCTCCTTCACCTGTCCCCTGTAATGGCGATGCCGAAGAAGCCGGAAGTCGGAAACCGGAAGTCGGCTTCAAACTGAGGCTTGGAACACAAATGGACAGCAAATGGATCCCCGGGGACTGGGGATCACATTGAATGCCACCCGCTGTTACTGCGCTCGTCTTACTGCGCTCGCCAAGCGGCAATTTACGCTCGCATTTGGCGAGCGAGCGAGTGCAAATTTCAACCCCTGCTCTAGGGTGTCTGTTTTCAGAAAATATATAATGTTTTTGGGGGTTTTATGGAATCTTCAGGCCTAAAATTATTTTTTAACCACATGCCGACCAGCGTATGACGATATACATCGGCACAATGGCTCGGCTGGGCAAATGGGCGTACAGGTATGTCCCCTTTAAATCGTGGCATTGTAGGGGCGTGTGCGAGCTCCGCCAGCAGCGCGCGCCGCAAGCTCCCAGACCGTGCGCCCGCGGGACCCGCGTACTCGATGTCCGCCGGTGTCCCGCGATTGGGTCACGAAGAGACAGAGTGTGGAGATGCCTTTGTAAACAAGGCATTTCCCTGTTCTGCCTAGTGACAGGACAGTGATCTACTGCTCCCTGTCATCGGGAGCAGTATTCAGTGTTGTGTCACTGGTAGCCCATCCCCCTACAGTTAGAATCGCTCCCTATGACACACTTAACCGCTTCATCGCCCCCTAGTGTTTAACCCCTGCCCTGCCAGTGTCATTTATACAATAATCAGTGTCTATTTATAGCACTGATCGCTGTATAAATGACAACGGTCCTAAAATAGCATCAAAAGTGTCCAATGTGTCCGCCATAATGTCGCAGTAACGATAAAAAACGCAGATTGACGCCATTACTAATAAAAAAATAATAATAATAAAAATGCCATAAAACTATCCCCTATTTTGTAGACTCTATAACTTTTGCGCAAACCAATCAATATACGCTTATTGCGATTTTTTTTATATATTTTTTGGGAATATTTATTATAGCAAAAAGTAAAAAATATTGCTTTTTTTTTCAAAATCATTGCTCTTGTTTTGTTTGTAGCGCAAAAAATAAAAACCGCAGAGATGATCAAATACCACCAATAGAAAGCTCTATTTGTGGGGGGAAAAAAGAACGTAAATTTTGTTTGGGTGCAACGTCGCGCGACCGCGCAATTGTCAGTTAAACTGACGCAGTGCCGAATCGCAAAAAGTGCTCTGGTCAGGAAGGGGGTAAATTCTTCCGGGGCTGAAGTGGTTAAACAAATGCAAAAACAGCTGTGGCGGCGAAAGGGTTAATAGTAATTTACTGATATATTAATAAATTCAGCGCTACATTAATTTGAGTCTTTTGGTTTGTCCTGAAGTACAGTGTAAGTACCCCTCAATTTTTAATAACAATATAGCAGTGCAATTTGTGAGAACAGGCGAGACATTTGAAGATGGAGTGTGATAAAGAGAGAAGATAATTACAGAGAATATAGATCCTTCCAGCACGGTAATAATGAGCACAGTTTTTCCTCTTCTTCTTTTTTTTTCTTTTTTTTTTTGCTAATTTGACGAAAGCCTCTTTTGTGATTTAGTAAAGTGGAATAATAGGTTGTATTAAAAGGTAGATTAAAAAAAAGCAAAGTAAATGTCCGACCCGAATTATGGGGCTGTACTTACATGCAATAAGTAGAGACATTTGGATTCAAGGTGACCTTCCATATGAGGAAAGAACCGGATATTCCACTTTAGCAACTGCACTCCCATATAAACACAGGCATAAGGTGAGAAGTACATACTTTACAGGTACATCAATATTTTATTGGTATAAAAAAAACATTGGTAAAGTATAGTTTTCCTTCTGCATGAGTGCCAGATTAATTCAGAACAGTCATTTCATAACAAATGAATGGACAACTTCCTGGGAATTATGATCTTTCCATGCACCAGAGCAGTTACTAATTAAGCAATTAAATTGTTTTAACTTGCTTCCTTTGAATGGAGTTTTGACCCTTTATGAAATGTAATCCGATTAAAGTGTAATTTAATCCATTACTGCCATCTAGTGGAAGACAGAGAAATTGCTTAAGCAATACCAATTGCCAGACTAATTAGGAGGCTTTGTAATAGTTTTCTGTTTTAAAAGCTTGTTGGCGGGTCAATTTCTTCCATAACATCTAAAGCGTAAGTGACTGATCAGATGTTTGCATAATAAGAATGTGCAATATTTATCATTTACCACAGTAAAATATATATATATATATATATATATATATATATATATATATATATTTTAAGCCCGGTTCACACAGGGGCGGCACGACTTTGGGGGCGACTCGGCGGCGCGATCTCAAGACGACTTGAGATGCGCGGTTCAGGCGATTTGCATAATGACTTCTGTATAGAAGTCAGTGCAAGTCGTCCCGAGTTGCCCCCAAAAGTAGTACAGGAACCTTTTTCTAAGTCGGAACGACCTGAGTCGCTCCTATTAGAACGGTTCCATTTAACAGAGCGAGACGCGACTCGTCAGGCGACCGAGTCGCCTGACGAGTCGCCCCTATGTGAACCGGGCCTAAAATTTAATTATTTAGTCCTGACTGTAGCAAATAAAGAAATAAAAAAGAAACAAAAACACTATGCAATCTCTTTAGGTGTTACTAGAGGGTTTTCAATTGATATATCAATCAAATAAAGAGCCAGAAAATATATGTATGATCAATGAAAGAAACTACACTCTGATCTTCCAGTGCTGTAGGGGTTATTAGAGCTGATGGACCTGTCTTATGCACTCATCAAGAGTGCCAACTATGCTCGTCCTTTCTATCCACCACCTTTATTCACAGAAGCTGTACTATAACTTCCATGAATGGCGGACAGATGGATGAAAGGTCTGTCACCTCTAATCATGGATACCTTTTCATTCATAGGAGTACAGTTTCTATGAATGGAGGAGGTAGGTGAAAAAGGTGGGCATAGTCAGGCACCTAAGACCTGGGTCATAGCATAGTCATTCCTAGAGTGCACTCTAGCAGTATAGTACTCTGGTTGCAGGAAAGGTATGGAAACACTGCCCATTGCTGCAGTAATTGTTATCTATGCCTTTACTCCATGCTTATTAGTAGGTTATTAGGGATAGATAGGGCTCTTTTTCAGTGGGAACGCAGGGGATTTCAATTCTGGCACCTCCAGCACTGAATGTATGCAGTGGCAAGGGGTAGTGGAATGTGCTGAACAGTCCAATGATGCCAGCTGCTGGTGGATCTGTTGTGCCTGGGGGGGGGGGTCTATTGTTTCTGGGGGGTATTATATTGCTAGTGGGTCAATTGTTAATGGGCAGGATCTACTATTAAGGGAGGGGTCTATTGTTTCTGGCTGCTGGAGGCAATGCCGTATCCTGGCCTAGGCCAACAAGGCCCAGGCCTAGGACAGCACTTTGCAGGGGGGCAGCACGGAAAGAGTCCACAGTTAATGTAGCGCCAGTCTTATGGGGCGGACTGGGCTGAGAGGAAAATTAGTCTAGCGCCCCTATAAAGTGGCCGCACTGCTTCCGGTATGCAGGCAGCCGGCATTCCGCAACTGTGGGGAGGCGCTGCTTCTATTTTTGACTGTCCTATCATCCTGGACCACAAACCTTCCTCACTGTGCTATGTTTTCTGCTGCACCATTGGCATGATTATATCTTCTTAGTCCTCTCCATAAAATTATCATAAATTTGTGCCTAAAGTAGAACTATAGGCAACATTTTTTTGTTCATTTTGGATAGAGTAAGGGAGGGTTATAGCCCCTGTCAGTTTATTTTTTACCATCCCTGTCCCATTGCAGAGATTTACCTTCACTCCCTGTCCCATAGCCAAAACAGGAAGTGAGAGCAAATCTATGCAAATTAAAAGAATTCATTGCCCCCCCCAGGCCCTCAGAACTAGTGTCCCCACTTGAAAATTTCAGGGCGGGTCTTAAAAAGCAAGGGGTATGGCCTTGACAGAAAGGGGTGTGTCATATTTAAATTAGGGGGTGCACGCGTTTAGTCAGGCCTAGGGCAGCACAAAACCTAAATACACTACTGGCTGAAGGGTCTATTAATGCTGGCTGCTGGGTGATCTATTGTTGCTAGGGGGATCTGTTATTGTTGGGGGTGTCTATTATTTTGGGGGGGTCTATTTTTGCTTTGGGGTGCTATTGTTGCTGGCTGCATGGGATCCATTTTACTGCTCTTCTTATTATAATTTCCAAATTTCATATAGAGCACTTAGCACCAAAAAATTATACTTGGTTCTGTTTTCTCTAAAAGAGGTAGTACTGGGAGGTGGGTAGGGGGTGGGAACAAGGGACATTGCTTGGAGGTGGGTAGGGGGCAGAGACAAGGGGTGATTTGGGAGAGGGGTGTTCCTGCCCCTATTCTATGAGAAAAAAAAAGCCTGGGTATAGATCAATTCATCTATATTGGGTTTCACACCAAACTGCTACAAGCTCATGATCATACTTTCCAGCAAATTATGGTTGATCTAATTCTCGAATTGGTCCTTTATGAATATATTACCATTTACTTTAACTCATAATAATATCCTGAGTTCTGTTTTCACTTGAGTTTTAGTTGGGTGCAGAGTATCTTTGTACTCTCAGCAGTACTGCAATCTCTATCTGCTTAACCTGGTGTGTCAGAGGAGCTGAGGTTATCTACAGAGTTGAGGTAAAAGAAAAGAACAGAGAACCCAAATTATCAGCGGTCCCGCCAGGGGTAGTGCTACATTAATAAAGAACTGTTTGCCTGGAGTCCTATTTTAGCTATACTAGTAACTCCAAAAGAGCAACCCCTAATATTTTACCATAATATGTAGCCTTACAATTATGCTCTTCAATACTTCCATAGCAAACCTTTTAATCTCTGCTGCCAGTTCAAATCTTCACTGTGCAGTGTTACCCGGATCTTGCCTGGTCCGTCCACTACATTTAGAAACCTTCATACAGATTGGATCAACAGTGACATCATACGCACACTGCAAGGTTTATTAACAAGATGCAAATTACAATCAGGCCTCAAATTCCACCTTAATGTGCTCTGCACAAAATGTGCTTACTCATAAGGCACCCCTTTAATCTGTAATGGTCGTTTAACCACAAAAGGGGTTAATATGGATTCTACTACTGTTCCGAATTGTAAAGTTTAGATAACTTTGCACGCACGCTGAAAGTAAGACTCCGACACGTCCGTGCAGATCCGTTACTTCCTTATCTAATGCTTTATTACAGGCAGTACTAAACTTTTTACACATAGCATGATACGTCACTATTATGTTCATGTAAAACTGGAAAGCACATCTGATTGGCTGAAATACAAGAAGAGTACAAAAATGTGATGGTCAAGCTTGGTTGTCCCTCTGATCTGTCTTCACTTCCGCATTCCTAAAGATGTGTGGGAGAAGAGGGTATCCACCATTTCTGTCTTCTCCAGTTTTCTCGGTGGGAGGGGGTGTTATTAGAGGCTGATTTGAGTAAGGAAGGATTACAGCAGTGGTGTACACGAAAAAGCAATATAGACTTTATAGTATAGTAAAGATGCATAGAGAATAGACATTTTCTAATTTATTATTATGCTCATTACATTCCTTCACAAATCCTACTCCTTACCTGAATCCTTACCTCTAACTTGAATATTGGGTATTTCTGTGCTGGGATCATTACTGGAAGCACTCACTATCTGTCTTCCATAAAAATGAAATACTGAATGGCTGGCTTGGAATTGTGAAGTGTTAGGAATAATGTTGTAACATTCATACCATGTGACAAAAAAAAAAGGGAAAAATTACTATTTATTACTCTGTTATTTTTCATTTTCAGGTATCAGACGTGTTCTAACAATGGCTTGGTGGCAGGAATTCAGAGTCAGTACTTTGAATCAGTACTGGACAGGGAATGGCAATTTTACTGCTGCCGTTACAGTAAAAGATGCTCGTATGCCTGCTGGTAAGTACAAATAAATTTAGAAATCTTTTTCACAACCATTTAATACACTGTGGACTTGCTGAGAGTAGTGAAAGGTTCACATTTTTAGGTCAGTGAGATCTGTTTATTGAGAACAAAAACAGGCCGCGCATAGAATACGTCTATACATTTGTGTGTTTTTGGAGGCACTAAAAGTAAAGGTATAAGCTAGCGCTTAGAGCAGTGGTTGTGAACCTTGGGACCCCAGATGTTTTGGAACTACATTTCCCATGATGCTCAACTACACCGCATAGTGCACGAGCCTCATGGGAAATGCAGTTCCAAAACATCTGGGGTGCCAAGGTTCGCCATCACTGGCTTAGAGGAAGAAGCAACTTGCATAAAAATGGCGACACACCAACCTTATATCAAAATAAATCAAAAACATTGTGCAGTGTTCCAATATAAAGTGCAAAAGAATTAATATATGAATGCAATAAAAATGTAACTATAAATAATAAAGCACATAAATTACGGAAACATTAAAGTGCATCAATCAATATGGTGTGCTGCAATATACAAAGAGCATCTAACGTGCAAACAAAGTGATCTTTAAAGCGCTAGTGCTCTATAATTGTCCATGGATTCATAAAGTCCCCAAATCCTCATAAGAGGATCCTTGAAAAATAATGTCCCCCAGTGTGAAAAATGCTTCCATTCTGTCATCAGAAGTGCAGTGATCCTCCACCTCAATGCACTCACCATAAAGGTATTAAACATTAGCATGTAATCACAGCCTTTCTTGCGAGCACATGGGTTCTAAACCCAGAAGCAGTGGCGTGACGTCAGCACGTAAGCCCCCTCCAACGCGTTTCGCACATCCTCAGGGGATACACCAAATTGGTTACTTACAGAATTCCACAGGGGTAGACCAGGCCTGAGAGTAAGTAGGTTGTTGTGGGGCTTCACTGTTGCACTGGACTGCCCTTAAACAATTGCACCCACTCTGTCTGCATTTAGTCACACTCACTATCACATGGAGGCAACTCTTGTACTAAGCAGATTTCTTCATAGCAGCCAACATTGTGCATATCTTCACAGAATGTTTTCTGTGCCACAAAGAAAGTATTGTGCTAAATCAGTGGTAGCATTAGTCCCAAATGCAGGGATAATGTCCAGAAACTGACTGTAGAAGATCGACAGTGCTGATATGCAACAAATGATGAAGAAGGTAAAACAGTATTTTATTAAAAGAAAACATGACAATTGTTTATGATACACGATACTTTAGCAAACAAAATGTCATTCATTAGAGTTTACATTTACTTTATTGGTTCACCCACTCTGGGTCTAAACATGTAGAAGCAGGCTGCCAGCAAATATGAGTTTGCCTACTAGTCTAGTTCTTGATTCTAAAGCTGACCACATAGATTTCATATGTATTCTGTGTGTGGTGAGCTTAAGCGTACTAAGGCAGAGCAGGCCTCAGTCTATTTGTCCCCAGCCAGATCTTGTGAGGCTATGACCACCAACCTAGTTTATGTGATGCTAATGCCCTGTACACACGATAGGATTTTCCATCAAAAAAAGTTGGATGTGAGCTTTTGGTCGCATATTCCGACCGTGTGTAGGCTCCATCCAACATTTCCTGTCAGAATTTCTGCCAGCAAAAGGATTGAGAGCAGGTTCTCTATTTTTCAGATGGAAAAAGTTCTTGTCGGAAATTCCGCTCGTCTGTATGCAATTCCGATGGGCAAAAAAACACGCATGCTGAGAATCAAGCAGAAGAGCCGAACTGCCTATTGAACTTCATTGAATTCGGCTCGTCGTACGTCTTGTACGTCACCGTGTTCTTGACGGTTGGAATTTCAGACAAGATTTGTGTGACCTTGTGTATGCAACACAAGTTTGAGACAATATTCCGTCAGAAAAAATCCATGGTTTTCTTGTCGGAATTTCCGATCGTGTGTACGGGGCAGAAGACTAGGGAGAGAGGAGAGGGCTACATAGTTGGACGGGGGGTTTGAGGATGTCTAAAAGCCAAGAAAGTTGGCTTAAAAGGACAGAAAGTATACATCAAGCTTTGCTAGTGAGTCCCCACCTAATTAGGCCAGCTGACCCTGTTACAATCACACAAGCTCTGAATACAAATACTCAATGCCCTTTTTTCAATTATTATTTATTTACCCCTTGCTTCTCTTTTGAATGTCAGTATATAATGAGACATCTTATTTTGAAGTGGCTCTTCTGCACCACATATGTAATGGCCAAAAAGTCCATGCCTGGAAACCAAGATCAGCAAATTTGGAAAAAAAGATATTGTGCCTAAGGTCTACCCAAGGACCCTCCTAAGAAGAAGAAAATGATGTTACTTTGAATGTCTGACCTGTTCACTACAGGTCAAACCATTGTTGGTGTAGCTTTATCCCTGCAAGGGCTGCTGGTAACTGGTTCCCCTATTCCTGCACAGCCAGGCAACACGCATTTTCCACTTGCACTTGCACTCCGACTAGGGTTGCCACCTCATCCCTTTAAAACCGAACACATATGAATTACACAGGTTCTGTGGCTGATTAAGGTGATAATTAAACTCACTTGGTGCCTCAATCTGCATTTAATTAGCCTCAGAACCTGTGTAATTCATGTGTGTTCGGGTTTAAAGGGATGAGGTGGCAACCCTAACTCCGACACAAGAAATCAGTCCCTGGGCTTGTTTTTGTTGTTTTTAGTAGGGATAACAACTTGGATGGAGAAGTGGGGTTATGGGATGCCCAACTTGACAGAAGCAACTGATGGGGACAACTTCCTTCCTATGTACAAAGAAAAGATCCTGGACAGTTCTCCTTCCTGGACACAATAGTTCTTTAAGGATCAGTGGCAAAAGTCCCTTGCAGACTAATGCCCTGTACACACGATCGGTCCGATGGACTTTTTTCATCGGAAGAAACGAACATGTGTGGGCCCCATCGGACTTTTTTCCATTGGTGTAAAAAAATAGAACATGTTTTTAATTTTTCCGATGGAAATAAAACGATAGGAAATTCCGATCGTCTGTGTGGAACTCCATCGGAGAAAAATCCACGCATGCTCAGACTAAATTAGAAGACGGGAGCGCTCGTTCTGGTAAAACTAGCGTTCGTAATGGAGATAGCACATTCGTCATGCTGTAACGGACTGAAAAGCACGGAGACTGAAAAGCGTGAATCGGCTAACACCAAACTTTTACTAACACGCGGTAACACGAAATCAGCAAAAGCAGCCAAAAGGGTGGCGCCATTGGATTTGAACTTCCCATTTATAGTGCCGTCGTACATGTTGTAGGTCACAGCGTTTTGGACGGTCGGAATTTTGTCTGATGGTGTGTATGCAAGACTGATGGAAGTCAGCTTCCATCGGTTTTTATTCCATCGGAAATCCGATCGTGTGTACAGGGCATTAGAGCTCTTAGTCCCCTTTGGAAAATAGTGTAGCACCCTGATATTTAGACAGGGTTGCTAGTAAATGTATTTGCCAAGTGATAGTTGCTTTGGCCAATTGATAGGAGGTCAATTGATTTCACCCTAATTCTGGAATTGCTGCACTCTTCTGTCACGGGTATCTGGTAACATTAGAAAAGACAAGGGCATTGCAAGGACAGATTAGGAATGAATGGGGTGTCTCTGGGCAGTGATTTTCTTAGGTCCCCTGGCCTGCTGGGAGAGCCTATTTATTTGGGTGAGGTCAGGTGATCGGGGTTCTGTGCCAACTGGACGGCTGTCTGGATGGACGTGTGTTGTGCTGCCCCGGGCTGCTAGGCCAGAGCCTGAGGCCTATCCCTGGGACATCTGCCTGTTAGGCTGTCTGACGGCCTATCCGATCGTGATTCACGGCGGTGAAAACACCGCCGTGAATCACGACAGGAAAAATGAGGGAACGGCTTGTTCCCCCACACACGGACATTTTTCACGTAATTTTCTCTCTTGGCGAGAAAAACGACCGTGTGTAGGCTCCGCGGCAGTGTTTCCCTATGGGAAAACTGCCGCGGAAAAAAAATACAGGAATCACGACGAGAAAAATTAGAGCATGTTCTAATTTTTCTCGTCGTGATTAATGCCGTTTTTCCCGTCAGGAAAAATGACAAAAAGCCCACAGACGATCGTTTTCTCATCCAAAGGAAAAAATGTAATTTTTCCCGACGGGAAAAATGATCGTGTGTACGCGGCATAAGAGAGAAGTGTAGGCCTGGGATTACGGCTTGCAGTCCAACCAGAAGTGACCGTTCTGCCGGCCAGAGAACCTGTCGCGGTCGGAGGTAGAGGGGAAATATATGTCTGTCTGAGCCTATGTAAGAAGATTTAGGTGGGGATAGGTGGGGAAAGGTGGGGAAAAATGATTTGGTACCCTTATGATTTTTTTGCTGAAGTTTGATCAATTCCCTATGTAGCACTCAAACCCGCAGGCATTTCTGGTAAATGATGGGTTCTTCTATTGTTTCTAATTATGACCCATTCTTTGGATGTACCCAACAGCACACCCACACACCAATGGTGATAAATGGCCTTTATTGAAACTGGAAAAAAAGCCTTTAAGAAAAGAGGTGGTTAACACAGATAACAATACTCAAATACAGTGGTTAAACACTGGCAATACAACACAATAACATGGAGAGGTAAATTGAGTTAGGCCTCGTACACACGGCCGATTTTCTCGGCAAGAACCAGCAAGAAACTTGCTGGCAGAGAGGTCTTGCCGAGTAAATCGGTCGTGTGTACGCGGCTATCGGGTTTCTCGTCGAGAAAACCGACAAGAAACCTTGACGAGAAAATAGAGAACCTGCTCTCTATTTTCTCGTCGAGATTCTCCTCGGCATGTTTCTCGACGAGAAAAGTGAGTGTGTGTACACTTACCTGTCCTCCCGGAAGCCCGCGCATGTTCGAAATGAATTCGACGCATGCGCGGTAGCTTCCTAGGCATACGTAGGGTATACCAAGATGGCGGCGACGGCATCGAATGTGACGAGCGCATGCTCGTCGTAGTCGATGACGTCACCGCGTACGCTCCATTCAAAGAACCGCGGGTTCTTTGAAACGAGCGTGTGTACACTCGGCCGGGACAAGTTTCTTGTCCAAGAATCTCGTCAAAAAAAACGACATGTTTTTTTCAACGAGAATCTCGGCCGTGTGTACGAGGGCTCAGTGTTCATTCTCTTTTATAGCAAGTAAAGGGCCTTGCCAAAGCACACTGGGCAAGTGGAGAAGGACACTGCAAAAAGCAAAAATCACCATAACACATTTTAAAACAGATTGCAAAAAATTTGGCTAGCTACTGGGGCTTAAAGGGTTTGTAAAGGCAATTAAAAAAAAAAAATTAAATAACAAACATGTTATACTTACCTCCACTGTGCAGCTCGTTTTGCACAGAGTGGCCCCAAACCTGGTCTTCTGAGGTCCCTCGGCAGCTGTCTCGGCTCCTCCCCGCAAGAATTAACCCCCTTTATGCAAGCTCTTTCGCATGGGGGTTAGTTCTTGCGGGCGCGCTCCCGTGATACAGCCGCTCACTGTATCACTCGGCCCCGCCCCCCGGCGCGCTGCGTCATTGGATGTGATTGACAGCAGCTCGAGCCAATGACTGCACTGTTTTCAATCCATCCACTCTAGTCAATCAACGGCCAGGCTGAGCAGCGAAGAGGACGTCGGGGGCGAGCGCAGCAGGTGAACGGGCTCGGGTAAGTAAAACAGGGGGGCTGGTATTGTCGGATGTTTTTTCACCTTAATGCATAGAATGCATTAAGGTGAGAAAACGTGTGCCTTTACAACCTCTTTAACTGAAATCTTTGGACCCCAGCTAACTATTGGTCAGTGGGGAGAATGCTCATCATTCCGACATCTGTCATTCTGGGTGCAGTCTGACTTTGGGTGGCTGCTCCTTCAGACAGGATGCAGGCAGATGAAGAGTAGACAATTCTGTCCCTAATAGCCTTGGCAATGCAAGCCAGCAATGCTTTGATCCTCCTTCTCAATCAGGCACCTTCCTCTGGCTTGTGTCCTGGGATTCCTCACACTTTTCCCCTTGACACACTGCATACCCCAGCTCCTATTCTAGACTTCTCACTACTGCACAACCTGCACAATGCATCTCCCAGCCTCACTCTCTGACTGGCAGATCTCCCCTGCTCCTTGATTCTGGTGGGTGGGCCTAACTTCCACCAGCCAATCAAATTCCAGCCTGGCTGCTGAGGCAAGGCAAAGTACTCCAGTTCCTTTCCACTTTCTGTACGAGGGGGGAGATGTATGGTGAGGTTGTGATGCTCAACTGGGTTGCTTAAATGGCTCGCTAACCAGTGCTACATCCCTCTTTGTCATAATAATAAATTAATATTTATTTTTAACAAACACATACAACATTGCAAGACCTGGCAAAACTAAACATGTACTAAAACATGAAAAAAAGAAAAGAAACTGGGTGTCACCACGATCCAGCTGAGATTCACTACAAGCACTTTTTGGTCCTCTGTTATAGGGGACCATGGTGCTCTGGTAAGCACAATTACGTGTCTTTTGGTGGTGGAAATCACTTGGTTTGTCTCCTCATCTGAAGAGTTGGATGCCATTGTACTTTTCTGCACGGGTGGTGTATTATCACTGAAGTGAAATTCGGACTAATTTCATGCACTTTACGAACTTTTTTCATTATTATTTTTGCACTTTATGAATTCAACTTTGTACGTTGCAACTTATTTTTGTACACTGTATTGAATTTGCTGATTGTGTTTCTACTCATTCAGTTCGTGTTTTATTAGTTTGATCACTTATGACATTCGTTTGTTAATTATCACCATATTAGGTTTAGCGCAACTATATTATTTCTTATGTACTGAAACATGTATGTAATATATGTTCTATATGTGATTAATTAAGATTATAACTCATTTAGCTGTGTGTGTTATCTAGCCCACCTCCGAATCAGGTGTTTTTCAGGAAAAAACTGTTACGGGAGATCTTTAGTCACAGTATACACTTTCATTTTATAACATCAGCATTGTAAAAGCAATACAAACAATAGTAATTTTTGACAATCCAATATACCGGTAAGCTTAAAACCCTTTCATGCCTAAGCCTATTTCTGACATTTGGTGTTTACAAGTTAAAATGCGTATTTTTTGCTAGAAAATTATTTAGAAACCCCAAACATTATATATATATTTTTAGCAGAGAATCTAGAGAATAAAATGGCGATCGTTGCAATATTTTATGTCACACAGTATTTGTGCAGCTGTGTTTTAAACGCAACTTTTTTGGAAAAATTAAGTTTCATGAATTTTAAAAAAATTAAAAAGTAAAGTTAGTCCAATTTTTTTGTATAATGTGAAAGATGATGTTACGCTGAGTAAATAGATACCAAACATGTCATGCTTTATAATTGCCCGCACTCGTGGAATGGCAACAAACTACGGTACCTTAAAATCTCCATAGGCAACGCTTTAATTTTTTTTACGGCTACTAGCTTAGAGTTACAGAGGAGGTCTATGGCTATAATTATTGCTCTCGCTCTGACGATCGCGGCGATACCTCACATGTGTGATTTGAACACCGTTTTCATATGCGGGCACGACTTCTGTATGCGTTTTCTTTGCTGCGCGAGCTCGCGGGGACAGGGGCGCTTTAAATTTTTTTTTTTTTCTTATTTATTTTAATTATTTTTATAATAAAAAATAGTGTTTTAAAAAAAAAAAAAAATTTGATCACTTTTATTGCTGTCACAAGGAATGTAAACATCCCTTGTGACAGTAATAAGTGGTGACAGGTACTCTTTATGGAGAGATCGGAGGTCTAAAAGACCCCCAATCCCTCCTTTGCACTTAAAAGTATTCAGAACGCCGAAAACGGCGATTCTGAATACTGTGTACTTTTTTAAATCCGGCGTCATTGGCAGCCGAGTAACCCGGACGTGACGTCATGACGTCGCTTCCGTGGTTACAGTGAAGAGACTGAATCAAAGCCATTTGCGGCTTCGATTCAGTCTCTCTCTAGGCGCCCAAGGTGGTGGATCGTGGATCGGGTCTCCCGGTGGGACGGGAGGCCCGGTAAGAGCGGCGGAGGCGGCGGGAGGGGGGATGTCCCCTCCCGCTCCTCCGGTATAACAACTGAGCGGCTTTTAGCCGCATCGGTTGTTATACCTGGATAGCCAATCGTCGGCTCTAAACAACGGTACCAGGATGATGCCTGCAGCTGCAGGCATCATCCCGGTATAACCCCCGAAAGCCGAGGACGCATATATGCGTCCGCTCGGCGAGAAAGGGTTAAGTGAAAAATCTTACAGCTTCTTTTCTGATCATTGCTTTGGTTTACTTTTAATTGGTAAGGACTACTTATCCCATGGTATATTGCTGCCTGCAATCAGTGATTCCTGTTCCGACTCCATCTCTTGAATTTTTTTTTCCTTTTTTTTCTTTGCCATCTAAAGTCCAGAGAAAATTAAGTACTGTCCGTGATACTTTTTTTATTTGCACTAACATAGAATTTTTCAGGACAAGCTTTCGGGGTATGTCCCCTTCTTCAAGGTCCAAGCAGTACTCAAGTCCAGAAGGTAGACTTTGTGAAATGTGACACAGCAATGTGTATACACAAAGCATAATGAATACTGTATGTCACACAGCATTCAAGGAAGTAAATGTACATGATTCTTAAAGGGCATGTTTTTATAAATTTAAGATCATTCAGATTAAGAGGAGTAGGCTAGAAATAATTGAAATTTAATGTGGAAAAGGATTTATGACTTTTAATTACGACCATAGAAACACTTTCAAAGAGCGCCAGGAAACTAGAGCTGTTGCTTAAATCTCACCACTTGCTGGCTTCAATTCATAAACTATATACATATTATATATGTGTGCATTTTTTTAAATTACCTGGTTTAAAAATAAACATTTTAAAACAATGCGTTTTATAGGTCTAAACAACATAAATACTAGAGACAGTATATACAAAAAAAAACACATACATTCTATTTTTTTTTATAAAAATTTATATTTTTAAATAATATTTTATGTTTCAGGTTGACACAAGACTATCCTGCACATTATAAGGAAGAAGTGGACATGGTTCTGTATTCTCATGGCTATTACATCAGAGGGGCAACCACAACCTTTTCTGGAGTGGAGAGGTTAGATCAGTCGCTTACTAACTATTCCAATAATACCTTTTTGTAATTTATAAATCACAGTAAAAGAAAACAAAAAAAACGATCTAGTCTACTGTCCAGATATTTACTAAGACAGTGCAAGGAGCAGTGATACAACGGGTACTACAACTGATCTGACGAGATTCATCACCTTAAGGCAGACACTGGGGGTTATTTACTAAAGGCAAATCCACTTTGCACTACAAGTGCAAACTACAAGTGCAAAGTGCACTTGAAATTGCAATGAAATTGCAATGAAAGTGCACTGAAAGTGCAGTCGCTGTAGATCCGAGGGGGACATGCAAAAAACAGCATTTTAGTTTGCACATGATTGGATAATAAAATCAGCAGAGCTTCCCCTCATTTCAGATCTACCCCTCAGATTTACAGCGACTGAACTTCCAAGTGCACTTTCAGTGCAATTTCAAGTGCACTTGTAGTTTGAACTTGTAGTGCAAAGTGGATTTGCCTTTCGTAAATAACCTCCATTGTCATGGAATACAGTTACTGATTGATAGCTCTACTACATTCCTGGTCTAAAACACATAAACACTTCCAGTACATAGATCTCTGCCTCAGAGTCTACCTGGGCAGTGGATCATCAAAAGCAATGGAATAACATCATTCCTTCATGTATACTTTGTCAAATGCGCCCTTCTCAGATCGGGAGAATCTAGTAGACAACTGTAAAAGAGCACACAGAAGGCCGCACACGCCTAGTGCATTATGGAAGGTTCATTGTATCAAACAAAACATACAGCCAACATTCCTGGCCTGTCATGGACACTGAATTACCCCGTATATGATGAATTTCCCAGTATATGGTCAAAAATTGCGCACACCTACCCAACACACTTTTTTGAGCTTGTTGGACAACAAATTCCCAAACCACAGACATAGATAAGGAGGCTCTCCCCTCTTTGCAGCTATGCAAGTCTTCATTCTTTTGGAAAGTCTCTCAACATCATTCTAAAGTATGTCTGTGTGCATGTGTGCCAATTCAGCCAAATAAGCATATGTGAGATCAGGTACTGATGCTGGGCAAGAAGGCTTGTCCCGCAATTGGCATGCCAACTCATGCAAAAGGTGTTCAGTATGAGTACTCAGGTTCTTTCCCACCAAACCATATCTTTATGGGCCAGGTTTTGTGCAAAGGGCTCAGAAAGGAGCCTTCCATAAAGTGTTGCACAAGGTTGTAAGTGCACAATTGTTTTAAATGTCTTTGTATGCTGCAGTATAAACAGTGCCTTAAAAAACATAAATCTGATCTTGATAATTTGAAGCACTGTCCACATATTTTTGACCATAGAGAGTAGGTGTGATGGTCAGGTGTCTAATATGAATGAGATCCAGGTTCAGAGCCACCTTGGGTTTTAGGTTGATCTCACAATTTGGTGGGATTGACCACAGAGGTAGAGAGTGGCTCAGTCAAGCCAGAGGCAGGAGACAACAGGCAGGGAGAAGCTATGAATGGAAAATATGCAGCATCTGGAGCTTAATGTGAAGTAGTCTCCAGTGAGGAAAAGGTGGTGGGGATAAGGCAGCAGACCACATTAAGGTACTATAGAGGAAGAAGAGAAAACTCAAAAAGAGGCAAATAGATCACTGAGGGAAAAAGTTGTTGAACAGCACGTGCGTCTTGCAGAGAAGAGCAGGCAACATCCTTCCAAATGGATCTGGACACAACTATTTTTTTTAGATGCAGAATGCTGGAATGCAGATTGGGAACAAGAACACACAGGAACTGTCGTCAAGCCAAGCAGGAGTGAACAAAAACCAAGCAGCAGAGATACTAATTTACAAAGCAGACGCAAAGTAAGAGTCTGGCCCAAGGCCAGGATCAGGCAGATGGCAGAGGTACCAAGACAACAAGCAGAAGGGAAAATCAGGACGCAAGCCAAGATTTGCAGCAGAAGATACGGATACAACAGAGTTAGGAGGCAAGCCGGGTCAATAAAAACGCTGCAATGCATTGTTGCACTATTGGGGAAAGTAGCCATGCCAGGCAAGATCTACTTTTATTTCTTCTGGCATAGGTTGAAAAGCCTACGCCAGAAGAAATCGAATTGAAAAACCCGGGATTACAAAACATGCTTCACTACAAACAGCTTCACTATAAAAAAATGTAGTAGTCCGTCTTTTTTTGTTTATAGCGCAGAAAAAAATAAAAAGCGCAGAGGTGATCAAATACCACCAAAATAAATCTCTATTTGTGGGAAAAGAAGGACATCAATTATTTGGGTACAGCGTCTCACGACCACGCAATTGTCAGTTAAAGCGATGCAGTGCAGAAAATGGCCGTGTCATTAAGGGGGAAATTCTTCCAGTCCTTGAGTGGTGAGAATACCTGCTTGAGGTGATTGTAGCTATATTAGTGCAATAGTGACATAGACAATTGAGTGCAGTCCGTGATACTTTTTTTTATTTGTACTAAGATACAATTTTTTGGGACAAGCTTTCGGGGTATGTCCCCTTCTTCAAGGTCCAAGCAGTACTGGAAGGGGACATACCCTGAACGTTTGTCCTAAAAAATTGTATGTTAGTGCAAATAAAAAAGTATCACGGACAGTACTCAATTGTCTCTGAGAATACCTGTAAGGAAAATTGCACACGGTAGTAAAAAGCCACGTATTTTACTGATCGGAAAATATAAATTCATGGGATTGTAGGTCGCACACTCTATTATTAGTAATAAAAACACAATACAACCAATTTGGTGTTTTAAATGGCCGCGGCACCTTTATTGGTATATTAATTAAATCTAATAACTTTATTCAAATAATAATCAATAAATAAATAAATAAATTATATTCAAAAATGTAAAAAACAAACTCTAAACTCACTCAGTCATAGAACTCGAGCTATAAATGAATCAATTCATAAAACCAAAGTCCCCACCAGCCGGGTTTGTTGCAAACAAAAACGGCTACCCCAGCACTGCGGCCTATTCTAAGGCCGGGTTCACACTGGGGCGACAAATGCTCCGACATTGGGAGCTCATGACGCATGACGTGTGAAAATCAATGTTTCCCTATGGGAGCCATCTTAACTGGTCCGACACATGTCGGTCCGACTTTGAAAATGCTCCCTGTACTACTTTGGTCCGCAGTCTTGCATGATCCGACTTTGGCATGCGACTTGTGCTCTGATGATCTTGAGGGGGAACTCCAGGCCAAATTTTAAATAAAAAACTGGCATGGTTCCCCTCCAAGAGCATACCAGGCCCTTGGGTGGGGATTCCCCCAAAATCCAAACCAGACCCTTATCCGAGCACGCAACCTGGCAGGCCGCAGGGGAAGAGGGGGGGACGAGAGAGCGGCCCCCCCTCCCTCCTGAACCATACCAGGCCGCATGCCCTCAACATGGGGGGTTTGGTGCTTTGGGGGAGGGGGCGACCTGTGGCCCCCCCACCCCAAAGCACCCTGCCCCCATGTTGATGAGGACAGGACCTCTTCCCGACAACCCTGAACGTTGGTTGTCGGGGTGTGCGGGTGGGGGGCTTATCAGAATCCGGGAGACCCCCTTGTGAATGAGTATGGGGTACATCGTACCCATACCCATTCACCTGGTGGAAAAAAATGGCAATAAAAAACACACACAGCTTTTTAAAGCAATTTATTGCACAGCTCCGGGGGTCTTCTTCCGACTTCGGGGGTCTCCGCGCTCTCCGGTTCTTTCTTCCTTCTGCCGGGCCTCCGCTATCTTCTTCCAGCTCTTTTGCTAGCGGGGCTCGGTCTTCTCCGTCGCCTTCTTCCCTCGCTCTCCGGTTCTTTCTTCCTTCTGCCGGGCCTCCGCTATCTTCTTCCAGCTCTTTTGCTAGTGGAGGGGCCCGGTCTTCTCCATCGCCATCGACGTCTTCTTCCCTCTTCTCCTTCTCGATGTTGACACGTCGCTTCCTCCCGCTGTAATGCTTGGCTGTTCGCTCCGTAGCGATTTATATAGGCTTCTCATGACGTCACAGTCACATACTCCCATGACGTCACAGTCACATGCTCCCATGACGTCACAGTCACATGCTCCGGGGCCACCCGGAGCATGTGACTGTGACGTCATGAGAAGCCTATATAAATCGCTGCGGAGTGAACAGCCAAGCATTACAGCGGGAGGAAGCGACGTGTAAACATCGGGAAGGAGAAGAGGGAAGAAGACGCCGACGGCGACGGAGAAGACCGGGCCCCTCCACTAGCAAAAGAGCTGGAAGAAGATAGTGGAGGGGCCGGCAGAAGAAAGAAAGAAAGAACCGGAGAGCGAGGGAAGAAGGCGATGGAGAAGACCGGGCCCCGCTAGCAAAAGAGCTGGAAGAAGATAGCGGAGGCCCGGCAGAAGGAAGGAAGAATCGGAGAGCGCGGAGACCCCCGAAGTCGGAAGAATACCCCCGGAGCTGTGCAATAAATTGCTTTAAAAAGATGTGTGTTTTTTTATTGCCATTTTTTTCCACCAGGTGAATGGGTAGGGGTACGATGTACCCCATACTCATTCACATAGGGTGGGGAGGCCGGGATCTGGGGGCCTCCTTATTAAAGGGGGGCTCCCGGATTCCGATAAGCCCCCCGCCCGCAGACCCTGACAACCAACGGCCAGGGTTGTCGGGAAGAGGCCATGTCCTCATCAACATGGGGGCAGGGTGCTTTGGGGTGGGGGGGCCGCAGGTCACCCCCCTGCCCCAAAGCACCAAACCCCCCATGTTGAGGGCATGCGGCCTGGTACGGTTCAGGAGGGAGGGGGGCCGCTCTCTCGCCCCCCTCTTCCCCTGTGGTCTGCCAGGTTGCGTGCTCGGATAAGGGTCTGGTTTGGATTTTGGGGGGACTACCATGCCGTTTTTTTGGCGTAGGAGTTCCCCTTAAAATCCATACCAGACCCAAGGGCCTGGTATGCTCTTGGAGGGGGAACCCATGCCGGTTTTTTATTTAAAATTTGGTGTGGAGTTCCCCCTCAAGATTCATACAAAACACAGTGCCTGGTATTGGCGGGGATCCAAGTCGGATCCCCGTTCATTGAAAGTCGGACACATGGCGGCTTCATGTCGCAGGGAAAAGTCGGATCCAAAGAAGGACGGCTGTCGTGTCGCACAAGTGTGAACCCGGCCTAAACCGACATCTGAGAGATGAACACCATCTTGTCTATATAAACCAGGGAATTCTCCTTCCAAATCAATGTGACGGAAAGAAACCCCCCCCAACAATGGCAAAAATTTCTCCATGGAGTGATTAATTCTCTTTTTAATTTTTTCAAGTGGTTTACCTCCTGTAGAATACAACTAAGGTAAACGAGAAACCATTTCAGAGAAAATAATACATGTATGTGGAAAATAAAGTTTCAAACGATGCAAATCCTGTTTTATTAAAAACATCAAATCTAAAGTTTTTAATCTACCAACATCGTTACCTCCAATGTGTAGAATTAAAATAGATGGAGAAGGCCAAGAATGAAACAAAGTAGATAGATGAAAGAAAAGATCAGTCCACTGTAGACCTTGAATGCCTTTCCAAAGGATTTAAAACTTATCTGAAGGTAAAGATAGGTTGGAACTGTAGCAACGTTGCAAAGCTCTTTTGTGAGCCCAATGTATATATGAATGACCAAATATCCAAATGTAAGATTTGACACCTATAAATTAAAGAGATAAGTAAGGACGGATGTAAATATTAAACCTAGTAGACTTCCATCTACCCAACTTCATAATGACCGCATCACTTAAACCCAATCTAGCAGCTTCTGTAGCAGCTCCAATCCGGAAAGAATGAGGAGAAAATTGAAAACGAGAAAGACCCAATTGAAAAAGGCAGCGCTTTAGAACTGCAGAAAATTGAAATTTTGTCATAGGGGAAGAGTCCAAATGGACCAAAAAGCGATGTCCCGTAACTGGTCTAACAGAAAGTTATCTATTAAGGATTAAAAGAGGACACAGGATGGAGCCGCAGCAAGCGAATAGACTGAGCCACCGGCCTGTACCTGTTTGATCTGTTTTCGATCTCTTAATGAAAATGCGAACCATGTCATCTAAAAAAGAAACTTCCGATAATAGTAAACCATCCAAACTTTGTTTGTTATTTGGTAACATTTCAGAGATACGTAAGGCAGCAAAGAACATTAAAACAAAAGCTGCATGAAATAATAAAGCCTCATATTCTGAAATGCAAACACAAGGAGTAACCAAACAAAGCTTGGATAAAATATCTAATGTAATTGGCCTGCGCATGTCCGGAGCCAACCTTACCTTCCTCAATCCTTTTAAAGCTTGCCGAACGGAAAATAAACTATTACAGGCCTGGAAATTATGAAGTTTAAAGAAAAAGGAGACTCCGGCCAATATCTTATTAATATGATTAAAGCGGTTGTATACCCTAATTTGAACTTTTACCTACAGGTAAGCCTATAATAAGGCTTACCTGTAGGTAAAAAGAATATCTCCTAAACCGGTACGGTTTAGGAGATATTCCCCTCGCAATGAGCCGCTGAATGCAGGGGAATTCTTGGCTAAAGAGGGGATTCTTGGCTAAAGCCCGGCAGCCGCCGGACCTTACCGACGCGCGGGAGTGACGACATCGCCGCTCCAGCCACTCACAGCGCTGGAGCGGCGATACCCGGAAGACACGCAAGATGACATCTCCCTCGGCGTGGACCAGGTAAGTTCCCAACGCCTCGTTCTAAGGTAAGTATTTCATAATGAGCTAGTATGCAGTGCATACTAGCTCATTATGCCTTTTGCCTTTCAGGCATGAAAAAAAAAAGCAGCAGCGGGTATACAACCGTTTTAAAATAAAAATCTAACTGCATTAGTGAAAAAATAAAAGCTAAGATGGAATTTTACGTAGGGGATAACCCAGAAAAACCTAACTCTGCATTAAAAGACAGCTATCTCTCCCATGCAACTGAGTAGTCAGTCCATGTTTTTGGAGCGATCAAATTTTTAATAGCTGAATTTACTGGATTTAGATCAGATCCCAAAGATGACTCGGGCAACGGTACCCAACCATGTCTGCATGAGGCAACAGCTGTCGGAAACTAGCCATCTGAAATCGAGATAAGGCATCAGCGATGACATTGTGCTTACCTGGCACATATTTCGCTTTAATCCAAATATTTTACTTTAAACATAAAATAACTAAATACCGTAAAAGTTTAATAACGGGCAAAGATTTTGAAGAAAGACAATTTAAAGCGAAAAGTACACCTTTATTATCAGTGTTAATAATAATCTGTTTATTTGCAAAATGGTTTCCCCAAATTCCTAAAGCAACTACAACTGGAAAGAGTTCCAACAAAACTATATTTCTAGTAGTTTTGTTGAAAATCCAAAAAGGAGGCCATTCGCCGAAACACCAGCTGCATCTGTAAATAACTCAATAACCTCAGCAAAAACAAAATCGTCCTGAAAAAGCGATCTTCCGTTATAATCCTGTAAAAATTGAGACCACACCAATAAATCATCCCTAAGATTACAATTGATACGAATGTGAGAAAAAGGAGATTTAAGACCGGACATGGCCAAAGATAATCGTCTGGAAAATATTCTGCCCATTGGCATAATACAGGTCGCAAAAGCCAGAAGACCCAAAAAAGATTGAAGCTCCTTAAGTAAAAAAAAATTACGACGTAAAGAGAACGAAATTAAGGATTGAAGCCTATCAATTTTTAAAGCAGGGAGTTCAAATTGAAATAATAACGTGTTAATTTTTATGCCTAAAAATTAAATAATCGGGGACGGAATTGCAGTTTATTCCAGTGCCAGAGGAATACCGAAGTACTCTGATATGAGAAAAAATAACCTAAGAATTAATGAGCAAACCAGAGAATTAGAAGGACCAATGAAAGGAAGTCATCGAGATAGCGAATTATCCCAGTATGACCAGATTCAAAAACCATAACTCACTGAATAAATGAAGCAAGAGCTTAAAAATAAAAACATGACAATGAACAACCCATAGGGAGGCATTTATTATAGAAAAAATATCCATCAAAACAAAAACGTAGAGAATTATAATATTTCCGGAGCTATGGGCAATAATCTAAAAGCTGGTTGAATATCAGCTTTTGCTAATAATGCACCCCGACCAAATGTTTTAATAATTTGGATAGCATCACCAAAAGTAGCATATCTAACAGAGGCAGATAATGAGTTAATTTCATCATTCAAAGAATTGCTCACAGGGAATGAAAGATGGTGAATAAGACGGTAAGAGTTAGGCTATTTTTTAGGGACTAAACCCAAAGGAGAGACACGAAAATTTGAGGGATAAATAAAAGGACCAGCAATTCTATTAGCTGAAATTTCTTTAAGTAATTTATCCCTCACTATATCTATGTGAAGAAACACCGATTTCATATTTTTTGACAACTGGCAACCTAAACCTGAAAAAATAGGTAGTTTGAAACCTGTAGAAAAGCAATTAATCAATTAATTAATTAATTAATAACTGTGCTTTCTCCCTGTCGGGGTATAACGTTAGCCAAGGATGCATTGCGGACAGCCTCACTGGCGTGCAGGCTTTTTGAATGGTCCCTGTGGACCTGATTGCTGGAAGATCTTTTAAAACACTTGGATACCGGATGGTTACAGCAGCAAAAAGAACATTCATGTCGATAACGACATGAATTCAACCATTTGCACTGAGTTTCATTATAGGCGTAACATGTACCTTTTTTATACACTGAAACTGAAGCATTGGAGTTCAATGTCGGCTGAGGTTGCTGCCTAGAAAAAACAGGTTTCTGAGGAATAATAAGGTTCAACCACAACCCAACCCACAACCCAACATCTTTATTACCCCATTTAAGATTCGGATAAATCGCAATTTTCTGACGAAAAGATTCATCATAGTTCATCCCATACCACCTTTTGTATGCTTAAAAAATATGTTCCAAGTGCTGAAACAATCCGGTGCATTTTTCCGGATGCTTATCGCCCATTACTGCAGAAAAAATGCAGAAAGCCTGCAACCAGTTAAAAAAGGACCTAGAAACCGGACGGCGCCTGTTGTCACCAGTGCTGTTCTCTGATCTCTTTTCTGATTTAGTAAGAAACTCTTTTGAAATAGATAACATAAATCTAAAAATGCACCTCTCCAGATCTTTTCTTCTACAGAAATTGACAAATGAAATCCTAAAGGAGACATTTTGCATGGCAGAACCTCTTTAAAGCATGTCTCAGGAACAGATGAAGACAAACTGACAGGAATGTTAGTGCATGTTGAGACAGGGTTACTATTAGATATGGAAGTAGCAGACCAGACATTAACAGGAGAAGGAGATACAGATGTTGATTGACTTAAAGATAAATTCTCATAAAATTTAGTTAAAGAAGCAAGCAACTGATTAATCAAATCAGCTTGCGCAGACTCACCCGCCCGGTTAGACTCTGGATGGCTACAGATAACCGGCATGTTGACTCCCTGTGTTGTGGGACGGCTGACATCTGGACCTGCTGAAGATGTACTTGACAATGAGGCCCTCACAGCATACAGCCTGGACAGCCTAGATGCCAGTGATGCCAACGCTCGGACCTTTGACACCTGACCGTAACGTGTAGTTGAAGAAGGCGGAGTTACTCTCACTCTGGGCGGAGATATTGTCGTAGGCAGAAAGGTGGGCGGAGCATCTGCCAGGATGGGCGGTGTCACTTCAGCTGTGTGCAGAGCATCACTAGGCGTCAAAGAGGAACAACGAGCCCGACCTCTACCCTCTCTGCTGCAAATTGGGGACAGAGAGAAGACCTGCCTATTCCTCTTACCACCCCGACTAGCACGCTGCACCACTGGTAAGGCATCTTCCTGCTCCTCTGCTGGGCGGGACCTACCCCTCCTCTCCACTGCTGACTCGGACAACGGACGTTCCACAGGTATGCTCCTTTGAATTCTGCGAGTCGGGGAGCGCTGAGTGGAGGCAGTGTCCACTATTCGGGTCCCATCAACCGACTCCATACTCCTCTGTGGGGACCACTGTTCTGTCGCCGCTGTTTCGGATGACGGGTCCTTGTCCTTGAGTGCCAGACATCGCTGAAGCCACTCATCATCACCCTCCGCTCCTGCCTTCTCCAATACCCTCCAAACTAGGGACTTCATGTCCTGTCACGGCTAGGCGAGCTGAAGTACTAATAGCTCGTATTCTAGCAGAGCTCAGCCAAGCCGCTTCAGGACAACTGTGAGCGGGTCTGTCAGAGCAGGGGTTTACATAGCCCCCCAACACCTGTGTAAAACGTGTTTTCCACCTAGCTGCCTCTTGACAAGCACACTCTTTTTTTTTTTTTTTTATCTAAATCTTAAAACGTTATAGACAAACGTGCATATTGCATATACCCCAGCAGCGGTAGGTGTTTTTGGACTTGGTAACAAGTCTTTATTGGAGGTGAGCGCAGTGGTAAAAGGTAGTGGGAGCCACAGTATATTATTAGTATAGAAGAAATCACAAGGGTGAAGGATTTAAGAAGATTGGCACAAGGTGTACACTTTAAAGAAAAGTTTTTTTTATTTGAATGGAAGAAAGATGTGTCATAAATAAATTGTATATTTACATATGAACTTTATATGTTTTTTTCTGAACACATGATGAAATGGATTATGTCACTGAATATTTACATTAATTGATGTTTATTGTATATGCACGTATGTTACTATTTTTATATTTTCAGGGATCGTCAGTGGAAGTATATTGTTTGCAGACTAACGGACTTTGACTGTGAATTTGAAAACTTCTAGAAGAATGGCAAAATCAGAACATTAGCAGTGAAGCCTTCGAATTTCAGCACCTACTACTTGACCGGATGATTCTCTAACACATGTAAATCTGGGTTTTGGATAAATGTACCAGGGCAGTTATGCATGTAAGTGTCATTGTGCACCTGTTTAATCCAAACTGTCATGACAAGAACAATGCTGGCTAAAATGGTACCCACAAGATGGTTCACTTTAATTTATACATTGCCTTGACATTCACTATAAATTTTCACAGAGAACGATGAATAATTAATGTAAGTTCTTGCCTCTTTGTCATGCAATATCCCCTCGATAGTCATAGGCACGTGCAGTCTAGAACCAGTTTTGGAAGTAAAAAGTTTATGGCATAAAATATGTGTTGAAAATACACAGCAAAGGGAATTTCATGAAACATAGTTCTAGAGCTGCACACCATTTCTGAAGAATAAAAACAGCTTTATTGTACAGCACATGCACATGAACTCCATTCAGAGACCTCTCATTAACGTGTTTTACCCCCTACTGGGGGCTAATCTTAGTGTACTATGATTACGCCCAAGTAGGGGGTTAAACGCATTGGTGAAAGGTCTCTGAGTGGAGTGCTTGGGCTGGTTAATAAAGTAGTTTTTGCCCTGTAAAATTGCTATGCAATGTTTTGTGGCATGTGAAAGGAGCTTACCAATAAGGATGGGGACCTGCAGACTGGAAATGAGGATTATTGCCGTCTAGGGAATGGAGTGAGGGGATTCTAATACAAAAGCTCTGAGCACCTCAAGTCTGCTGTCAGATAGCAAATTGGTGAGATCTATTTGAACAATCTCCAACGCTGGGCATAACTACCCTAAAGAGAGGCTTTTTTACTTTCTTAATAAACCCATTTGTGAACCTAACGTGCCTTACAATAATGAAGCATGTGTGTTAGTCAATGTCTATGCAACCCTTTGAACTAAGCTATACATTGGTCCAAAGGCAACAATAAAGTCCAACTTCAGCTCCTTTAAACCCTTCTGCCTTAGTTTTTTGTCTCCCTGCCCTTTTTCCCACTTCTGACTAAAAGGCCTCATTTACATGGGTGGACCTATGTGTATACCCATGTGAAAGGTCCACTTTATCTACACAAGATGCATAAGTGTTGTATGCGTCCAGATGCAGGCAGTCATATTCATATCTACTAGGAAGCAGCAGCTAAAGAATGCGTTCAGGAACACGCACCCGCACAGATGTCAAATCGTAACCAGCGCCTATGTCCATGCAGTCCCAGACATGAATGGGACTGCCTGCATGCGGACACACAGAGCACCCCAGCAACTTGTGCAGGTCAAAACAATCCTTTGCAAGTGTATTGCCCATGTGAATGAGGCCAAAATGTACAGCATACATACCTTTATTGCAGAACTGTTCCAGATGGTCATGTGACAGCACTGCCCTCTTGCTCTTCAGTGCTGGGCGGTGAACGGTCTTCAATGCCGCAAGGAAAATTGCTTAGGTTGTGATGTGTGACCTCTTTCTATGCAGCATTATGCTGTGTGCCCTGGCTGAGTGATTTTACTGAGTCAAGGGGTTGTGTCATTGACTGCCTGGGGACAATATAAATATTCCCCGGCATACTCTCTATCCAGTTAGCAAAAAAGGCTTATTGAGACTTTTTCTAATTTTTTAGTTAAGAACAAAGGTTTCTATTGCTTATAGTTGCAAGTAATTGTTAAGCCACGCTGCTGTGTCAAGGCATCTCTGCAAAGTCTGGTCCTTAAAGTGGTATTAACCCCTTAATGACCGCCCACTGTATATATACGACGGCAGAATGGCTCGTACAGGCACAATCACATCCCCTTTAACTGCCCGACATGGGGGTCGCGCGCGCGCCGCCGGCGGCGCGTTTGCGACCCCCCTGCCTTCCCCGTGGGTCAGACCGCGGGTCCCGTGGACTCGACCGCCGCAGGGATCCCTGCGATCGTCTCACGGAGGTATGGAGCAGGGAGATGCTTGTGTAAACAAGCATTTCCCTGCTCTACCTAGTGAGAATGACACCGATTACGGAGCAGAGATCGGTGTCATGTGACACATAGCCCGACCCCCCCCCCCCTCAGCAAGAATCACAATGCAGGGAACATTTAATCCCTACAGCGCCACCTAGAGGTTAACCCCTTCACTGCCAGTGTAATTTTCACAGTAACCGGTGCATTTTTATAGCAAAAATGTGTCAAAAGTGTCCGATGTATCCGCCATAATGTCGCAGTCATGATAAAAATCGCTGATCGCCGACATTACTAGTAAAAAATATTAATAAAAATGGCATAAAACTATCCCCTATTTTGTAAACGCTATAACTTTTGCGCAAACCAATCAATAAACGCAGATTACGATTTTTTTTACCAAAAATATGTAGTAGAATACGTATCGGCCTAAACTGAGGAAAATTTTTTTTTTTATATATTTTTGGGGGATATTTATTATAGCAAAGAGTAAAAAATATTGCATTTTTTTTCAAAATTGTGGCTCTATTTTTGTTTATAGCGCAAAAAATAAAAACCGCAGAGGTGATCAAATACCACTAAAAGAAAGCTCTATTTGTGGGAAAAAAAGGATGTCAATTTTGTTTGGGAGCCACGTCGTACAATTGTCAGTTAAAGCGACGCAGTGCCGAATCGCAAAAAGAGGCCTGGTCTTTATGCTGCGTATTGGTCCGGGGCTTAAGTGGTTAAAGGTTTGGCTTTAAAAAAATAAATACAAATTCTTATCTGCTCTGTGCAATGGTTTTGCACAGAGCAGCCCCGGTCCTCTTCTTCTGGGGTCCCCCGCCGGTGCTCCTGGCTCCTTCCCCATGACCAGTGCCCCCAATATCAAGCTGCTTGTTATGGGGGCACTGGTGCATGCTCGCTCCCAAGCCCTGCTCTATGCGTTCATAAGACACATAGAGCTGCGGCTCAGCCCCGCCCCGCCCCCTCTCTCTCCTCATTGGAACACTGGCTGTGATTGACAGAAGTGGGGGTTAATGACTCCAGCTGTTGTCTCAGCCAATGAGGACAGGGAGTCTCGGGACAACCAAGGCTCTCGTGCACAGCATTGGATCGAGAGGGGGCTCAGGTAAGTATTGGGGGGCTGTGGGGAGAGCAGCACACAGATTTTTTTTTACCTTTATGCATAGAATGCAAGTAAAAAAAACCTTCAGGCTTTACAACCACTTTAAAAAGGTGTTAAACCCAAAATGTAATGTATGGCATCTTACCAATTAGATGTGGTGGCTGCATCAGGTTTCTTTTTTTTTTTTTTTTACTTTTTTCACCTGGTGCTCTGCCCAGTAACACACCTCTTTAGGGTACCTAATAGCAGTATTGTCAGCCTGAGTGGAGGGTAGTGTTAGATGCACTAGCAGAATTAGATACACTAACAAATTGAAGCCAAAGCTACAGCTAACACCTTTTAAGCAATTTCAGCAACAGTTTTGTTCCTTTAAGAATAAAGTATTTACATATATAAATTCTTGTACTCTTGAGGCATACTGGGGGTGTGGTAATGTTTTAAAAGGGTATGTACAGCACCCTACTGACTCCTCCCACCAGCAAAGGGGCTCAGAGATGATGTCACTGAGTCTAAAATAAGCTATGCAATCGAAAAATAAAAGGTTTTATTTAAACATTTTATTAGCATGGGGTAGGGTGGGTTGGGGAACCAACGAATGTAACATTTAAGCCAATTAAAATTCTGATCTAAAAAAATAAAAACTGAAGTTTGGCCTTAAGCTCACTCTTCCTGGCTCTAAGCTATGCCCCTATCATTTAAAGTGGTTGTAAACCCTTACAGACCACTTTTACCTACAGGTAAGCCTAGATTAAGGCTTACCCCTAGGTGCAAGAAATATCTCCTAAACCTACACGATTTAGGAGATATTTGCAAAAGACAGGCACCGATGTCTACGGCACATGCGTCGTAGACAACGGCGCGCAGGCGCACTGAAAGTGCAGTTTCTAACGGCGATTGTGCCGTTAGTGGTGGCTCCCACGCGCATGCGATGACGTCATCACGGCTTCGACCAGTCACAGCGCCAGAGCCGCGATACCCGGAAGTCACTCCGGGAGAGATGGTGGCGACGGAGGAGGGGAACGAGGACTGCTGCGGGGGCTTCGATCTCAGGTAAGTAATTCATAATGAGCTAGTATGTAGCTTATTATGCCTTTGTCTTGCAGGGTGTTTTTTTTTTTTTCCAGAGGGCTTACTTCCTCTTTAACTTCTATTGCCCCGTAAAATGCTACATTTGACAGATGAATAATGGGACTTAGGTCAACTTGGGTATGAGTCCAAGATTCATGTACTGCCAGGATCTGGAATTTAAAGGGCTCCATACGTGTACAGGGATGGAATTGAAGGCTAACATAGAAACTTTCCTGCACGTCAACTCCATTTGTTCCATTTTAGGCCAGACACGTTGTAATAACCTGTTCTACAGGTATAAACTTCAAAGTAACGCTTCCATGAAAGAAATATGCCAATAATTATGCCATTTCTGATCCCTTGAAAATGATAGTTCAGAAACCAGCAACTAACATTTTAGGAAGGGAAGTTAGCAATGGCAGCCATCCTGTTTTTCTCATGCTAGGTTTCTTTGCAAACAGCTGAGCTTTTAGCAATACAGTCAAGTCAAACTACAACTATTATAGAGATAATTGCCTTTTGTGGACATAAAAAAGTATATCTTTTTAGGTGCAGATGATTCTGTGTGGTGACTTCCTAAAACGTTGGCTTCTTTTGTAATCTGTCTTAAGCTGGCTATACGCGGATACGATTTTGAACAAAAATTCTTAGGAAAAGTCAGTTGAAATTTTTCAGGACATTCTCAGAACTTTCATATGTTGTTCAAAAGAGTTTGCTTGCTTTTAACATTTGGGACTTTACTGAGTGAAAACACTGTTAGAAAATCCCTCTCCTTTGAATTTTCTTCTCACTGTGGTCAAAAACTAACGTCCATTTGACCCCACTTATGTTTAGAAAAAGCAATAACTTTCTTAGAACATTCTTTTCTTGCTGCTTACTGCTTTAATAATTTTTATAACAAAGATAAAACCGTGTAAAAACTGACTACATGTATGTAACATATCAGTAACTTTATGCATGCAAACAATCTTTGTTCATATGCCTTTGTGTATATATGTCAAATCATTAAATCAAAATTCAATAATATTTGTGTTATATGAGTGATCCTGTCATATAAGTGTGGACTGTAATTTGAAAAGTAAAAGAATGATGTAAAAACATGGATAATATAAAATGATATAATCATTAGATATCAAATATCACTTGTGTAATGAACTGCCTATATCCTGAACCTGGGCCTGGGCACAGATGCTCATTCTGGTAGAATGGATATCTCCAGAAGACTGATGGAGAGAATAGACCGTCTACATACACAGGTCAGTCATAATATTATGACCACTAACAGGTATAGCAAAAAACAATGATTATCCTATTACAATGACATCTGAAAGTGGGTGAGATATATTAGGCAGCAAGTGAACATGTTGTCTCTGAAATTGATATGTTGAAAACAGAAAAAAATGGGCACGTGTAAGTATTTGAGTGACTTTGACAAGGGCTAAATTGTAATGGCTAGATGATTGGGTCAGAGCAACTCCAAAACTGCAGCTCTTGCAGTTTTCGGTTTGCAGTGGTCAGGACCTACCAAAAGTGGTCCAAGAAAGGAAAACCGGAAAACCAGCGACTGGGTCATGGGTGGCCAAAGCTCATTGATGCACGAGGGGTGTGAAGGCTGGCCCATGTAGTTTGATCCAATAGAAGAGCTACTGTAGCTCAAATTACAAAAAAAAAAAAAAGTTAATGCTGGTTCTGAAAGAAAGATGTCAGAACACACAGCGCATCACAGTTTTTTGTGTATGGGGCTGCATAGCCACAGACTGGTCAGGGTGCCCATGATGACTTGTGTCCACATCAAAAGCACCTACAATGGGCACATAAGCATCAGAACTGGACCATAGAGCAATGGAAGGAAGTAGCCTGGTCTGATGTATTTAGGAATGGTTTGAGGAACACAAGTTGGAGATGTTGACTTGGCCTCCAAATTCTCCTGATCGCAAACCAATTGGGCATCTGTGGGTTGTGTTGGAAAAACAAGTCCGATCCATGAAGACCTCACCTCCCAACTTACAGGATTTAAAGTGGAAGTAAACCCTCCTATCGTTTTCAGCCAAGGAAGCTGCCATCTTGATCTTTGTTTAATCTTCAACTGCCATGATGCTGCACATCTGACCAGTTATGACACCAGCCATTGGATGGTTTGACAGTTTGGTTGAGAGTACAACCAATGTGGAAGTTAGCATTTCCGGCATGCCGGGAATTTAACTGTTTTTTTAAATTGTTAAATCAATGGGTTTACTTCCACTTCAATGGATCTGCTACTGATGGCTTGGTGCCAGAGAAACCACAACATATCTTCAGAGGTCTAGTGAAGTGCATACCTCGACGCGTTATGGTGGGTGTTTATAATGGCATGGCTTATCGGTGTATGGGGAAAAAAAGTTACCTGAACACCTTGTGATGAAGATAAAAGCTGACTCTATCTACACTTTATAGGTAAGTATTTTGGACAAAGAAGGGTTAAGTGTAAGGAGGAGGAGGGTATAGTGTATAGAAAATTTAGCCCTGCCGAAAATTCTATTTCTAGGGAATCCAACCACCCATATAATTTACTGTATAGTAACAGGTACATTAATTTTTGGAATAAAAAAAATAGATTTGAGATATATTCCTAAGCCATACTGCCTCATCAAGGTTCCTTTGTAAGGTATGGTCCTGAACTTTAGAGTTGAAAGTATTCATATTGGACCATATACAGTATAGCAATGAACAAATTAAAAGCAGGTACTCGTGGAGGCCCAATTCTCAAAGATTCACTCCACTTTTGTTGAGGAAAAAAGCATTCCCCTCTGGGCAATCTGTGTACATTGCAGGGATTTAACAAACTTTGTTCCAGATTCCTACCTTTTGTCATTCTAAGGAAATAGCTGTTTGTCTGTGACCATGTGCAAAGTGAATGTGAATGGGAGCAATTATATCATTATTAGTCAGCTGCTGCACCTGAAGGGCTATATTGGGGAAAGTCTCAGGGTCTGCATCCCTTTAGATGTGATTTCCCTTTGGGAGTATCTCACCAAAAATGATATTTTTGTTGCAGGAATGCCAAAATCTGACTTGTATCTTAGTGCAGACTTCTGTAAAAATCAGTAAGCCAATCACACAAGCAGGAAATTACATTTATGGGGGGGCATTCCATACACCATCTGTGTACAGAACACCTCCAGGTTGAAAATTGCAGTGCTGCAGAATGAAAAGGAGGGGTAATTTTTAATAACATTCAATTACAATATGACTTTGTATAATCTACTGTATATCATTTTTGTTTTTATTTGCTATTTTTTACCCCACGAAAGTGGAGTTACCCTTTAAAATCCCATGGACACATTAGAAGGCCAGCAGGAGCACAATGCCATCTGAAGGTGTCCAATGTACCTCCATGCAAATTCCAGAGTGCAATATTTTTTATTTTAATAAAAAAACAAAGGTTTAGCATCACTTCAAGCTGTGTTTTTGAATTTTTCTACTTCAAAACAATATTTCACATGACACTTGCATGTAAGAGTAAGAAGTCCTTCGTGTACTGCCAAAAGCATTGTATATGCAGTAGACTGCAAGTTATTTTCAAGCAGTAAGCTTTCTGGCCACATAAATGCTTGGGCTTAACAATATGGTGATCAAAAGTATCTGTATCAAAATACCCCAAAATACAAATAAGGGGGTTACGTTCTTATTTTACATGAAAAATCTGATTAATACATGGAATGACACACTATGACAGTGCCACACTAATTTGGAGCACCTCCAAAGAAGATGTAGCACGTCTCCTAGGTCCCTACCACATATACAGTAATACAGCACTGGTTCTCCTGAAACCCTGCAGCATACAAAATGCAAATGTTCCTTGACAAAATAGCTGTGTTATTGTGATACCAATTTTCTGTCACTGAGGGGAAAGGAAAGAGCTTAGCTACTTCTGGAAGATACTCATTAGACCATATCAAAATATGCTTAGTAATACGAATTAAGCCTCATACACACGATCGGACTTCCATCAGACAAATCCGTGGATTTTTGACCAAAGGGCGTTGTCCGTGAACTTGTTCTGCATACAGACGGCAGAACATTTATAGCCAACGTAACCAAACTACGTGGTTTTTCAGCTCTTTACCGCCACCCTTTGGGCAACTTCTGCTATTGTTGTCTGATGTTTAGCATCGGTTCGGAGCATGCGTGTTTGTACTTTGGATTTTAGTCTGACGGATTTATGTACACACGATCGGATAATCCGACGGAACACATTTGTTGTCGGACAATTTGAGAGCATGCACAGCCAACATTTGTTGTCAGAAATTCCGACAACAATTGTCCGATGGAGCATACAGACGGTCGGATTATCCGACAAAACACATCCGTCGGACAATTGTTGTTGGGATATCCGATTGTGTGTACAGGTCTTAAGTCTCATAAAATGTTTTACCGCGTTGCATACTCATCCAATCAGATATGAAGTAGGGAGGCATATAGGCCATTTAATACACCTTCTTGTCTCCAGTGAGTACAAAGGGCCATGCTCAGCAAAAAAAAAAATAGATTTTCTTTTACAAAGGTTTATTAGCATGTAATCCAACATATCAGAACAGTTTTTAGATGGCTACATTGCGTTATAGGCAAACAATGAGACAAAGCAGAAAATACATAATGGTATAAAGAAGGCATGAGTAAAATAAACATGCAGGTAACAGACTTAACTAATTAAGGACCGAGCCTTTTTCTGACACTTGTTGTTTACAAGTTCTTTTTGCTAGAAAATTACTTAGAACCCCCAAACATTATAAAAAAAAATCCTAACACCCTAGAGAATAAAATGGCGGTCATTGCAATACTTTATGTCACACCATATTTGCGCAACGGTCTTACAAGCGCACGTTTTTGGGAAAAAATACACTTTTTTGAATTAAAAAATAAGACAACAATAAAGTTAGCCCAATTTTTTTTTATATTGTAAAAGATAATCGTACACACAGTAAATTGATACCCAACATGTCACACTTCAAAATTGCACCCGCTCATGGAATGGCGACAAACTTTTACCCTTAAAAATCTCCATTTAAAAAATTCTACAGGTTGCATGTTTTGAGTTACAGAGGAGGTCTAGGGCTAGAATTATTGCTCTCGCTCTACCGATTATGGCAATACCTCACATGTGTGGTTTGAACACCATTTTCATATGCGGGTGCTGCTCACGTATGCGTTCGCTTCTACACACAAGCTCGGCGGGACGGGACGCGTTTAAAATGTATTTTTATTTTTTTCTTATTTTACCTTTTATTTTTATTTTTTACACTGTTCTTTTAAAAAAAAATTGTGTCACTTTTATTCCAATTACAAGAAATGTAAACATCCCTTGTAATAGAAAAAAAGCATGTCAGGACCTCTTAAATATGAGATCTGGGGTCAAAAAGACCTCAGATCTCATATTAAAGCGGAGCTCCGCCAGAAAAAAAAATATTAAAAGCCAGCAGCTACAGCTACAGCAGCTGCTGGCTTTTAATATTTGGACACTTACCTGTCCTGGAGTCCAGCGACGTCCGCAGCAGAGGACGAGCGATCGCTCGTCACTCTGCTGCTCCCTCCGCCATCCTCGCTGAGGGAACCAGGAAGTGAAGCCCTGCGGCTTCATGCCCGGTTCCCTACGGCGCATGCACGAGTCGCGCTGCGCCGTTCTGATTCGTCCTCCTGTGTTCTGGGAGCCGAGTGTCTCCCAGAACACTACGGGAAGTCTGGGGGAAGTGAAGTCACTCCCGCAGATTCCCGGAGAGAGGACTCCCGGATGTGGGTGAAAATACCTGTCTTAGACAGGTATCTTCACCCCCCTCCCCCCTGAAAGGTGTCAATTGTGACACCGGAGGGGGGGAGGAATCCGATCAGCACAAGTGAAAATTTAGGGTGGAGCTCCACTTTAACACTAAAATGCAATAAAAAAAAAAAAATTGTCATTTGAAAAAATTACAAAAAAAAGGGCCCTTTAAAAGCTATGGGCGAAAGTGACATTCTGACGTCAATTCCGCCCTGCTATAGTATGGAGACGGGTGGGGGCCATCTTCCCCTCGATCGTCTCCATACCTAACACCAAGAAGTATCCGATCGCCTCCGCCGCTGCCGACGGCTCCGGTAAGCGGCGCAGGGCACCGGAGGGGCCCTTTCCCGCCGCCGATAAAAGTGATCTTGTGGCGAATCCGCCACAGAGACCACTATTATAGGAAACTGGACTGCCGGCTGAAGAAGAGGATACCTGGGTTATGGCAGCTTGCTGCTGCCATAACAAAGATATCCCCCTTCAAACAGCCGAGGTATATCGGCGTTCAGCGGTCTGGAAGTGGTTAATGTCCCATAAAATAAAGCAGAAAGATGGAAGACCAAAATTATCCTGCTGCGGTGTCCCTGGGAGAACAGGGTATCCATAAACAAAATGTCCACATATATAGCCTGAGCATATGCCAACAAAATTTTGTGGCCAAGAGCTTCCCTATTAAGCAGGATACTATGTTAAACGTTAACACAAGAGAAAAGCAACATGGAAAACATAACGTTTTAAGAATAACCATCCCGGCCCGGATGGTACCTGGCAGCCTAATAATGGTATGGATTTAATGCTTAAAACATAGCGAACAGAAGAGAAGGAAACATCAAAAGGTAAGAAGAGGGAAAGTCCAGTAGAAAAGAGAAGAGTGAGACCCGGTTCACACCAGGGCGGCGTGACGCGGCACGACTTGTGGGGGTGACCTCGGCGGCGCAATCTCAAGACAACTTGAGACGCCCGGCGAGGCGATTTGCATAAGACTTCTGTATAGAAGTCAATGCAGGTCGCCTTGGGTCACCCTCAAAAGTAGTACAGGAACCTTTTTCTAAGTCGGAGCGACCTGAGTCGCTCTTACTTAGAACGGTTCCATTGAAAAGCGTGGGACGCGACTTGTCAGGCGACTGAGTCTCCTGACGAGTCGCCCTGGTGTGAACCGGCTCTGAGTAAAAGGAGAAAGAGAGGAAAAGAAAAGTCCACAGGATGTGCGTCAGGGGAGCATAAGATCAGGAGAATTGTGCCATCAAATCGAGAGGGTTGGATGCATGTGATCCATGGCTGCCAAACTCTGAGAAATTTGTCATGCATGTCTAAAAGGATGGCAGTCAGCTTCTCATTTATTATAACATCATTCATATGATTTTTAACTGCTTCAAAACTGAGTGCAGGGGTTCTCCAGGCTTTTGCAATGGTTAATTTAGTTGCAGTAAAGAGATGTTAACCCCTTTTGCTTTCTGCATTTCAGATATGATACATTCAAAGCATGCCACAAAGTTGAAAAAACACACAAAAAAGTGTGAACTAGATGGTTCAACCATTAGAATAAAAAAACTTAAACAAATAAAGATCCTCTATATACACAATTCTATACTGTTACTATACCATCAACTATACAGTTGATCCAGAGGAAGGAAAAAAACAAACAAAAAAAACAATAAAGAATGATCCATTTTGCTCCCCCTAATACTTTCCTGAGCCCCATCTCAATCCAGCGATGTTGCACGAGAGACTCAGCTGTCCGGGACTCTCCCTCCTCAATGGTTGAGACAGCAGCGAAGTGCCATTGGCTCCCGCAGCTTTCATTAAAAGCCAGTGAGCCAATGAGGAGAGAGAGGGGGCAGGGCTGAGCTGCGGCTCCGTGTCTGAATGGACACACAGAGCTGTGGCTCAACTTGGGTGCCCCCATAGCAAGCTGCTTGCTGTGGGGGCACTTGGCAGGAGGAAGGTCCAGGAGAGCCAAAGAGGGACCCAAGAAGAGTAGGATCTGGGCTGCTCTGTGCAAAACCAATGCACAGAGCAGGTAAGTATAAGGCCCCATGCACACGAGACACCGGTGCAAACTCTGCTGAACACACGTTTTTAAAGGCTAAAACCGGCGTTTAAAAATGCCAGTTTTGCCGCGATTTTAGCGGCGTTTGTGTCTATAGGCGTTTAGTTAAGAAACATCATAAGACCCTCCCTAAGCTCAAAAAACAGCATTATTTAACCATTTCAGCCATTTTGGGAGACCAGCAGCTGAGAGAGCAGCAGTGTACTTGTATTTAGCATATCACTTGCCACATCATCTGCCACAAGCTGTGGATTGTCCACTTGCCACGTCACCTGATACGTCACCTGGCCACGTCACCTGCCACAAGTTGTGAATTGTCCACTTGCCACGTCACCTGCCACAATTTGTGGATTTCCACCTGCCACGTCACCTGGCAACATCACCTGCCACAAGTTGTGGATTGTCTACAGTGCAATGCAAGCAATTACATTTTTTTTTAAATATGTTTTTTAATGGTTTTTCATCATTTGCCATCATTTTTGAGATTTCTAATGTAAAAAAATAGGTCACCTTTAAAAACGCTTATAAACGAAAACGTGGCAAAACGCCGGTACCACGTTTTGCCGCATTTAGCCGCGTTTTGCGTCTGAAACGTGGAAAACGTTTGCGTCTGAACCCATTTTTTTGCTTCTGGAAAAACGAGGTTAAACGCAACTGCCTAAAAACGGCAATAAACGAGACTGTGTGCATGGACACATAGGATAACATTGAATGTGTTCAGGAGCAGTTGAAAAAAGTGCCTCTGAACACGCGTTTAACAGCGTCTCGTGTGCATGGGGCCTAACATGTTTGTTATTTTTAAACAAAATACAACAAGAATTTTGTATCACTTCAAGTATCAGGATATTAATTACAAATTACTTACAAAATTGTATAGGATCCCTGCCATCCTCCACAAATTTTACCCTGTTTCTGACAGCTGCTGGAGATGCAATATTGAAAAGGGAACCATGCTCCATGCATTTTGGTCCTGTCCAAAACTGCTTCCCTTTTTGGCATATGGTCAGAACTATTTCTCAAAAATTCAGACTATGTATTTCCGGAGGATGTTCCTTCTTTTTGCAAAACTCGCACATTCCTATGAGGACTTGCAAGATATCAGTCTTATACCACCTCTTTAACGTGGCAAACACCTGTATCCCCCTGAAGCTAAAGGGCCTGTCACCTCCATCCACATGCTCGTGGTAAAATAAAGGGGATGATATCAGGAAGATGGGGGAATTAACTATTCTCTCAGGATAAACATTATACTTTTCACAAAATGCAGTTCTACTGGATGGACTTCACCTTCTCAGAAGAAGGAAAGTCCCCACTAGAAGCATCCTCTCCAGGTGAGGTGGTGGTCATGGTCCAGCCATCAGAGGCCCAGGGAGGACTCCCCCCCCCCCCTCAACCAAACAGCCCCTTTTGTCTTGCCCCTACAGAACCCGTGTCCTACTCGATCAGTCCACTTTGGCTGCATAATCCACTCTTTCTCCTCACGTTACAGCCCAATTCCACCTTTTACCCTCAATATCTACCCACCACCCACTAGACTGGTGAATAGGGATGAGCTTCGTGTTCGAGTCGAACATACGTTCGACTCGAACATCGGCTGTTCGATCGTTCGACGAAGATCGAACGATTTGGGCCGTTCGCGCCAAATTCGAGTGACGCGAACGGCCCACAATGCACTACGCCATCGCAGTGTCATCCAGGCGCTGTGATTGGCCAAGCATGCACTGTGACCCCGCATGCTTGGCCAATCACAGCGCCGGCAGCGAGGAGAGCAATGATTGGCCACAGGCAGGATGTCTGTGGCCAATTATTGCTGAGGGTGTTTAGTACACGCCCCACACTATAAAAGGCCGCCAGCACGGCGGCCTAGTGTAGTGTGTTCCGGAGCAGGGATAGAGCAGCATAGGCAGGGACAGTGACTGTTATTTCTTTCTTGCTTAACCTGGATTCCTTTAGTTTAGGGAAAGAGAAGGATAGGTAGGGAGAGTGTCAGTGTGTTTTGTGCTTGTGCTATAGTGTGCTTAAAAAAAACATTTATTCTAGGGACAGAAAACTGTAGGTAGGGACAGTGTCAGTTTCTTTCACTCTGCAAGTCCTTGTTTCCAGGGACCTGGAAGGACAGTGAGTGAATTGTCCTTGTGCTATATTGTGCTTAAAAAAACATTTATTCTAGGGACAGAAAACTGTAGGTAGGGAGAGTGTCAGTTTCTTTCACTCTGCAAGTCCTTGTTTCCAGGGACCTGTAAGGACAGTGAGTGAATTGTCCTTGTGCTATATTGTGCTTAAAAAAAACATTTATTCTAGGGACAGAAAACTGTAGGTAGGGAGAGTGTCAGTTTATTTCACTCTGCAAGTCCTTGTTTCCAGGGACCTGGAAGGACAGTGAGTGAATTCTCCTTGTGCTATATTGTGCTTAAAAAAAACATTTATTCTAGGGACAGAAAACTGTAGGTAGGGACAGTGTCAGTTTCTTTCACTCTGCAAGTCCTTGTTTCCAGGGACCTGTAAGGACAGTGAGTGAATTGTCCTTGTGCTATATTGTGATTAAAAAAAACATTTTTTCTAGGGACAGAAAACTGTAGGTAGGGAGAGTGTTTTTTTTCTTTCACTCTGCAAGTCCTTGTTTCCAGGGACCTGTAAGGACAGTGAGTGAATTGTCCTTGTGCTATATTGTGCTTAAAAAAAACATTTTTTCTAGGGACAGAAAACTGTAGGTAGGGAGAGTGTTTTTTTTCTTTCACTCTGCAAGTCCTTGTTTCCAGGGACCTGTAAGGACAGTGAGTGAATTGTCCTTGTGCTATATTGTGCTTAAAAAAAACATTTATTCTAGGGACAGAAAACTGTAGGTAGGGAGAGTGTCAGTTTATTTCACTCTGCAAGTCCTTGTTTCCAGGGACCTGGAAGGACAGTGAGTGAATTCTCCTTGTGCTATATTGTGATTAAAAAAAACATTTATTCTAGGGACAGAAAACTGTAGGTAGGGAGAGTGTCAGTTTATTTCACTCTGCAAGTCCTTGTTTCCAGGGACCTGTAAGGACAGTGAGTGAATTGTCCTTGTGCTATATTGTGATTAAAAAAAACATTTTTTCTAGGGACAGAAAACTGTAGGTAGGGAGAGTGTTTTTTTTCTTTCACTCTGCAAGTCCTTGTTTCCAGGGACCTGTAAGGACAGTGAGTGAATTGTCCTTGTGCTATATTGTGCTTAAAAAAAACATTTATTCTAGGGACAGAAAACTGTAGGTAGGGAGAGTGTCAGTTTATTTCACTCTGCAAGTCCTTGTTTCCAGGGACCTGGAAGGACAGTGAGTGAATTGTCCTTGTGTTATATTGTGATTAAAAAAAACATTTTTTCTAGGGACAGAAAACTGTAGGTAGGGAGAGTGTTTTTTTTCTTTCACTCTGCAAGTCCTTGTTTCCAGGGACCTGTAAGGACAGTGAGTGAATTGTCCTTGTGCTATATTGTGCTTAAAAAAAACATTTATTCTAGGGACAGAAAACTGTAGGTAGGGAGAGTGTCAGTTTATTTCACTCTGCAAGTCCTTGTTTCCAGGGACCTGGAAGGACAGTGAGTGAATTGTCCTTGTGCTATATTGTGATTAAAAAAAACATTTTTTCTAGGGACAGAAAACTGTAGGTAGGGAGAGTGTTTTTTTTCTTTCACTCTGCAAGTCCTTGTTTCCAGGGACCTGTAAGGACAGTGAGTGAATTGTCCTTGTGCTATATTGTGCTTAAAAAAACATTTATTCTAGGGACAGAAAACTGTAGGTAGGGAGAGTGTCAGTTTATTTCACTCTGCAAGTCCTTGTTTCCAGGGACCTGGAAGGACAGTGAGTGAATTGTCCTTGTGTTATATTGTGATTAAAAAAAACATTTTTTCTAGGGACAGAAAACTGTAGGTAGGGAGAGTGTTTTTTTTCTTTCACTCTGCAAGTCCTTGTTTCCAGGGACCTGTAAGGACAGTGAGTGAATTGTCCTTGTGCTATATTGTGCTTAAAAAAAACATTTATTCTAGGGACAGAAAACTGTAGGTAGGGAGAGTGTCAGTTTATTTCACTCTGCAAGTCCTTGTTTCCAGGGACCTGGAAGGACAGTGAGTGAATTGTCCTTGTGCTATATTGTGATTAAAAAAAACATTTATTCTAGGGACAGAAAACTGTAGGTAGGGAGAGTGTCAGTTTATTTCACTCTGCAAGTCCTTGTTTCCAGGGACCTGTAAGGACAGTGAGTGAATTGTCCTTGTGCTATATTGTGATTAAAAAAAAACATTTTTTCTAGGGACAGAAAACTGTAGGTAGGGAGAGTGTTTTTTTTCTTTCACTCTGCAAGTCCTTGTTTCCAGGGACCTGTAAGGACAGTGAGTGAATTGTCCTTGTGCTATATTGTGCTTAAAAAAAACATTTATTCTAGGGACAGAAAACTGTAGGTAGGGAGAGTGTCAGTTTATTTCACTCTGCAAGTCCTTGTTTCCAGGGACCTGGAAGGACAGTGAGTGAATTGTCCTTGTGCTATATTGTGATTAAAAAAAACATTTTTTCTAGGGACAGAAAACTGTAGGTAGGGAGAGTGTTTTTTTTTCTTTCACTCTGCAAGTCCTTGTTTCCAGGGACCTGTAAGGACAGTGAGTGAATTGTCCTTGTGCTATATTGTGCTTAAAAAAAACATTTATTCTAGGGACAGAAAACTGTAGGTAGGGAGAGTGTCAGTTTATTTCACTCTGCAAGTCCTTGTTTCCAGGGACCTGGAAGGACAGTGAGTGAATTGTCCTTGTGTTATATTGTGATTAAAAAAAACATTTTTTCTAGGGACAGAAAACTGTAGGTAGGGAGAGTGTTTTTTTTCTTTCACTCTGCAAGTCCTTGTTTCCAGGGACCTGTAAGGACAGTGAGTGAATTGTCCTTGTGCTATATTGTGCTTAAAAAAAACATTTATTCTAGGGACAGAAAACTGTAGGTAGGGAGAGTGTCAGTTTATTTCACTCTGCAAGTCCTTGTTTCCAGGGACCTGGAAGGACAGTGAGTGAATTGTCCTTGTGCTATATTGTGATTAAAAAAAACATTTTTTCTAGGGACAGAAAACTGTAGGTAGGGAGAGTGTTTTTTTTCTTTCACTCTGCAAGTCCTTGTTTCCAGGGACCTGTAAGGACAGTGAGTGAATTGTCCTTGTGCTATATTGTGCTTAAAAAAAACATTTATTCTAGGGACAGAAAACTGTAGGTAGGGAGAGTGTCAGTTTATTTCACTCTGCAAGTCCTTGTTTCCAGGGACCTGGAAGGACAGTGAGTGAATTGTCCTTGTGTTATATTGTGATTAAAAAAAACATTTTTTCTAGGGACAGAAAACTGTAGGTAGGGAGAGTGTTTTTTTTCTTTCACTCTGCAAGTCCTTGTTTCCAGGGACCTGTAAGGACAGTGAGTGAATTGTCCTTGTGCTATATTGTGCTTAAAAAAAACATTTATTCTAGGGACAGAAAACTGTAGGTAGGGAGAGTGTCAGTTTCTTTCACTCTGCAAGTCCTTGTTTCCAGGGACCTGTAAGGACAGTGAGTGAATTGTCCTTGTGCTATATTGTGCTTAAAAAAAACATTTATTCTAGGGACAGAAAACTGTAGGTAGGGAGAGTGTCAGTTTATTTCACTCTGCAAGTCCTTGTTTCCAGGGACCTGTAAGGACAGTGAGTGAATTGTCCTTGTGCTATATTGTGATTAAAAAAAACATTTTTTCTAGGGACAGAAAACTGTAGGTAGGGAGAGTGTCAGTTTCTTTCCCTGTGAAAGTCCTTGTTTCAAGGGACAGAGAAGGACACCTGAAGGTAGCCCTTATTGCTTTTTTCCCATCTCCCTGCAGGCCATCTATTAGAATGTCTGGAAGGCAAACAAGGAGAGGCAGACAGTCAGGAGGCAATAAAAGAGGGCAAGCAGGCTCTGTGTCTGGGGGCAACAGTGCTGGTCGTGGACGCGGTGCATTGTCATCAGCACATGGCCATGGGACACGCTTGTCCTTCTTTTCGGCAGCTGGACATGTTGAGCCACATCATGCCGAAGACTTGGTAGAGTGGATGACCAAGCCCTCCTCCTCCTCCTCATCCTCTCTCACCCAGGCTCAGGGTACTGGAAAAGCAGCTGCCAAAGCGTCGTCTTCCCTGGTATCAATGTCAGACAAATCATCAGTCACTCCTTCCCTAGACCCACCATGTCCTCCTCCTGAGGAGTCCCCCGAACTGTTTCAGCACAGTGTTGGGTACATGCTCCAGGAGGATGCCCAGCGTTTCGAAGGGTCTGATGATAAAACCCAGCTAGAGGAAGGCAGTAGCGTGAGAGCAGACAGAGGGGATGCTCAAGAAGGACACCAATCTGGCAGTCATGTTCCAGCAGCTGCAGCATACTGCCAGATTGGCTCCAGTGATGAGGAGGGAGGGGATGATGAGGTCACTGACTCCACGTGGGTGCCTAATAGGAGAGAGGAGGAGGAGGAGGATGAGGAGGAGGCACATCTCCAACGAGGCAGGATGCCCTTTGGTGGCCAGCGTAAGGGCAGTACACCGACGGAATCACACCGCAGAGCTCCGCCTGTGCAGGGCGCTGCCTCTGCCCGTCATTCAAAAAGTTCTTTGGTGTGGGCCTTTTTTGAGGCTAGTGCATCAGATCGCACAGCTGCTGTTTGCAACATATGTCTCAAGCGTATATCGCGTGGCCAAAACATCAGCCGCTTGGGTACCACATGCCTGACCAGACATATGTTGACCTGCCATGCAGCTCGTTGGCAAGCCTACCTCAAAGACCCACACCAAAGAACAAAGCGGACCTCTCCTTGCACCGCATCAGCTGGGATCTCCAACCCCACTATAACTTCAGTCCTCTCTGAAACATGCACTGAGAGGAATGAAGGTGTAGAATTAGGTGTGTCACAGCCAAGTACTTGCGCCCACTCTGCTAGCAGTACACCGACGTCCGATTCTAGCAGGCAAATTTCCCTGCCCCAGCTGCTGGACCGTCGAAAGAAGTTCACTCCCAGCCATCCACATGCCCAGCGGTTGAATGCTAGCTTGGCTAAATTGCTAGCGCTTCAACTGCTGCCTTTTCAGTTGGTAGACTCGGCCCCCTTCCGTGAGTTTGTGCAATGTGCAGTTCCTCAGTGGCAGGTTCCCAAACGCCACTTTTTCTCACGGAAGGCTATTCCGGCTCTCTACCGGCATGTGGAAGGCAATGTCTTAGCCTCGCTGGACAGGGCGGTCAGCGGTAAGGTGCATATTACCGCTGACTCATGGTCCAGCAGGCATGGACAGGGACGTTACCTTTCTTTCACGGCCCATTGGGTCACTCTTTTGGCAGCTGGGAAGGATTCAGGACAAGGTGCAGTAGTGTTGGAGGTTGTCCCACCGCCACGCCTCCAAAATGCTACTACTGGTTGTGACACACCTCTCTCCTCCACCCCCTCCTCTTCTTCTTCCTCCATGGCCTCTTCCTGTGGTTTGTCCTATGAACCAGCGGTGCTCCGTAGCCGTTCACGGGGCTACGCAAGTACGCAGGCAAAAAGATGCCATGCCGTGCTTGCGCTGGTGTGTTTGGGGGACAGAAGCCACACTGGGGCAGAGGTCCTGTCTGCTCTGCAGGGCCAGGCCGAGAGGTGGTTGACGCCACGCCAGCTTAAGCCAGGAATGGTGGTTTGCGACAATGGCACCAACCTCCTCTCCGCCCTCCGACAGGGACAACTGACCCATGTGCCCTGTGTGGCTCACGTCCTTAACCTGGTGGTGCAGCGCTTCTTGGGCAGGTACCCGGGCTTACAGGATGTCCTGAGGCAGGCCAGGAAAGTCTGTGTGCATTTCCGCAGATCTTATAATGCCAGTGCTCGCCTGGCTGAGCTGCAAAAGGAGTTGAACCTGCCCAAGAACCGCCTTATATGTGACATGCCCACCAGGTGGAACTCAACGTTGGCCATGCTGCAGCGGCTGCACACGCAGCAGAGGGCCATCAATGAGTACCTGTGCGACTACGGCACCAGGACAGGGTCAGGGGAGCTTGGTTTTTTTTCTCCACGCCAGTGGGGCATGATCAGGGATGCATGCACTGTCCTGGCACCATTTGAGGAGGCCACGAGGATGGTGAGCAGTGACAGTGCATGCATCAGTGACACTGTACCTCTTGTCCACCTGTTGGAGCACACGCTGCGTGGAATAATGGACAGGGCACTTGAGGCAGAACAGAGGCAGGAAGAGGAGGACTTCCTTGCCTCTCAAGGCCCCCTTTACCCAGACAGTGTTCCTTCTGTCCCACCCATCGCACAGGAAGAGGAGGAGGAGGAGGAGGAGGAGGAGGAGGAGGAGGATTGTGTCAGCATGGAGGTGGAGGCTGGCACTCAGCATCATCAGCAGCAGTCTTTTAGGGATGATTTACAGTCCCAAGAAACCAGTGGACTTGTACGTGGCTGGGAGGAGGTGGCTGCGGATCATGTCGTCCTTAGTGACCCAGAGGACTCCGGAGCGAATGCCTCAGCAAACCTACGCTGCATGGCCTCCCTGATCCTGCAAAGTCTGCGGAAGGATCCTCGTATTCTTCGGATCAAGGAGAGGGACCATTACTGGCTGGCCACTCTCCTTGATCCACGGTACAAGGGTAAGGTTGCGGACCTTATGTTACCGTCGCAGAGGGAGCAGAGGATGAGACAACTCCGGGAGGCCTTGCAGAAAGGTCTGTGCAACGCGTTCCCAGAGACTGGGAGGTTGCAAACTCCTGGTCCTGGACAACGAGTTGCTGAGGCTTCGGCCAGTCAAAGAAGGAGCGGTGGGGAAGGTGGCCGTCTGACCGATGCGTTCAGACAATTCTTTAGTCCGCAGCCCCAAAGTATGATCGGTTCCAGCAACCATCGCCAGCGTCTGATAAACATGGTGCAGGAATATCTAGGGGCAAGGTCAGACTTGGACACCTTCCCCACCGAAAATCCTCTGGCTTACTGGGTCTTGAGGATGGATCACTGGCCAGAGCTTGCACAGTATGCAATTGAGCTACTGGCCTGTCCTGCATCCAGCGTTCTTTCGGAACGCACATTCAGTGCTGCTGGAGGATTTGTCACGGATCACAGGGTGCGCCTGTCCACCGACTCGGTTGATCGACTGACTTTCATCAAGATGAACCAGTCTTGGATCACCACCAGCTACCACACACCTGATGCTGATATAACAGACTAATTGATTTTAACATGTCACATCCCTTCAAGACTGATGCTGATGCTGAGTGCCTGTGCTGTTATGTTGACTGGCTATCCTCCTCCTCCGAGTCCTCAATGATACGATTGATGATGATAGCTTGTAAGATCATTTTTGTTTATGGGTGCCGCCACCAGTGCCTAACGCCCAATTTTTCAGCCCCTGTTTAACAGGGGCGTGTAATTACAATTTTTGAAGCAATACTTTGCAACAGGGCTCATTGCTGTGCTCCAAGTACAGTATCTGTGAGGAGTTGCAGTGTTGTGCCACCAGTGCCTAAGGCCCAATTTTTCAGCCCCTGTTTAACAGGGGCGTGTCATTACAATTTTTGAAGCAATACTTTGCAACAGGGCTCATTGGTGTGCTCCAAGTACAGTATCTGTGAGGAGTTGCAGTGTTGTGCCACCAGTGCCTAAGGCCCAATTTTTCAGCCCCTGTTTAACAGGGGCGTGTCATTACAATTTTTGAAGCAATACTTTGCAACAGGGCTCATTGCTGTGCTCCAAGTACAGTATCTGTGAGGAGTTGCAGTGTTGTGCCACCAGTGCCTAAGGCCCAATTTTTCAGCCCCTGTTTAACAGGGGCGTGTCATTACAATTTTTGAAGCAATACTTTGCAACAGGGCTCATTGGTGTGCTCCAAGTACAGTATCTGTGAGGAGTTGCAGTGTTGTGCCACCAGTGCCTAAGGCCCAATTTTTCAGCCCCTGTTTAACAGGGGCGTGTCATTACAATTTTTGAAGCAATACTTTGCAACAGGGCTCATTGCTGTGCTCCAAGTACAGTATCTGTGAGGGGTTGCAGTGTTGTGCCACCAGTGCCTAAGGCCCAATTTTTCAGCCCCTGTTCAACAGGGGCATGTAATTACAATTCTTGATCTAATAATTCACAGCAGGGCCCATTGCTGCACCCACCAAGAGTAACTGTCAGGGCTTACAGTGTTGTGGCACCAGCACCACCATCAAAGGCCCAATTTTTACTACCACTGTTCAACAATTATATGTAATTAAAATTCCTGATATAATAGTTGACAGCAGGGCGTTCCAGCACCAACCAAGAGTAACTGTGAGTGCTTACAGTGTTGTGCCAACACCAACAACTAAGGGGCCTATTTCTGCAGAGTATATACGGCAGGTCCCTACTTTCAAACATCCAACTTACAAACGACTCCTACTTGCAAACGCAAGAAGACAACAGGAAGTGAGAGGAAATCTACCACTAGGAAGGAAAATTCTCTCCTGTAAGAATAAATATGGGAGAAAGGTGTCTCCTCTGTACTGATGCTTTATCAGCAATCCTTGTTTCAAGAAAAACACCACATTTCAAAAACAGTTGTCATTGGGACGGAAAGTGAGGTGAAATGTTCTGAACAGGGGCACAGACAGCAAAACAAATGTTACAGGGGTGATAACCCTTACCTATGTTTTCCAAAAAGTTTAAAAATAGATTTTTGGTCTGGAGCTACACTTCAACAATGTACCTGTTCAAAATTACAAACAGACTCTACATAAGAACAAACCTACAGTCCCTGTCTTGTATGCACCGCCTGTATAGGGCTGTTCAGAGTATATAGGGCCTTTTTTATTTTATGTGCGGGGTTCCCCTTAATATCCATACAAGACCCAAAGGGGCTGGTAATGGGCTGGGGTAGGGGGGGGGGTCATGGGGTAGCTATGCCATTTTTCTTAAAGAATTTCATCCATATTACCGGGACCAGACATTACATTAAAGCCGCAAGCAGTTTTAAATGGCTTTTTTTTCCTTTAGAAGTGTCATTTTGTGCAGGGACAGTTCTAAACACGGGAAACACGTGGCACTTCACAGGCATACTTTAGACACCCCCCAGGTACGATATTTAAAGGAATATTTGACTTTTTTTTTTTCACTTTATGCATCATTAAAATGACTGCTCCCGAAAAACGACCGTTTTTAAAACTTCTTTTTGCATTGATACATGTCCCCTGGTGCAGAACCCGGGTTCCCAAACCCTTTTTAGGACAATAACATGCATAATAGTTGTTATAATTAGCACTTTAGAATTCGAACGTTCGCATCCATTGTATTTAATAGGGTTCTAATGTTCGTTCGAACTTTCGGTCCGTTCGCGGGTTCTGGTGCGAACCGAACCCGGGGGTGTTCGGCTCATCACTACTGGTGAACCTCATGGTACGAATCTAATGATTTAGAGGGAAAAACCTTACATATATAGAAGTTTACCCAAGAACGTACCTCAAGTCTGACTTATTTTATACTCTTTATTAGAAGACAACTCTATTCTATGCATTACGGACAGTGTTATTCGATTTTTATTTTGTTTTGTATATTATGACTGATTTTTGCTCTGCCTACATCCCTGGGTCACTGATGTAAATGTTTCTCTGAAATGTGCACACTTCTGCTAAGTGCAATACAAATTGTTGCATGTGTCTGTAGAAATGTGTCTGTAACTTGTTTTGAGGAACCATTTTGGATAAATAAATTTTCAAAAAAAAAACAAAAAACATTAGACCATTAATCAGAGTTCTCAAAAGGTTCCTAATACAATATTTTCGACTATCGGAGCCAAACTCTATTCTAATTCAAAAGTTCCTGCTATGATGGAGTTGCCGAATAACCAAGGTCCAAGAGGCTAATAAAACACATTCGATCTCCTAAGCGAGGCATACATAAGATCCATATCATTTTTATTTTCTAATGAATCATAATTTTATTCTTTAAATTACATAGATGTATTAGGAATAGTTGTCATTAAGGGCATGTCTGCTGAGCATATAAAATATGGCAGCATAACTATCAACACACCAAGGCCATTTGATTGGATGTCATTAGATCCTTCTCTATGGATAACAAAATGCTGTTGCATTTGGCAAATGCAACATTCGTTTGACATTGAAACTACTAAGGATACCAAGAGTCCTGTTTCTGAGAGCCAGTGACTCTGATACATCAAATTGGACTTACTCTGCAAGCAAACTGGACTCCGCATAGAACCAAAGACCAGGCAAACATAAGTATTTTGTACTCTTAATTTCTGTTTACTGTTGCTTATGTCTGTTTTGTGCCATTTTTCCATTCACTATAACAAATGTTTAAAAATCTTTTAGATAAATCTCTGAATGTTCTACCTATAAACAAAATAACCTTTGTCTATGTGAAGGGCTACTATGATCTAAAACCTCATACATTCCTATCTGGGCATGTCAGTGAGTGTTACAGCGATGTCCTAAAGGTCAGAATTAGAACAGCAGAAGCTGTGAACGGAGCATTTCCATTTAAAATAAATGTGGTGGAGGCTATTGTGTGTCTGTATAAAGGGTTAACCGCTCAGCTAAACCTGCCAATGCTTAGATTGTTGCTCCAAAGCAGGAAAATCTCTGTACAAGATAGGATCCGATAATGTTATCGTCACACTGGTGACTAGTCATATGTGCTTTTTTTTGGGCACAGCTTCCACAACTCAGGTTAGAGTGGTATTAGACCCAAAAGCAAAGATTTGTTGAAATGCATCTTACCAATTATTAGATGTGGTGGCTGCATTTGTTTTCTTTTTTAGGCTTTCTTTATTCTATTTTCATCTGGTGATCTGGTCAGTAGGTCTGTTGTTTGTCAAAAGAACAAGCTCTCTTGCAGACATAGCAGTCACAGGAATGAGACAAACCATTGACCACTGACAGGGGTGCTTACAATCATAAGCATTTATTCATGTAAAATCTTTATCCCAAAAGGAAAAAAAAAATTGTTGTAACTGCTTATAAAGTGTGAGCTGGAGTTCAGCTTCGAATTCTTAGATGTACTAGCAGATTTGGATACACTAACACTCCCCTCCCCCCTCCCAGACTGACAATGGCGCTGTCCAAAGGTGCCCCTGTGCTCCTTCACCGAGAGTGGGGGCACTGTAATATAGGAGGTGTGTTACTGGTCAGATCACCAGGTGAAACAGAGGGGAAAAAACGAAAGATTCTGCCACCACATCTAATGATTTGTAGGCTGCAATATATTACATTTTTGGCTTTATTCCGTTTTATGAAGACACTTTTAACAGAAAGAGTATCTATAAATATTAAGCATCTAAATAAGTAGACATTATTTTAAATAAGATCTTTAACTCCTTGCCAACCAGTGCACGACTATTTACGTCGGCACAATGGTACAGCTGGGCAAATAGGCGTACCTGTACATCCCCTTTAAATTGCGGCATTGTGGGCCCGTGATCATGTCACGGAGAGGCAGAATGGTGAGATGCCTATGTAAACAAGGCATTTCCCTGTTCTGCGTAGCAACATGACGGGGATCTACTGCTCCCCGTCATCGGGAGCAGTGATCTCTGTCATGTTGTAGTGAGACAATTCCCCCTACAGTTAGAATCACTCCCTAGGACATACTTAACCCTCTTGATCGCCCACTAGTGTTTAACCCCTTCCCTGCGAGTGTCATTTATACAGTAATCAGTGCATTTTTATAGCACTGATCGCTGTATGAATGACAATGGTCCCTATATAGTGTCAAAAGTGTCCGATGTGTCTGCCATAATGATAAATGATGATAAAAATCACATTGCTTGCCCCCTTCTAAGAATGTTAGTTGCCTGGCTTCATTACCGACAGACACAAAATAAGATTCATAATTTCTTATCCCTATGCTTTTGGCCCTGTGATGTAGAAAATACAAATTCCATGACAGCTAGGGAACTAGCATTTAAAAAAAAAAGTGGTTATCAAATTAGGACAGGTCACCTTTAACATACACGCACTCACATCCAAAAAACAATTGTAGCTTTAGCGATCACCCCATAATTCTTTAGAATGCACAATTTACTTTTTTTCTTGTTCTTATACACCGAGTAATACAAATAGCATGATTTTCCAGATACATACAGTAATCACGGACTATCCCCATTAAAAAAAACAAAAAAAAAAACTGTAGGTTTAACAATGTTCCTTCTGTATTTTACTGTCTAGAAAATAACTGAAGAAAAGATTTAGTGATCAAGTGGCAATGAAAATGTTCAGGAAAGCAAAAGAGACAGATAGAAAAATATTACTGAAAGACAGAAAATAAAATCTAAACAGACTAGGTGCTTTTAGTTCGTTTTATGATGCTTTGCAATAGTGAAGAGTAGAGTTGAGCGGACACCTAGATGTTCGGGTTCGGCCGAACTTCAGAAAAAAGTTCGAGTTCGGGACCGAACTTGACCCGAGCTTGACCCCGAACCCCATTGAAGTCAATGGGGACCCGAACTTTTGAGGACTAAAATGGCTCTAAAAAAGTAATGGAAAGGGCTAGAGGGCTGCAAATGGCAGCAAAATGTTGTTAGGAGCATGGCAAGTGCTCTGCAAACAAAAACGTGGATAGGGAAATAACTTAAAAAAACATAAAAAAAAATAATAAAAAAAAAAAAAATATGCTGGAGGCCCCCTTCTCAGCAGAAGAGGTACAGGAAGTCATTAAGAACCTCAGAAACTCAACGGCACGATGCCACACATATGGTGGGAATGCCCCAGAATATGCCCTTTCTGGAAAAAATTATTAAATTTAATGGATAAGCTAGTGGGAAAATAAAATACTTTGAAATTAAAAATTATAATCTTGACCTAGGAGGACGAGGTCCATATGGAGTAGGAGGTTGAGGTGGCGGTGAATGTGGTTGTGTAGGTGGAAGCGGTGGTGGAGGACGACGAGGTAGCCAACACTGGTTTAAAAATACAACAATGGCTGGGTAAGGCCGGTGATGTGTCAAATTCTGTCCCCTGTCGGATAGTGTCCACCCTGTACTGCGCTTGCTCAGTACGTAGGACAAGGGGATTTCAAAAATCTCCGAAGATGAACGGCGCCTGCGCGGTGAGTCCAGGTTCAAGCCACACCATCCGAGGTTCAAGCCGAGCCAAGCGAGGCCGTGCCCGAAGCGTGGCGAGCGAAGCGAGCTCGTGAGGGGCCCTGTTACTATGTGGTACCGTATGTCCACTTGGATGGTGGGGCTTGAACCTGCACTCACGGCGCAGGCGCCGTTCATCTTCGGAGATTTCGTGAATCTCCTTGTCCTCCTTACTGCGCAAGCGCTGCGCCTGCGCAGTATGGGCTGGACACTATCTGATGGCCGGACAGTTTTTGTCAGAACACCGGTATACATGTCTATTCTGCACATGGTATGGACAAGTCCTGTGGGATCCATGCCTGGTTCATTTTAATGAACGTGAGCTTGTCCACATTGGCTCTGGACAGGCGGCTGCGCTTGCCTGTGATAACGCCCCCTGCCGTGCTAAATACACGTTCAGATAATACACTGGCTGCAGGGCAGGCCAGCACCTCCAAGGCGTAAAAGGGCAAGCTCAGGCCATGTGCCCAATTTGGAGACCCAGAAGTTGAAGGGGGCAGACCCGTCATTCAGTACGTGTAGGCGTGTGCACACATACTGCTCCACCATGTTGGTGAATATGCTGCCTCCTGATAAGACGTTCCATCTCAGCTGGTGGTGCTGGTTGTTTTGGCGTGCTGACAAAGCTTTTCCACATTTCAGCCATGCTAACCCTGCCTTCTGAGGTGCTGGCGGTGCCCCGGCTGTGTTGGCGACCTCTTCCTCCTCCTCTGCCTTCGCCTTGTGCTTCCACCGTACCCCAGCTGTCAGGTGGGAATGCCACCAGCAGTGCATCTAACAGCGTGTGCTTGCACTCGCGCATCTTACGATCACGTTCCAGTGAGAGAATTAAGGACGGTACGTTGTCCTTGTAATGGGGATCCAGCAGGGTGGCCACCCAGTAATCAGCACCAGTTAAAATGTGGGCAACTCGGCGGTCATTGCGGAGACACTGCAGCATGTAATCGCTCATGTGTGCCAGGTTGCCCAGAGGCAACGAAAAGCTGTCCTCTGTTGGAGGTGTATTGTCTGTGTCCTCTATATCCCCCCAGCCACGCACCAGTGATGGCCATGAGCTGGTCTGGGTGCCACCCTGCTGTGAACATGGTTCCTCCTCCTCCATCTCCTCATCCTCTACCTCGTCATCCTCCAGAACTGTGCCCTTGCTGGACAATTGTGTACCTGGCGTTTGTTGGTGCAGGAACCCATCCTCAGAGCCACTTGTGAATGACTGCCCTGAAAGCCTTGGAAATGATCCCTCTTCCTCCTCCTCCTCCTGTGCCACATCCTCTTCCATCATCGCCCTAAGCATTTTTTCAAGGAGGCATAGAACTGGGATAGTAACGCTGAGAACGGCGTCATCGGCACTGCCCATTTTGGTGGAGTACTCGAAACAGCGCAGAAAGGCACACAGGTCTCGCATGGAGGCCCAGTTATTGGTGGTGAAGTGGTGCTGTTCCGCAGAGCTCACACAGTCTGGCCAGCATGTGCAAGGTGGAGTTTCACCTTGTGGGTACGTCACATATGAGGCGGTGAGCGGGAAGGCCGAAGTTACGCTGCAGCGCTGACAGGCGAGCAGCAGCAGCAGGGTGAGAACGCCGAAAGTGCGCACAGACGGCCCGCACTTTCTGCAGCAGCTCTGGCATATCGGGGTAATTTTTCAGGAACCTCTGGACCACCAAGTTCAGCACATGCGCCAGGCAAGGGATGTGCGTCAAACCGGCTAGGCCCAGAGCTGCTACGAGATTTCGCCCATTATCGCACACCACCAGGCCGGGCTTGAGGCTCACTGCCACCAACCACTCATCGGTCTGTTGTTCCATGTCCCTCCACAACTCCTGCGCGGTGTGGGGTTTTTCCCCCAAACAGGAAAGTTTTAAAACTGCCTGCTGTCGTTTACCCCTGGCTGTGCTGAAGTTGTTGGTGAAGGTGTTACGCTGACCGTATGAGGAGGTGGTAGAGGATGAGGAAGCGGAGTGGGAGGGGTTAGCAACAAGAGGCAAACAGAAGCGCCCTGCAATCCTTGGTGGTGGAAGGACATGCGCCAAACTGCTATCTGCCTCAGGCCCAGCCGCCACTGCATTTACCCAGTGTGCTGTTAGGGAGATATAACGTCCCTGACCATGCTTACTGGTCCACGCATCCGTAGTTAGGTGGACCTTGCCACAGATGGCGTTGCGCAGTGCACACCTGATTTTGTCCCCCACTTGGTTGTGCAGGGAACGGATGGCTCGCCTGGAAAAATAGTGGTGGCTGGGCACGACGTACTGTGGGACAGCCAATGCCATCAGGCTTTTAAAACTCTGCGTCTCCACCAGACAGAATGACAGCATTTCAAAGGCGAGGAATTTTGAAATGCTGGCATTCAGGGCCAGGGATAGCGGGTGGCTAGGGGGGTACTTCCTCTTCCGCTCCAGTGTTTGGGAGATAGAGAGCTGAACGCTTCCATGGGACATTGTGGAGATGGTTGGTGACCCAGGTGCTAGTGTTGCTGGCAGATCCTCTGTTTGCGGGTTGGCAGGTGCCACTGTCACTACAGAGGTGGATGAAGAGGCCGAGACTGCATCAGAAGAGGAAGCAGGAGGAGCCAGAGTCCTTTCTTGGTTTTTGAGGTGTCTACTCCACTGCAGCTCGTGTTTTGCACTTAGATGCCTGGTCATGCAGGTTGTGCTCAGGTTGAGAACGTTTATGCCTTGCTTCAGGCTCTGATTGCACAGCGTGCAAACCACTCGTGTCTTGTCATCAGCACATTGTCTGAAGAACTGCCACGCTAGGGAACTCCTTGGACCTGGCTTTGGTGTGCTCGGCCCCTTGCTGCGTTGGGCAGTAGCAGGCGTACTGTCTAGGGGATGGACTCTCCGCTTTTGCACCCTGCTCCCTCTTCTGCTGTGCTGGTGGCTCTGTGCGACCATCGCCTCTTCCTCCGAACTACACAGGTCACCTGCATGACGTTGATTGCATGTGGGGTCGAGGACCTCATTGTCCTCTACATCATCTTCCACCCAGTCTTCACCCCTGCCCTCCTTGTCGGTTCTGCACAATTGCGAAAGCAGCAGCAGTTGGCACCTGTGTTTCTTCATCATCCGAGACGTGCTGCGATGGTCCTCCCATGTACTCATCTTGAAACATAAGTGGTTGGGCATCGGTGCAATCATCAAAAAGCAGAAGAGACTGCTGCCTTACTTGGGGCTCAGACTGCTTGGCTGATTTGCAAGGGGGTGAGGTGAAAGACTGATGGAAATCGGCTGCAGGTGCCAACTCTGATCTTTCAGCAGTAGACTGGGTGGGAGACAATGTGAAGGAAATGGAGGCACTGTCAGCAACCCAATATACTATCGCCTGTACTTGTCCTGGGCCTGGCCTCAACATTCGTAGAGCCGCATTAGGCCCGACCAAATACCGCTGCAGGCTCTGTCGCCTACTCGCACCTGAGGAAAGTGTTTCACTTGTGCGTGTAGCTGGCACAGATCGACCACGTCCTCTCCCTGCAACAGGAGCTCCACCAGCAGCACCACGACCGGGGCCACGTCCCTTCTTTGACGTTCTCATATTTTCCAAATTTAGGATCTTGCCCTAAATGGATGTTTTTGCAATACACCCACAGTATGTAAACGGTGTATCTCACACCTACAGAAATGCAGAAAATGCTATTCCCCAAAAATGTTTTTGCCCTAAAAAAAAAAATTTTTGAATAGCACAATAGAAGAAAAATATATAAAATTGTGTATCTCACACCTGCAGATATGCAGAAAACACTGCAAAATTATTATTTTTTGCACTAAATGTGTGTTTTTGCAATAGCAGAATACACCCAGAGTATGTAAACGGTGTATCTCACACCTACAGAAATGCAGAAAATGCTATTCAAAAAAAATGTTTTTGCCGTAATTTTTTTTCATTTGAATAGCACAATAGAAGAAAAATATATAAATTGTGTATCTAACACCTGCAGATATGCAGAAAACACTGCAAATTTTTTTTTTTTTTGCACTAAATATGTGTTTTTGAAATAGCAGAATACACCCAGAGTATGTAAACGGTGTATCTCAAAACCTACAGAAATGCAGAAAATGCTATTCAAAAAAAATGTTTTTGCCCAAAAAAATTTTTCTTTGAATAGCACAATAGAAGAAAAATATATAAATTGTGTATCTCACACCTGCAGATGAGCAGAAAACACTGCAAATTTTTTTTTTTTTGCCCTAAATGGGTGTTTTTGGAAGAGCAGAATACACCCACAGTATGTACAGGGTGTATCTCACAGTAACATATGCAGTGCTGGTGCACTGAGCTTGCAGATAAAAGTTATATTTTCTCTGGCACTGGGCTCCTGGCAGTGTAAAAAGACTGTGCACTGCAACCCAACTTGGTAAATCTATGTAGATCGCCGAGTTATTAGAATAGATTTCTGATCTGGACTCCTAGATAATTCTCTCTCTCTAAAAGCAGCAACAGGAACCTTGCCCTACACTGTCTATCTTTTCTCTCAGTGCAGTGTAAAAAGCTTGTGCACTGCACCCACACAACTAAATCTTTGTAGATCGCAGACTAATTAGAATATATTTCAGAATCAGGACTGACTCCTATTATCTAATTCTCTCCCTCACAGCAACAGCAGCCAGGAACCTTTCCCTACACTGTCTAAATCAGAGTGACGTGCTGTGTGCCTCTAGCTTATATAGAGGCTGGGTCACATGCTGCACTGGCCAATCACAGCCATGCCATTAGTAGGCATGGCTGTGATGGCTTCTAGGGGCACACCAGTTAAACGAAAGTTGATTGGCTGCCCTGCAGCTTTTAAAAATGCGCCATTACATCGCCGAACACCAGACCCGAACCCGAACATACAGTCAATTGTTCGGGTTCGGGACCCAAAAACCCGGTACGAACCCAAACTTTACAGTTCGGGTTCGCTCAACCCTAGTGAAGAGTGCTGTGTAAAAAACAGGAGGATGTATCTCTAAAAGCTACAATTGTTTTATATATGTGCATACACATCTACTACTTAATGACCTTGTAATTTATTTTTAATGAAATAGTTTCTTGTGTTTTTCTGCCTCCTTGTAACATCCTCCATGAGCTCCCGAACTCCTTCTTTTCTATCTCACTTCTGAGCAGTGTATATTACTTGCAGTCATGGGCATTGTTCTTTGCACACTACAAATCCCAATAGTCCCTAGACCATTTAAGGAGTGAGCAGAAGGGGGCTGTGTGACCATGGAAAACAACCATAGCCACCCTCTAACAGCAAGTTGGATCACATCAGCATAAAGTATTTTGGCGATTTGGAGGGGGTGAGAGCAGTAGAAGATATTCTACATACTTGAATAGATTTAGTGTCACTTTAAGCTAACAGGGCTAAATTAAAAGTACTTTGAGGTGTCTGCAAGCAGATGTGTTAGTCTTGAAACTGATTTGTGTTTTCCTGAGGAGCCCCTTGAATTCTGGACCTAAGCTGTACACAGGGCCTAGAATTTTAGATTTGAGTGTTTTTGGATTTGGATAAAACCACTGCCAGGTTTTTATTGCTGTTACAGGGATTCACTGGTGACAACAGATAACCATTGTCACCAGAAATGAAAGTGATGCCGCGTTCACATGAACGTTTTTAATGTCATTGAATAAAACTGCATTTTTCTCGACGTGATTCTTCTCAAGCCTGCCTTGCCTACACACTATCATGGAAAAAAATGCTCGAGTAAAGCGCGGTGACGTACAACACGTACGACGGCACTATAAAGGGGAAGTTTAATTCGGATGGCGCCACCCTTCATGCTAGTAAAGTTTGTTGAGAGACGATTCACGCTTTTCAGCCTCGTGCTTTTCAGTCCGTTACAGCGTGACGAATGTGCAATCTCCATTACGAACGCTAGTTTTACCAGCGCTCCCATCTCATACTTGATTCTGAGCATGCGCATTTTTTCACGTCGTTAAAGCCTACACACGGCCATTTTACATGACGAGAAAAACGACGAGAAAAATTAGAGCATGTTCCAATTTTTTCATGACCATTTTTCACGTCGTGAAAAATGCTCTGAAGCCCACACACGGTCATTTTTAATGACCATTTTAAAAAATTGCATTTTTCTCGTCATTAAAAATGGTCGTGTGTACGCGGCATTAGGGTAAATCCAAAATTTTTAGTTGCCACCATAAAAGGAAAATCTTCCAATGGGGACATTTTTTACCGTGATTACCCTAAGATGGGATACATTAGACACATTAGAAATATATTGTCTCACTTGATGCGTTCTTGAGTCTTTCCAGTCCTCCTAATAAAACACAGATAGCAAAAAAGACAGTGTGTTCTCCCATACACTACTCTATCCAAATGAAAAAATAATTGCGACTTACTGGAAAATTCAATAAATTTGAGTACATACAGGAGTCAACTCTTAGACCATGGGTTGTGGGCTCCTAGCTACAGGGGATTAGACACTGACAACTCTCTAAAACATGCGCTAGTCACCCCAATCCTTAAAAAGCCCTCACTGGACCCCACCAATCTTAACAACCTATGCCCCATCTCCATACTCCCCTTCTCCAAACTCCTTGAACCACTGGTATACAACCAACTTAGCGACCATCTGACCAAGAATAAACTTCTTGATCCCCTTCAGTCCAGATTCCGCCCTCAACACTCCATGGAAACTGCTCTTCTTAAACTCACAAATGACCTATTAACAGCTAAAACACTATTCTGTACTACACCTCCTGGACCTCTCTGCTGCCTTTGACACAGTGGACCACTCCCTCCTCCTCAAAAAACTCCACTCCTTTGGTCTTTGTGACTGTAATCTTCACTGGTTCTCATCCTACCTTTCCCACTCCACCTTCAGTGTCACTTACAACTCTCAATCTACACTTTCTCCTTGGTTCAGTTGATTGCCACCCATGGCTTACAATACCATTTCTACAAGGATGACACCCAATTCTATCTCTCTACCCTCAGCTTACTCAACTAGTCTCCTCACACATCACCAACTTACTAACAGACATATCAGCCTGGATGTCACATCACTTCCTCAAACTCAAACTCAACTTATCCAAAACAGAGCTCATGATATTTCCTCCCCCATGTGCCTCTTCCTCTGATTTCTCTATCAAAATCAACAGCTCAACTATGAACCTGTCCCCCCATGCCAAGGTCCTAGGTGTAACCCTTGACTCTGAACTATCCTTTCAGCCCCACATCCAATCGCTGTCCAAAGCTTGCCGCCTCAACCTCCGCAACATCTCCAAGATATGTCCGTTCCTAACCAATGACACCAGAAAGCTTCTAATCTAATCTCTGGTCATCTTTCGCCTCAACTACTCTAACTCCTTCCTCATTGGCTTACCTTTAAATAGGCTACCCCACCCCTTTAGTCCACCATGAATTCTGCTTCCAGGTTCATCCACCTTGCAAACCGTTGGTCATCTGCTACCCCTCTCTGTCAATCATTCCATTGGCTGCCACTCAACCAACAGATTAAGTTCAAGATACTAACAACAACTTACAAAGCCATCCACAACTTGGCCCCCAGCTACATCACTAACCTAGTCTCAGAATAACAACCAAATTGTTCTCTTCGTTCCTCCCAATCTCACTTGTCACCTCATCTCATGTTCCCCTCCAGGACTTTTCCCCAGCCTCCCCCATCCTCTGGAATGCTCTACCCCAATCTGTCTGACTATTTCCTACTTTGTCCACTTTCAAGACGATCCCTGAAAACGTATCTCTTTAGAGAAGCCTATCTGGCCCCCACCTAACAATTGTACATTTATTTTCTCCATCAGCACATCCCCCAGAGTTATTACCTCTTGTATCTCTTGACCCTCCCTCTTAGATTGTAAGCTCCAACGAGCAGGGCTCTCTGATTCCTACTGTATTAAAGTAGTTTTACCGTAAATCCCATATAATAATTATAAAAAGAGGGAAGCAGCCAGTAAAAATGTGTAGCAGAGAGAAAAACACAAAGAGAAATGACGGCAACAAAGCTTTTACTCTTAATGACAGAGTGAAATAAAAGACCAGAACTTCTTTGTCCAATGTAGGAAAAATGTTTAAGGTTTTTAAGCAAGTCTGGTGGGCATAGCAATGAGGGGTCTGTCACAAGACCATCTGTACAGTAGAGGAGGCCCATTAAATAGGGAAGTGTGTTAGAGGATAGTGGGGTAGGAACCCCCTTCCCTAAGTAGCCACCTCATAATATTCCTCAAGGGATTTTCAAAAAGAAGATTACCTCATAGGGAAGCTCACGTTTCATGAGGGTGTTCTGCCAACCAGGCTTTAAGCCATAAGGTTCAGTGCATATGCACAGAAAGTAAGGACATTCTGTAGATCTCACGTTCTCCAAGATGACAATAGTCAATTGCAGGGCTGGGCCCACCAAGGCAAAGGAAGATTTCAAACAAGTCTCTTAAAATCCCATAGGATCCTCTAAGAGGGCAACTTCTGATAGCGGGGTAAAAAAAAACTGCCAATTTTAAATAGGTTATAATAATATTAACTATAAGGAGTAAGTGAAACCATAATATGGCAAAAAACAATTGTAGATTACCCCATAACTTGTGCCTTACCGTTGCTGTCCTTAGCATTGCCATATGTCTTGTAGGATAAGGAATATAGTTTAGTATCTACTACATATCCAAGTAATAAAACTATATAAAATAATAAAGTCTCTTTAAATGTAAATATCAGCAAAACATGATAAAGTAAATAATTAACAATATTTATCAACAACGAATGACAATATCATCAGAAATCATAAAAAATTCATAAGTATGTGAAAAAGTCCAAATCCACATATGATCATCCAAAGTGCTCAAGCATTTCTCAATTCCAATAACTTGCAGAGAGGAAGAGTCCTTATTGTAGAATTGATCCTTATTGGAATTGAGAAATACACTCCCCACTGGCGAGGCAGCAATTTAAAAAAGGCAGATTTTTTACTTAAATTTTTTTTAACCATGGGGGTCTCAATGTGGAGTGGGATGTCAATTCCTGTATTAATAACAGGTAAGCTGTCTGCTGTATTTTTGATGATCCGTAGTAATTTTTTAGTTTTGTGTTAAAATCATTTTTATTATTTTAGGTTTAATATTTTTTTCATTGTTTTTATACATTTTTTCTTCCTATTTTTTTATTCATATTATATGAACTCTAATAAAGTAATATGGATATGAATTCAAACTGTATATGTGGTACCAATTGCAGTCCATATATGGAGCCACTAGATAGTGCTTTTCGGTACATGCCCTTATATTAAATTTGGGTGGCAGATTGTTTTAATATTTTTTGATGTTTTTTGTTTACTATTACCGGTAATTCTTGCTAGAGGGCCGCAACTTTTTTGTAGGTACTGTGTGGAGTTATTGGACTCCCTGGCGTTATTGGCAGCCTCCCTCGGACCACATGTTGGAATTGCATTTGTTTCCGTTGTCACTTGCACCAGATGTAGCGAGCTAGTAACGTCCCAGATTAGTCTCCTATCTCAGAGGACACCTACTATGGAGAAACGCGTGGGCATTGTGAGATCTATGAGGTCATTACACACAGGCCCCTGGCCGTGCAGATTGGACCGTTTTAACTACTTGCTTTTTTCCTTCTACATGTGTTGTTCATAATTACTGCACTACAAGGCTTCTTCCTTGCTGCTTTTAACTGATGCCTGTGTTGGAGTGAGTTTGTTGGCTCGTGGTCTCGTCTGCATATTCTAACTGTGGGGACACCACTGCTGTATCCGGGTGACGGGGTCACAAACACAACTAGAAGTCTGATGGCGAGAGCATCGCTCCTCCTTTGGATAAAAAGCGCTTGTGATCTGTTATTAATGAGATCATTCCTGTCTGATAAGAGGCTTAACCTTTTGAACACTGGAGCACGAGTTTGTTTACATTTGAACACGTTGAAGCATTGGATGATCATATGTGGATTTGGACTTTTTCACATGGTTATGAATTTTTTATGAGTTTTGATGATATTCAAGTCATTCATTATTTGATAAAATATATTGCTTTTCCACTTTATCACATGTTTTGCTGATATTTAAATTTTAAGAGTTTGATTTTGGGTCCGGTATTCAGGATTTTTTTTTATTTAGGTGCAAGTCATAAGTGATTTACGCATATAAAACCAAGTGCGAGGTGCTTTTATATACAGTAAATCCAGGTAATAATTTAAGATATGTGTAGCCAAGGAACTGGTATGTAAATGTACAGGGAAACTATGGCCCTGAACCTGCATAGCACCAGTTGCTAATTCACTTGTTGCACCACATACCAGGGGGAGTGCCAAACACAGGCTTTTACGAAGTGGTACTCAACCTCAGTCCTCAAGTACCCGCAACAGGCCATGTTTTCAGGTTTTCCTTTAACTTGCACAGGTGCTTTAAATCAAAGTCAATGGCTTGGTATTTTGGACAGCTATTTTATCCAAGAGAAATTCACAAAACATGGCATGTTGGGGGTACTTGAGGACTGAGGTTGAGAACCACTGCTCTAGCACCTTACAGGATGGCTCCACTGTTGTGGGGTCCAGGTACAGTTCCCAAGAAGTACATCAGCATAATTGCTGAGCCATAAGGCAATAAGCAGTCAGATCTTGACTGAAGTGTCAGTTGAATAAAGGAGGAAAATTGGTGAAAAATGGAAAGACCTAAAGACACTAGCAAAAAAAATGGATTCTTATAGAGTGAGCAGGATTTTATTGTTATACTAGGTAGTTTACAGCAAAGCTTTTGCCAGTGTCCAATCACCTGAAGGTAGCACCATATAATCCATTATCTAAGAATGAACTCTATTATCCTGTACGATAAAAAATAAAAAGTTTTAGGTTTAGACATCTACCCTTCCTATTGTAAAGGTTTATTTTAACGAGCCAACTGACACACTAGTGCCTGACAGCTAAATGACATGGACATGGCCGCACTTTGGCACAGTTGTTGTCTTTGGTACTTAAAGTGAAGCAAACTTGGTCTTCAAACCGTACATCATTATCTAGAACACAAACCATGATCTCAGAATGAACTCCATCTAGTTCAACCAACAAAAAAAAAAAAAAACTAGAAAACCTTCATACACACAATCCTATAACCACCCAATAGAGCATGGTCCAATTTGCTCCAGTGGGGAAAAATGCATTGGTGTGAACTGAAGCAATAGGATATAAAGAAAATTGCTGTGAAATGAATGGTGAGTGACGACACCCACAGACTGAAGCCTCGTACACACGGCTGAGAATCTCGTCATAAAAAACACGTCGTTTTTTTCGACGAGATCCTTGGACAAGAAACTTGTCCCGGCCGAGTGTACACACGCTCATTTCAAAGAACCCGCGGTTCTTTGAATGGAGCGTACGCGGTGACGTCATCGAATACGACGAGCATGCGCTCGTCAAATTCGATGCCGTCGCCGCCATCTTGGTTCACCCTACCTGTGCCTAGGAAGCTACCGCGCATGCGTCGAAGTCATTTCGAGCATGCGCGGGCTTCCCGGCGAACAGGTAAGTGTACACACACACACAATTTTCTCGTCGAGAAACAGGCTGACGAGAATCTCGACGAGAAAATAGAGAGCAGGTTCTCTATTTTCTCGTCGCTTTTCTTGACGAGAAACCATACACACGAACAAATTTCTCGGCAAGAAATCTCTGCCAGCAAGTTTCTTGCTGGTTTTTGCCGAAAAAACTCAGTCGTGTGTACGAGGCTTGACTCAGACAGCTCAGTGTGGGATCGGGTCGGATCCGCTTCAAAAAAGGTATTGTATACTGATTTATTTTCTTTACAAGGCTAGATAGGTTAGTGTTAGATCGCGGATGTCTGTAGATGCAGGGATTTTGGTGTTAGGGTGGACTCATCCTTAAAGGTTCCTGCCCCATTAAAATGGAACAGAAAAAACTGTAATTTGTTGTGTGCACCACATTAGGGAAGCTGATATACCCATTTCAGGTCTCTCTGCTCCACCCAAGACAATTTCTATTTCAGCGTGAAATAGAAACTGGCAGGCTGTCCTAAAAAACAAAAGAAAAAAAAAAAACTTCTAAATATGGGCACCATGGAGAGACTCTCAGGATACTAGCGATTCTGTGCTTCACTTAGTCACTTGACCCTCTCCCCTCCCCCTTTGTATACAAACCTACTTTGATGACTTAAGATTTCCTGGCAAAAATTGTAACATGGATGAGCACCAGTTACTGTACAATAATGTGCTATATGTAGTTATGTACCCCGTAAGCTTATGGGTAATAGTGTTGGTTTGTTTGTATTGTTTGGCTATCATTGCAATTTACTGTCGCTTACTACTGTGTGGATTTATCTATAGTCAATACTAGGCAATGATATGGATATATTTTAATGTTTATTGTACGCTTGATATACCAAATTTTTAGAATAAAGAGTTTAAAAAAAAAAAAAAGAAAAAAGGAGTATATAAAATCTGGTGCACAGTTTACTCCGCAGGAAGCTCACATCCCTCTCCCTGCTCATGCAGAAATTGCACTGCACAAGCTAAGTCTACGGTGTAATTGACCCTTCCCATTCCTTCATCCCGCACCCAGCTGAGCAGGAAAGGGAGGGGAATCGGAACATGCAACTCCAGCTGAATTTGTCTGTGCTGTAACATAGCATAGAACAGGGAGCAAATTGCTTCTAATTACAAAGGGACTTATGCAGCATCTGCTCAGTTTTCTAGGCTTAGAAGAGTACTGCTGGCATAAAACATGCGCCACTCAAATTCCCATATCTCTACCTATATATCTTTAGCTAGATAGATTAGATTTAAGTCAAGACAAGTTAAATCACTAGTAAAAAGGCTTGATTTAAATCATAATTTTTAAAAGGGAAATTGTCATCTCTGACCCGCTGTTGACTCACTGACAGTCCCATTCTTTTTAATGGGACGGCTGGTGATGCAGCAGTGACACAACAAGGTAAGGGATGTGACGGCAGCAGGTGAATGGATGCCCAGTAACAGGCGCTGCCATGATGTATCTGAAATGACAGGTGATCTTTAAGTGTAAGGACTTATTCTTGCTGGTAGTTAGAATCTTTAATATTTGCAAACAAAATTAAGGTTTCCTATTTGAAAAAATAAGCTGTCAGGTTAGTAAATATTCCCAAACTGGGTCTATTTTATAGCCTGCTGTCTTTTTTGCTCCTCAAGGGAGGAGTAAAGCACTTCGAGCTATGTGCAGAAAGATCACAAAGTTTTTAAGCTGCTTAAATGGCTTCACTTAAAACTTTACTGCTTGCCCTTCCTCCTCACACAGCCTGGTACAAATCCATTTCTCTTCAAACAATAATACAGTTTGTAGTGTACATAGATTTGCAAAACAATGGAATATTCCTGAACTTTGTTTTATCTCATGGTTACTGTGAAATTGTGCGAATGCATCAATGCAGTGCATGTTATTTCAGCTTGCAGAGCTTGGATTCATTGAATGAGTTTACCAAAAATGTAAATATTGCAGAATATACAGCCGCATACTACATAACTAAGCCCCCTTTTCATGCTGGATAAGCAAAATTATTATTGTATGTTAAATAGAAACTCTTTAGATAGATTTTTTACTCCAAAAGGCATTTTATTAAAAAAAAAATCAGATTTGAATCAAAAAATCCAATTTAACCTAAATGAATCAGATTGAAATAATTAAAAAAATCTGGATAGATAATGTGTATATATCTATATACACACACATACATACATCAGTGATAAGTTCTTTCTTACTACAGAAAAAGCTGCTAATTGTTGTGAAAAAAACTGTTTGGTTTATAATGGTTTTTATTAATAAAACACACAAGACTTCATTGTTATTATTAAATGTGTTTTATTGAAACTAATACAGTCAATTTGAAATCAATACAAAATGTGTATTTACAATTCTGTACAAAAAACAAATGCATAAAAAAAGAAGGCAATTTAAAAGTATATGCTAAAAAAAATTGGCAAACAGTACAAAATGCTAGAAAAACAAGGCATGGAAGCAAAAATGCAACAATACTTAGCTACACAGTTCTGTTCCCAAGGCATACTAGGAGGTTATAAACAAATACATGACCATATGAAAAAACATATTTAAAAGAATTCAGTCACTAAGCAGAACACCTGTGTGAGAAGTTTGTATCAAGCTGCCATTTTCTGACCCCTGAGCTGCATAACCGTTTCAGGGCAGTGAGATTACTTTCAGTGATGCAGAATAGATTCAGTTTTACAGGTACAAACTAGTCTGTGGCACGAGTTGAGAACAGATGCATCATCAAAAGCTTGTGCAGAACATTTTTAAAAAGCTGACTCAAACCAGCCTAATATGCCAGTCTAATCATTTCAGATGCTGCATGTTTTAGTCATGTGAGAGCAACCCATTCTGTGCATGACTCAGAGAGCAGCTCATGTCATAAGCAGATGAAATCGACCCCTTGAAATGACTAGCAAAGAAAAAAATAAAAATACTGCATTCGGATAAATGTATAATATTAATAGCATACAGGGTATGAATTTTTTTTCTCATATCTTCATTTATATTTTTCTTTATGTTTATATGCTAAATGAGCGAAAACACTGGCAGTTGTGATTCAGCAGCTGCAGAACCAGTTAGGGCTCATGCACACTGTTCCTTTTTTTTTGGTTGCTCCTAGGTTTTTTTTCCCTGCCTCTAAATGCCCCTGCAAGTGAACCTCTGTGTTCATGCACCATTAGGCTTTTAAAAGAGTTTAGAGGCAGAAAAAAAAAAAAAAAATACCCACAGCCAGTGCCAGTCCAGGAACAGCAGAGTTTTGTTAGAAAAAATGCTTGACACGCCTAAATGTACTTAAAGCGGAAGTAAACCCATACATTTAACATTAAGCATGTGCCAGAAATGTAACACTCCCATTGGTTGTGCTCTCAACCCAACTGTGAAACCATCCAATGGCTGGTGTCATAACTGATCACATGTGCAGCATCATGGCAGTTGTAGATTAAACAGAGGCAAAGATTGAAGCTTCCTTGGCTGTAAATGATAGGAGGGTTTACTTACACTTTAAGTCAGGGCTTGACAAATTTGCTTGGAATCTAGGAGCCAGCTAAAAAAGTTAGGAGCCAGGAACACGCCCCGTCCCGCCGAGCTCGCGCGCAGAAGCGAACGCATATGTGAGTAGCACCCGCATATGAAAGCAGTGTTAAAACCACACATGTGAGGTATCGCCGAGATTGGTAGAGCGAGAGCAATAATTCTAGCCCTAGACCTCCTCTAACTCAAAACATGCAACCTGTAGAATTTTTTAAACGTCGCCTATGGAGATTTTAAAGGGTAAAAGTTTGTCGCCATTCCACGAGCGGACGCAACTTTGAAGAGTGACATGTTGAGTATCAATTTACTTGGCGTAACATTATCTTTCACAATATAAAAAAAATTGGGCCAACTTTACTGTTGTCTTATTTTTTAATTAAACAAAGTTAATTTTTTCCAAAAAAAGTGCGCTTGTAAGACCGTTGCGCAAATACGGTGTGACAGAAAGTATTGCAACGACCGCCATTTTATTCTCTAGGGTGTTAGAATAAAAAATATATATAATGTTAGTGGGTTCAAACTGGAAGGAAGGAGATGGCAGTGAAAACAGACAGGGGAAGCTCCATTAGCATTGCTGGTTGTCTTGTCATACCAACGGCCACCACAAGATGGCACCAGATGATAGAAGGAAGCATAGGTCTGCAGAAGGCCGCAAAGCCGCGGCCTCAATTACCGGCTGGCGCAGCCCGATGCGGGCGCACAGAGACACAGGATACCCCAGCTGTGCCGCTCCAGGTCGCTAATTCTATTCGCAATTGCGACCTGGCGACCGGGGTTTGTCTAACCCTGCTTTAACCACTTAAGCCCCGGACCATTTGGTAGCTAGAGGACCAGAGGTGAATTCAGAATTTTGCACTGCGCTGCTTTAACTGTAAATTGTGCGGACATGCAATGTTGTACCCAAACTAAATTTGCGTCCTTTTCTTCCCACAAATAGAGCTTTCTTTTAATGGTATTTGATTGCCTCTGCGATTTTTATTTTTTGCGATATAAACGGGGAAAAAGAACGAAAATTTTGAAAAAAAATGATATTTTCTACTTTTTGTTATAAGAAAAATCGAATAAACTCAATTGTAGTCATACATTTAGGCCAAAATGTATTCAGCCACATGTTTTTAGTAAAAAAAATGTCAATAAGCGTATATTTATTGGTTTGCGCAAAAGTTATAGAGTTTACAAACTAGGGTACATTTTCTGAAATTTACACAGCTTTAAATTTATGACTGCCTATCTCATTTCTTGAGGTGCTAAAATGACAGGGCAGTACAAAACCCCCCCAAATGACCCCATTTTGGAAAGTAGACACCCCAAGGAAATTGCTGAGAGGCATGTTGAGCCCATTGAATTTTTTATTTTTTTGTCCCAAGTGATTGAATAATGACTAAAAAAAAAAAAAAAAAAAAAAATTACAAAAAGTTGTCACTAAATGATATATTGCTCACACATGCCATGGTTATATGTGGAATTTCACCCCAAAATACATTTTGCTGCTTCTCCTGAGTACGGGGATACCACATGTGTGGGACTTTTTGGGAGCCTAGCCGCGTACGGGACCCCGGAAACCAAGCACCGCCTTCAGGATTTCTAAGGGCGCAAATTTTTGATTTCACTCCTCACTACCTATCACAGTTTCGACGGCCATAAAATGCCAAAATAGCACAAAACCCCCCCAAATGACCCCATTTTAGAAAGTAGACACCCCAAGGAAATTGCTGAGAGGCCTGTTGAGCCCATTGAATATAATTTTTTTTGTCCCAAGTGATTGAATAATGACTAAAAAAAATAAAAATTAAAAAAATTACAAAAAGTTGTCACTAAATGATATATTGCTCACACATGCCATGGTTATATGTGGAATTACACCCCAAAATACATTTTTCTGCTTCTCCTGAGTACGGGGATACCACATGTGTGGGACTTTTTAGGAGCCTAGCCGCGTACGGGACCCCGAAAACCAAGCACCGCCTTCAGGATTTCTAGGCACAAATTTTTGATTTCACTACTCACTACCTATCACAGTTTCGAAGGCCATAAAATGCCAAAATTGCACAAAACCCCCCCAAATGACCCCATTTTGGAATATAGACACCCCAAGCTATTTGCTGAGAGGAATGGTGAGTATTTTACAGCTCTCATTTGTTTTTGAAAATGAAGAAAGAAAATCTATATATATATACATATTTTTTTTTTTTTTCAATTTTCAAAACTTTGTGACAAAAAGCGAGATCTGCAAAATACTCACAATACCTCTCAGCAAATAGCTTGGGGTGTCTACTTTCCAAAATGGGGTCATTTGGGGGGGTTTTGTGCTATCTGGGCATTCCATGGCCTCCGAAACTGTGATAGGCAGTGAGAAGTGAAATCAAAAATTTACACCCTTAGAAAGCCTGAAGGCGGTGCTTGGTTTTTGGGGTCCCGTACATGGCTAGGCTCCCAAAAAGTCTCACACATGTGGTATCCCCGTACTCAGGAGAAGCAACAGAATGTATTTTGGGGTGTAATTCCACATATGCCCATGGCATGTTTGAGCAATATATCATTTAGTGACAACTTTGTGCAAAAAAAAAAAAAATTGTCGTTTTTCCGCAACTTGTGTCAACATATAAAATATTCCATGGACTCGACATGCCTCTCAGTATATAGCTTGGGGTGTCTACTTTCCAAAATGGGGTCATTTGGGGGGGTTTTGAACTGTTCTGGCATTTTATACACAACATTAGGAAGCTTACATCCACTCTTCTAACCACTTGAAGACAAAGCCCTTTTTGACACTTTTTGTTTACATGAAAACATTTTTTTTTTTTTGCAAGAAAATTATGTTGAACCCCCAAACATTATATATATTTTTAAAGCAAAGGCCCTACAGATTAAAATGGTGGGTGTTGCATTTTTTTTTTCTACACAGTATTTGCGCAGCGATTTTTCAAACGCATTTTTTGGGTTAAAAAATACACTTTTTTTAATTTTAATGCACTAAAACACACTATATTGCCCAAATGTTTGATGAAATAAAAAAGATGATGTTAGGCCGAGTACATAGATACCAAACACGACATGCTTTAAAATTTCGCACAAACGCGCATTGGCGACAAACTACATACATTTTTAAAAGCCTTTAAAAGCCTTTACAGGTTACCCCAGTAGATTTACAGAGGAGGTATACTGCTAAAATGATTGCCCTCGATCTGACCTTCGCGGTGATACCTCACATGCATGGTGCAATTGCTGTTTACATATGACGCCAGACCGACGCTTGCGTTCGCCATTGGGCAAGAGCAGGGCAGGACAGGGGTGCTTTTTTTTTTTTTATTATTATTAATTTTGCTTTTTTCTTTTATTTTTAAATTGTTCCTTCCAAGTATTTTTTTTTTAATCATTTTTATTGTTATCTCAGGGAATGTAAATATCCCCTATGATAGCAATAGGTAGTGACAGGTACTCTTTTTTTGAAAAAACTGGGGTCTTCTAGGCCCTAGATTTTTCCTCTGCCCTCAAAGCATCTGACCACACCAAGATCGGTGTGATAAAATGCTTTCCCAATTTCCCAATGGCGCTTTTTATATCCGGGGGGGGGGGGCATTCCCTCCCACTGCTTGTAAAAGCAGTCCAGAGGCTAATTAGCCGCTAGGATTGCTTTTACATGAAAGCCGGCTGCAGGCTGAAAAGAATGATACCAAGATGATACCTAAACCCGCAGGCATCATTCTGGTATAAACATTCAAAGTCCAGCAACATACCAGTACGTTGCTGGTCCTTGTTGGACATGTATTGTAATCTTTTGATTTCATGCAGCCAGTTGGCTGAACGAAAAAAGAGATTGATCGGTGGGTATGCCCACCATTAGAATACCGCCCTTCATCCACCCACTTCCAATGATGGGCATACACGCACCATTTATATATGCCGAAGCATGGGGGCATCCTCCCGCAAAAAAGTTATGCCGCACACACATGGTCGGACTTTTCCACGGGCAAGCCTCCGTCGGAATTTCAACCGTATGTACGCGGCATTAGGAGCAAAATCACTCCTCCGCCCCTGCTGCCCCAATGCTTCGGCATATTTGCTTTTTTTTTTTTAACTGTGGTGGTGAAATCACCTCCTACAGCACTGGAGTCGCAGGGATCAGGCCTGTCTCTGCGAACGCTGCAGTTATGTGTGTTTTTGTTTTGTAAGTGACAGTGATCGATCGATACTGCACTTGGGTGGCCTGGGCTGGACGGAGGGGCAAAACGCAGGTGCTAGCAGGTATCTGGGCTGATTCCGCTAACACTGCGTTTTTGGGAACCCTAAACTGCTGGGGACGCTAGTATAGATCTGATCAGATCAGATATTGATCTGTTCAGATACTATACCACTAAGGGGGGTGTATGCTTCACGCGTGGGTGTTAGCGTTACTGGCACTAACCTGACGCTGCCTGGGGTGTGACTCAGACCCTCTCTGACGCTAAAACCTAATTGATATCACCCGCCGGGCGATCAGGGGGTTAAACCTTTATTGGGTTATATACACGGCGGGTGCCCTGACACTATAAAAAGCAAACTAACTAACCAGCGTCACCCGTAACACTTATATGGTGATCACTGGTGAAAGGGTTAACTAGGGGCAATCAGGGGGTTAAAACCTTTATTAGATAATATATGGGGGTACCTGACGCTATAAAAACCTGCGGCGAACCTAAAAAAAATTACCAGCTACCGATCTGCATCACCGACACTAAGACAGCGTTTAGAAAAACGATTGCTTAGCGACAGTGGTGATGGGGGTGAAAGGGTTACCTGGGGGGGGGGGGGGGCGATCAAGGGGGTTAAACCTTTATTAGATAATATATTGGGGTACCTGACGCTATAAAAACCTGCGGCGAACCTAAAAAAAAATACTGGCTACGATCTGCATCACCGACACTAAGACAGCGTTTAGAAAAACAATTGCTTAGCGACAGTGGTGATAGGGGGTGAAAGGGTTACCTGGGGGGCGATCAAGGGGGTTAAACCTTTATTAGATAATATATTGGGGTACCTGACGCTATAAAAACATGCGGCGAACCTAAAAAAAAATACTGGCTACGATCTGCATCACCGACACTAAGACAGCGTTTAGAAAAACAATTGCTTAGCGACAGTGGTGATAGGGGGTGAAAGGGTTACCTGGGGGGCGATCAAGGGGGTTAAACCTTTATTAGATAATATATTGGGGTACCTGACGCTATAAAAACCTGCGGCGAACCTAAAAAAAATTACCGGCTACCGATCTGCATCACAGACACTAAGACAGCGTTTAGAAAAACGATCGCTTGGTGATAGGGGGTGAAAGGGTTACCTGGGGGGCGATCAAGGGGGTTAAACCTTTATTAGATAATATATTGGGGTACCGGACGCTATAAAAACCTGCGGCGAACCTAAAAAAAATTACTGGCTGCCGATCGGCATCACTGACGCTAAGACAGCGATCAGAAAAATGATCGCTAAGCGACAGTGGTGATAGGGGGTGAAAGGGTTATCTGGGGGGTGATCAGGGGGTTAAACCTTTATTAGGGGGGGGGGTTAGGGGGCTACACTGGACCTAAGACTAAACTTTGGTGACACTTTTACAGTCACAAATGTCACTGATTGCAGTGATCACTAAATAAATGGTCACTGCAATCAGTGACACTGTGACTGGGGGCTGGGGGGGTGATCTGGGGGGTGATCTGGGGTGTCTGGGGGGGCGATTTATGTCCCTATGTGTCCTGGTGTCAGTGTAGTGTTGTGTGCACTGACCTGATATCTTCTCTTGTACGGCGCTCGGTATATGTGAGCGCCGCACCAGAGATGACATCACTTCCTCCTGCTCCCTCTGTCTGACACAGACAGAGGGGGCATTTCCATTCGCCGGGAGCGATCACGAGGGGGTGGCCAGAAACGAATGGCTGCCCCCTCATCCCGGAACGCTCCCGGACACTTAGCCACCGCTCACTGTATAGGAGGGGGGTCCGATTGGACCCCCCAACTGTACAAAGGCAATCACGTACACTCTACGTGATTGTGCCTGTCGGTGCCATTCTGCCGACGTATATATACAGTGAGCGGTCGTTAAGTGGTTAAGTGTTGGGCACATTTATCGCTTGAGCGTTCAATGGCCAGAATAAATCATTATTCTAGCCAATAAAATTAATTAACACCCAAGCGCTTGATGCACATAAATGCGTTGCATGAGTTTACAAGCGTCTTTTCTGCCCAAACTCTGCTGCTCGGAGGAAAGGCGTTTAGGAGAGTAAGCAAAATGTCCAGTGTGCATGAGGCCTTAATCCTAGTACATACTACGCCAACTGACAGCTAAGGTCAGAGCCACTGTACTAACAATTCGATGTTGGTACAGCAATCTTCCCTGCTGTGCTATTGTGTCCTGACAGAGGGAAGGCCCCCAGCCAGAACACTCCGGTCAGCGCTCTCAGTCATTGGTTGAGACAACTGATCAGGGAGCTGGTTGGAAGACCTTTTTCGGTCATGATCCTTTGACAGAAGCCAATCCAACGGCCAGCTTTTGTACATACGGGCCCAACATCGGCCGGTTTCTATTGAACCGGCCGATGCCTTCCGACATTCGGCCCGTGGGAACTAAATCTGAAGACACTTATGAAATAAAATTAATTTAAAAAAACGGAATGCCATCACTATATACCATAATAACATACAGTTATCAAAGTATATATTAGCAAAGTAAAGGGTGGAGGGGGCAGCATTTTTTTTTTTTAAATTAGTGTTTTTTATAGGCAAGAGTAAAGCAGAGGGGAGTTTTTTTTTTTTCGCTAAAACCAGTGGATTAAAGTAAAAAAAAAAAAAAATTACAGATGCCCGCATCCACACAAGCGATGTCAATGCAGGGATCTCCCCTATTGTATTCGGACAGCGGGGACTACGCCCCATCAGGACACACCGATCAGTGCTGCCACCACTGGCTGCATGCACTGATCAAATGCTGATTTTTCCAGCAGGACAGTTCAACAGAAGCCAGCCATTAGGCAAACCAGTCCTTGGGACAAAAGCATGGGAAGAGAGTTTCCAGGTGACCAAGTCCTCTGCACATCAAAATGTCCAGTCCCAGCCTGTCCGACGTGGCTTCTGTCATGAGACTTTTACAGACTAGTGGGAGAAGGAATTTATTTACAGTATCTATAAGACCTAGCTACTCCCAAGTGATGGGTTGGTTCCAGCTCCAGGATCTATCTGAACCTTGGAGAGCCTGAACATTGTGATAAACATAGGTTTATGAAGTCTGTGTCAACTGTTTCCTCAATAAGAGTTCATCAAGGTATCTCAGAATGGGGATACCTTGAGAGCCAGCACCTTGGTAAACACTTGAAGTGCAGAGAACAGCCCAAAGGGAAGGGCAGCAAAGTAGTGTTTAATGCCAACAGCAAACACACAGGAACGTTGATGTTCCGGAAAAATGGGGGCATGTAGGCATTCTTGATGTTCACTGAGGTCAGAAAGTCTATTGGAAGGAGGTAGACAATACCTGACCAGGTAGATTCTATAGAGATTTTTTTTTTACAAGAAAAGTGTTGAGTGCTTTCAGACCCAAAATGGGGATAAAGACACCTTTTGCTTCGGGAATGGTAAACAAGTTGGAATAGAAACCTTCATTGCTTCAGAATGGGAACAATAACTCATTGGAAAAGGAGTTTTGCCGGGGCAGCAAGAAGGAGGTTAGGAGACCTTTTGTAGGTAGCAGCAAGTAGAACTGATCTTTGAACCCTTGTGGGGAGCCAGTGGTGCTTCAACTAAGACCAAAGAATGGAAGCAGAAAAAACACAGGTACACCAATATGTTAGACACGACACATTAAAAAAAGTCTTGCACGTTCCACATGCATTGGTGTCTCAGCACTGTATTCTCAGCTGTCCCCCATAGGGGATACACCAGAAATTGAACAGTACACGCCCAGGCGCTTGGACGGAGTAAAAACGGGTACAGTTTCAGTCTCAGAGTGCTTGCGACACTGGAATATCATAACACTGGACAACAAAGGTTTTTCTTCCTGAACACCTTTTCGTGGATCTCTTAGATTTTAACCTAACTTTAACCTATCACATACCGTTTTATAGAAATCTTCAGTTTTTGCAATTGCTTGACATATATATTTTAAGTTTACTAGTTTTCGCTTGCGTTATAGGATGCTTTATGTAGCTTATGAATGTCCTGGCATACTGAATACCATTTGTGGAGATAGTACAGTTTGGGAATGCTTAGGCTGGATATATGTTGCTTGGAAAAAAGGGATTTTTATAACAGCTTACCTGTAAAATCCTTTTCTTGGAGTACATCACGGGACACAGAGCGACATAGTCATTACTATGTGGGATTATATAGATTACCTTCAGGTGCTGGCACTGGCAACTTCCAAACAGGAAGTACCCTCCCCTATATAAGCCCCTCCCATCCGGGAGTACCTCAGTTTTGTAGCAAAGCAATACGTGTCCCCAAAAAGAGGGGTGGGAGCTCTGTGTCCCGTGATGTACTCCAAGAAAAGGATTTTACAGGTAAGCTGTTATAAAAATCCCTTTTTCTTTTTCGTACATCACGGGACACAGAGCGACATAGTCATTACTATGTGGGACGTCCCAAAGCAATGCCAAATGAGGGGGGGGATACACCATACATAAGCTGGGCGCCATCAGACATGAGGATCTTTTGCGGCCTGCAACACACTGCGCCCAAAGGCGATATCCTCCTGACTTCTAACGTCCACCTGGTAGAACCTAGTAAACGTGTGTACTGAAGACCATGTTGCGGCCTTACAGATTTGAGCCAGGGAGGCCTGGTGATGCGCTGCCCATGAAGTTCCAACTGCTCTCGTGGAGTGCGCCCTAACTTTGAACGGAGGCGGTCTCTTTTTCAAGCCATAGGCTTGCATTATGACCTGTCGAATCCACTTGGCTAAAGTAGATTTTGACGCTGCCTGACCCTTTCTGGGGCCTTCCGGCAGAATAAACAAAGTATCCGTTCTACGAATCTGAGCAGTGGCTTTTAGATGAGCTTTAACTGCTCTTACTACATCCAAGGAATGTAATAACTTTTCCTCTACCGAGCTCGGTTTGGGGAAAAAAGAAGGAAGAACCACATCTTGGTTCAAATGAAACCTCGATACCACCTTAGGAAGAAAGGCTGGATGAGGACGTAACACTACTCTGTCCTTATAAATGACTAGATATGGCTCTTTACAGGACATGGCGGCTAATTCCGACACTCTTCTAGCCGAACATATGGCTACTAAAAAAAAATCAATTTCCTGGTGAGTAGAACCAAGGAAATGTGCCGCAGAGGTTCAAATGGCTGCTTTTGCAGAACCGATAGAACCAAATTTAGATCCCATGGGCCTATGGGAGCTTTAACCGATGGAATAATACGAGTCACCCCTTGTACAAAGGATTTGACAAGTGAATGCATAGCCAGGCGCCTTTGAAATAGTATTGACAAGGCCGAAACCTGACCCTTGATAGTACTTAAGGCAAACTTCCTGTCTACAGCCCACTGCAGGAAGTCCAGAATTCTGCCTATAACGTACGTGGATGCCATTTTCTGGCCTCGCACCAGGCGATGTACGCCTTCCAAACTCTATAGTAGATCTGCCTGGATACAGGCTTCCTGGCATTGATTATAGTAGATACCACAGAGTTAGAGAGACCTCTCTTTTTTAGGATGTGGGATTCAATAGCCAGGCCGTTAAACCTAGAGTTAGTAAGGAAGGGTGGTATATCGGTCCTTGCGAAAGCAGGTCCGGACGACGTGGAAGGGTCCAAGGACTCCCCACAGACATTTTTACAATCTCCGCGTACCAGGCCCTTCGGGGCCACGCTGGAGCCACCAGGATCACTGGCTTCTTTTCCAACCTGACTCTGCGAAGGAGTTGAGGCAACAATTGTAGCGGAGGGAAAGCATATATCAGTTTGAACTGATCCCAAGGGAACACCAGAGCATCCGAGCCGCAAGCGAGGGGATCCCTTGTCCGGGAGACAAATCTGTCCACCTTTGCGTTGAATCTGGATGCTAGTAGATCTACATCCGGTGTTCCCCACCGCTGACATATTGCTCGGAAGACCTCGGGATGAAGGGACCATGCCCCTGGGCATAACTGTTGGCGACTCAGAAAGTCCGCCTTCCAATTCTCCACCCCTGGAATGAAGACAGCTGATATGCATGGGACATGCTTTTCTGCCCATTCCAGGATGTGACTTGCTTCCCTCTGGGCTGCACGACTCCTGGTGCCCCCTTGATGATTGATATATGCCACTGCCGTGGCATTGTCTGATTGAATTCTGACAGGGGACCCTAGGAGTTTGGATGTCCATGCTACTAGGGCATACCGGGCTGCTCGTATCTCTAAGAGATTGATGGGCAGGGTCTTTTCTGTATCTGACCATCTGCCCTGGAGAGACCATTGCTCCAGTACTGCCCCCCAGCCTATAAGGCTGGCATCTGTAGTGACCACCTTCCAGGAAATCGGACTGAAGGATTTTCCCTTCTGGAGATTCTGGGGGACCAACCACCAGCAAAGACTCTTCTGAACGGAAGGGGATAAGGACATCGGGAAGTCTAGAACCTGAACCTTTCTGTTCCAGGCTGACAGTATGGCCCTCTGCAAATTCCTTGAGTGGAATTGGGCGTATGGCACAGCTTCGAATGATGCTACCATCTTTCCCAGCAGCCTCATGCACAGGCGTATGGACGGCTGTCTTTTTGCACAAAGTAGGCGGAACAAGTCCCTCAAAGAGGATACTTTGTCTTGAGGTAGGAAAATCTTCCTCTGGTCTGAATCCAGCCGTAGCCCTAAGTACAACAGACTTTTGACTGGCTGTAGGGCTGACTTGTCCAGGTTGATGATCCAACCGTGAGATTCTAGATACCTGATCGTATCGAGAATTACCACCTCTAGTTTGGCAACTGAGTGGTCCATCAACAACAGGTCGTCTAGGTATGCCATTATCGTTACACCTCGTGTTCTTAGATCGGCCACCAGTGGGGCCAGAATTTTTGTGAACACCCGTGGTGCTGTGGCCAGACCGAAGGGTAAGGCTCTGAACTGAAAATGGCGCCCTTCTACCGCAAAGCGTAGAAATCTTTGATGACCTGGAAAGATGGGAACATGCAAGTAAGCATCTTTGATGTCGATCGAGGCTAACCATTCTTCCCCTTGTAGGGCAGCGGCTACCGACCAGATCGACTCCATCCGAAAGGTTCGGATGTTCAGGAATTTGTTTAGACCCTTTAGATCCAATATGGGTCTTATGTCCCCGTTTGGTTTCGGGACTGTGAAAAGGTTTGAGTAGAAACCCAACCCCCACTCTTCCATAGGAACCTCCATAATTACTCCTTGGAGCAATAGTTGTTCTAACGCCAACAGGAGAGACCTCCTTTTTAGAGGGTCTTTTGGCATGCCTGACCACATAAAATGGGAAGGAGGAGACTCTCTTAACTCCAATTTGTATCCCAGAGTTACAGCGGAGAGATCTGTCTCTAATCGTCTCCCACCAGGTCTCTGCGAACAACCAAAGTCTTCCCCCCACCCGTTTGAGTGGGGGCAGCCCTTCATAGGCTTGACTTGGAGGCTGGTTTAGTACCTCTTCGGATCCAGGGTTTTTTGTTACCCTGTGATTGTTCCTGATTTTTACCTCCGGAGTTTGACCGAGGAGGCCGTCGGAACTGCTTAGCAGCAGATGTCCCAGGGATTGGAGAGGTAGGCCTCTTAAAAGATAGACCTCTAGACCTCCTTTTAACCGGTAAGAGAGTACTTTTACCACTGGAAATCTTCTGGATATACTTATCCAGGTCTTCGCCAAATAGGCGTTCACCATGAAATGGGAAGCTAACTAGGAGCTTCTTACAGGGAGCTTCAGCAGACCAGTTTTTAAGCCACAGAAGTCTACGCATATGTACCAAAGACAGCGTAAGGCGGGAGGCCTGATGGATGGAATCCTTGATGGCGTCAACCGCAAAGCATAATGCTCTAGGCAGATCAGCCAGAGCCTGGGCCTACTGGTCTGGCAAATCCTTTAAGACCAGTTTCATCTGATCCTTCAAAGCTTGGCAAACTCCAATAGCTGCCACTGCTGGCTGTGTAACCGCCCCTGCTGTGGAAAAGGCAGATTTTAACAAGAACTCCAATCTTTTATCTATTGGGTCCTTGAACATTTGAACATTATCTACTGGACATGTCAGTGATTTGTTCACGGAAGAGATGGCTGCGTCCACTGTAGGAACACTCCATTTTTGGGTGAACTTATCCTCCATGGGATAGATCACCGGAAATCTCTTAGGTGGAACAAATAGTTTATCAGGATGTTCCTAGTCCTGGTATATAAGTCCTTCCAGTAACGGATGAATTGGAAAGGAACAATTAGTCTGGGGAGCTTTTAATGACCCCAACGAGGAGACAGAAGTAGTTGATGATTCAACAAGAGGCATTTTTTAAATGCTGATCGAACCATGTCAGTTAGGGACTGAACCCATAATTTTTCAGCTTGTGATGCTGAGAATGGTTCTTCCACTGTCGATTCCTCTAAGACAGAGTCAACCTCTTCCTGATCCTCCTCAGGTAGGTCAATCCCTTCCTGGGACTGCTGCTCTGCCAACAGGTACTCTGATGGAGTGAGGTGAGGAGATCTGGCGGAGATCTGGCGCGCTTTCTTCCTAGTAGGGAAGAAGCGATCAATGCTGCCAATCTTTGCTCCAATCCTCCCAGAGCTGAGGCAAAAACCTCCTCTGTTACATATACAGGAGCAGGTGAACTGAGGGCAGCCGCAGTACCTGGCACTCCTGGGGGTTCTCTACGGGTACTAACCTCTTCCTGGGTGGTAAGTCCCGGAGCTTTTTGGGCGGCATATTCCTAAGTCCAAAGCTGAGGTATTCCAGCCGCAATACACCCTTTACTGAAATAGTCTAACGCACTTGCTGCTATATGTATCAGTTGGTGTCTACTAATGTGCCTTTCTAGGGGATGCCTGTATCAACCGCCTGCTGTAAGCCAGGTTATAACATGTTACCAGATCTTTTTTGCTCTGTCCTCCACAGCTAGTTCATAGAAACTGCGTCCTTTTACTTAGCTGGGACGCCCGCACATGCGCCGAAGCGCCTGGCGCACAGAGCGCGTCATCCGCCAGGCTCCGCCCCTTTTTCCGGCCTTTTCTAATAAAAGAAGGCGGGTGCGCGCGCGCCCACGTGTGCGCCATCTGCGTTTACCCAGAGGGGGGAGCCAGGGTCCCCGTTTTCACCAGGGCCCGGGGATGGAAGAGCGTTAAGGCAACATGACAGAGGGATGCAGCTTCCCTTACAAGAGAGCCCACCATCTGCCTGGACTTTTACTATGGAAGGAATAGTCCGAAGAAAAAAGACGTTCCACAGCGGACTCTAGTGGCTGAACCCAGGTACCGCACCTTGTCTTTTTTTTTTTTTTAAAAACCTCCTCTATGAAAAAACATTTTCTAGGATTAGCAGTTTAGGCATATACAGATATTTAGCGGGAATACCGTTTAGGTAACAGGCAGAAAGACATATTAGGCTTGGGGGTCCCCTCAATAGAACCAAGTTCCTGAGGGGCCCCCACTTACCTCTTCCCCGCCGCAGGACTCTGTTTGGTCCACAGAAGCCCAAACTTCACCTCTCACGGCAGGCATTGTAATTAAACCTTCAGGGACCGGGTTCCCAAGGATTCCACTCCCCTGGACCTGTATAGCACCCTGCAAAGAAAACCTCTTGGTCGTGGATATGACCAGAGCTCTGGATCCCAGGGTCCAGCCCTCCTAAGAGAGGCATTACAGGCAAAACCTTGCTCTTCTCTGCAAGGCCCGGGTACCGACCGTTTAGCTATGAAGCTTTTTTGGTCGGATCCGGAATAGCTTGCTGAGGCCCAAAAGAACCTGTACGCAAGCCCAGTGAAAAAACACATGTTACTCTTTGGCCAACACCTTAGACACTGGCAAAAAACTGAGGTACTCCCGGATGGGAGGGGCTTATATAGGGGAGGGTACTTCCCGTTTGGAAGTTGCCAGTGCCAGCACCTGAAGGTAATCTATATAATCCCACATAGTAATGACTATGTCGCTCTGTGTCCCGTGATGTACGAAAAAGAAAGCTATAACAGAAGCGTGCATGCACAGATGCTGCGCATTTCATCGATATCAGTTTCCATGTATTTTGATGTAACAGTTTGAAGGCATAGCAAGGCTATCCCTTGTCTATGTACATGTAATTTACATAACAAGTTATTTATAGACTTGGCTTAGGACGATTGGTGACAACAAAAATTCTCACCAATATCAGAACAGTCGTGATATGTTCTGCTACATTTGTGGCGAGCACACGCTTAAGTCTCAAAGACATCATGACTGGATTTGCTAAGAAAGCGTATGAACTGTACTTTGGTTGTAAGATTGATGATCAAGACAAGGCCTGGGCTCCTCACTTTTGCTGTCAATCTGAGAGCTTGTCTCAGAGGAACTCAGAAGCCGATTCCTTTTGCTGTCCCAATGATTTGGCAAGAACAGAATGATTATGTGACAGACTGTTACTTCTGTGTGACTAATGTTGCTGGTTTCTCTGCTAAATACCCCAGTCTGCCTTCAGCCATGACACCAGTGCCACATGACGACAAACTGCCAGTACTAAAGCCACCAAAGAAACAGAGCTTAGGATGAAGCAGACGAAGATGCTGCAATGCACCCGCCAGGCACAGATGGTGACAATGATCATGATTTTAATTCGAATAGTGTTGTGAGATGCTCACCACACATACTGTACATAGTTCAAATAACCTAGTCAGGGACTTAGGTTTGTCAAAATCAAAAGCAGAACCACTGGGTTCAAGACTACAAGGATGGTGTTTGCTATCACAAGGTAAGAAAATGTCTGCGTTTCGACGCTGCCAAGGTGGTTCAACAAATTTCTTTGCACAGTCTGACAACCTCACTTCTGTACTAACATTGATGATTTGTTCACAGCTTTGGGTTATTAGCATGACTTGTGGAGCACCATGGTAGTTCATTGACACTTCCTGTCAGATTGTATCTGCTTGCCCATACGGGCACACAGATACATTGACAGATCTGAAAAAGACCAGCATGGCACCTGGTGCAATGCCTTACAGGCTCAAAAAAAATGCTAATTTTTTTTACTTGCAAAAAAAAAAAAAAAGTGCATTTTTTCTAAAAAAGTGAACTTATCCTTTAAACCTGCACACACACACACGAACAAATCTTTTACTGGAATAATGAATTTCCCAATCTTCAATTGGAAATTCAGACTTCATATTTATAACACAGCAAAGGGTACAGCGACAAACTTTGATCCGTTTAAGGGCCAATTTACACTAGTGGGGTAACCAGCATTTGTCTGCAATGTAGAACGCTAGTCACTACTAGCACACACAGAAATTTGAAACATTGAAACACAGCACAGAGCTGCGCTGCAGCGATCTGATTAAAATGGAGCATGGATGTCACTGTACAGTTACATGAATGAAGTGTCACTTTTGTACACTTCAAATAAAACGGTGTTAAAAAAATAATAATTTGCATTTAGGCATTTGCCGGTACAAGTAGCACTAATTTTTATTTTTAGAGGCTCGCAACTAATTTGTACAAAGACCTGGTATACTTAATCCTGCTTGCTCATCGCCGCACATTAAATTACTTTTGAATGATAATTGCTGCCAGAAATTTTGCAGTTAAACCATAATTTCTAAATAGCTGGAATGAATGCTGGGGATTAAAATTTAGTTCAAGCACATGCACAGTTTGTGTATGCATTTAATATACTTTCTATAAATATGCCTCTGCAAATTCAGATTTCCTCATTGCTTAGTGAAAAGGCAGGCTGCATGTAGAAGGAAAAAAGCAGACTGTCAATTGAATAAAGATGTCTGCTGTAAAACATCTGACAGGAGGTCAATTAAACGTGGCCTGTAGGGAAAATTCACCAATTATTTAAACAAAGCACTGTAAATGTTTGGAACATGTAGTTCTTACTTCCAGCAATACTGCTGACAAAGGCACTAAAAATGCATATAAACATTTTACATCAAGAATTGCTAACATACAGCCATTAGAACATGCACCATTGACCCTGCGTTGGTATACTAAACAGGACTTGACAGCTTTTGTCCTCTATATATATCTGCTGGCTGTATAGTAATTACGGTAGCTCAGCCATGTGGCACTTAATTCTGATTATGAAGACAAATTTTTGGTTTATTCACACACACTTAAATATGCTGTCATATTTCTGCTCAATACTGATATAGTTGTTTAAAACATACCTATAACTATACAAATGGTTTCTGCACCCTCCACTTTTTTCCCTCTAAAATCCCTTCAAGTACACTTGTAATGAAAAGAAAAAAGTACAACAAATACATAGGAGCACCAACACTGTTTTTCTAAAAATATTAAATGCCTGGCAGTAATCCTACTCCTCTGGTGTCAATACTTTTTTAGACAATAACCTGGAACAGATGAACAAACTCAGAAATTCTAAATTCACTGGTAGAGTTCTTGTTCTATGCCAGTGACTCAAATTGCTGAAGAAAGTCAGTCAGACAACTAGCAGTTTGCACAAGATGGCCGACAATTGTAGAAAATACTTTTTTCTCATGACAGATTTTCGGCAGAAAGTTTGCCCAACTCACTAAAATGTTCTAAATTTGGAGAAGGTTTCCAGTTGACAAGAGTACAGTATTCCTATAAAGTCAAACCCAAGCAGAGTACAAAACAAATTACTGTTTCAAAATACAATCCATCTAAAACTACTATTAAACAACACCGCGCATCCACGACATTTCAAGATTCAAATGAGTGGTGAAAATGGTCCCCTGCAAGATTTACACATTTCTCTTTGAGCCACAACAAAACACCTTTTGGGATACCCATTACTGTAATATTCCATAGCTTAAAAAGTACCATTGCATACATATATTGAGAACACAATGTATTGTGCTCCGTGTATATAAATATTACGTGACATTGCACATAATTCAGAAAAATTCATGCATCCAAGAAAAATCATTAGGAACATGATGCATTATGTGACAACCTACAGGTTCAAGAAGCCAGTAACTTTTTGGCTTTGAGAAAACATAAAATTAACATTCCTATAAACCAGAAAATGGAATTCCTTCCTCAGCTGCTCACAATCAGCATTGTTCCAATATAAAGCATGTCTGTCACAACACCTCAACTGTGAGAGAATTTAGGGAAGAAAAACACTGCAAGTTTAAAGTCAAATCAATCACAAACTATCATACTTGTCCAAGATTGCAGGGCAAACTCCTAAAACTGCTGGGAATTCTTTGCCATAACTAAAGGCAGCCTCACTTGCCTCAATTATGTACCCGATTCTGTTGGAAACCTGCTTCATAAATCTTTCTAAAAATGAGAAATAATGAAGGATTCCAACATGATTCATTTATATCTATGACATTTGCTATCTGGGCATGTTCTAGCTATGCATTTTCACAATACTGATAAAGCTACTGATAGCACCATGTGAAATAAGCGCAAAGTAATACTCCTGAATTACTTAAAATAATATGGTGCATAATACATTTGCTTGATATATATAAAAAAAACAAAAAAACAAAACCAACACAACACCTTTTTTAACAGGCACATACAATGTAAAAAAAAAATAGATAATAAATACATGTAAACAAGTTTTAGTGCTATGAAGAAAATATACCTAGTGCTGTATACAATCCAGCTTCAAACTTAAGAAAGTATGCTGTAGTTATAAAAACAGATTAACCGTACCAAGAGAAAAAAAATCCAATACAAAAAGGAATATCTTCTAAAAACAGTGTCATCAACACAACCTGTATATCACATCTAAGGCTTTACTTAAAAGGTTAGTCCATCAAAGACTGATAAGTCCGTTTTGAGTACATGGTCATGGTTAGGTGAAAGGACAAGTTCAACTTTAAAAAAGAAAAAAAAAAATGCACTTTTTTTGCAGGTAAAATTGAGCATTGCACCTGTGATTAGCTCCTGCAGACTCTCAGCATAGCGGTCTGCTAATACCTCATACGGGCAGTCAGTTAGTTACCCGAGAGTAGAAAGATCAGTGGACTACGAGAGCGCTCACCAGCACCCAAACTGAAAACTACAAACTGTCAGCTGCAATGGCTAACGGTACTTGTAGCCATTCATTCAAAGGAAACTGTAAATTAATGACATGGCCTTGTGGGCGGAGCAGATGCTGGAACATGTTACATGTTCCACCCAAAAAACGGGTGGAACATGTAACATGTTCCAAAGGTGAACTCATCCTTTAAATACTGTTTTCTTAAATCTCTACACAACTCTGCAGCAAGATTTCCATATCTAAAATTCCAAGATATAAGCACCTACTTTGACTACTACAAGGGTGCCTCAATCTTCCTGGTGTAGGCTCCATTTATTGAACATTTGAGAATGCAGCAGAATTAGCAAAGACCCAGCTACAATAGAAGTAGTGAGACTACAAGGAAAGGAAATGTGGAGGCCAAAACTCAGGAGAGGATATCTTGACTCCAGAATTTCCAAGCAATGTGGGAAAAAAAGAGCCAACCAATCACTCAATAAAGTCCACATATGGATGTACTGTAATATCAGCATTTGATGGACTAACACTTTAATAACATGCACAAAAGTAAACAGTCTGCATGGACCCATGACAGTAAGTAAACAGTATTCAACTTACTCTGGAATCTATTGATCACTGTAACTATTTTGGCTTTATTATACCTGCGGATTAGAATGGCAAATACACGAAAATCAAGTTGGGTTATTCAGTAAGTCAGTGTAATGCCTAATACACACGATAAGAATATCGCATGAATGATCGTCCGTTTTTTTTTGCATGCTAGTCTCATATCGAAAACCAATAGGTTACTAAAGTTATGAAAATTCACATACGACAGAATACAACTTCGGAAGTGATGACATGTGTTGTATTGTATTGCAATGTATTCTTTCATTTCCAAGCATGGGTGGTCTTGGTCACACAATTATTTCCGTACAAATACTAATTACACCAAAATCGTTTATTCAGTTATCGCACAAGAAATTTTTGTTGTGCTCGTTCCTTCTGATATTTTCGCATGAACTATTGTTATCCCCTTTCAAAAGCTGTGTACTAACCATCAGATTATCGTACGATCGCTCCAAAAGTGGTTTTTCATCTGATTTTCTCATTGTGTGTTATAGGCATAAAGAGATTTGATTGTTTAACAATGTACAGCAATCAACCATGTTTCAGTTTACTGCAAAAAAGATTTGCGATTACTGTACTTTGCTGAATAAGCAGCATTTCCACAACCTAGCGAATGGTCGTGGTTGGATAGCAAATGTATTGCAAACAGGCAGAAGTACAGTTTCACTAACAGCATAGAAGATTCTAATTGCTTATTCTATGACAGGATACGGGGGATATGACCTGCTACTAGTCACAAAAAGAGGAAAACATCCTGCTTTGGAACACTGTGCGAATAATTAATAAAACATTACAACTAGAGTGGCATTCTTAGCAGTGGTTAAAAGGGTAGTGAAATTGTCACCTGCAACAATGGCTAATTATTGTTCCTTTTGCATGGCATAATGCTTTAAAATTAGTTTGGATCACAGCACTTAAAATGGTTGTAAACCTCAGTCATGAAATATGAACAAAGCATATCCCTTTATAATGTGCACTTGTCTCAATTAAGAGTAATAAGTGGCTGCTTTGTTCTTCTGCTATTAGCATGAATCACTTCTGACAAGTTTTTCTGACACCAAGCGAAACATGGTGACAGGGAGGGATCTATAGCTGACTGGCAGCCTCAGCTCTGTCCCTGTGTGCTGTGTGAAGGGGGGTTGTCTCTTCCCTCCAGCTCCCCACCCCCTATTTTTTTGACAGCTCAGGCAAGCTTTATAAATTGTGGACTGAATGGATGTAGAGAATAGAGTACTGCAGACAAACAGGTGCAACTTATGTAGGAGGATTTGTTGAGGCCAGTCACTTCACTTAATATATGTAAGGGTTTACAACCACTTTAAGGAAAAAACTCTGCTCATCTTTTTGCTATAAATAAAGAAAGGTAATAAAGTTTAGAGTTTTAATACTGTGTCTGCTTTGAGAAGATTTCCTGTCACTTACACTTGAATCAATAAGACAGGAAATCAACATATGAAAAGATAATGAAATTTTCCCAATAGGGGTGCACAGTTAGAATAAAACTTGAGAGTTTCTAACCCTTGTCCGCTATATACAAAGCCAAAAAAAAAATCTATTTTAGCAGGTATCTGAACCCATTCTAATTCCACATTTAGAAATAATGGCATTAAATACACAAACTATTATGTATTGGCCAAATTGTTGAGAAGCCCAAAGCATGAAAATTGCAACCTCAAAGAGGCCCTTCGTCAATACTCTGCAGGACAATTTTTTGCTTTTGGATTAAATGACTCCTGCCACCTCGGCTTGTACCAGAATTCCCTGCAATGGCTGGCGCAGGGGTTGGATGCATTACTTCCTCTCCAAACAAGCTCATTTTTGCATCCATTTCTATTGCTTTAGCCAAGTTAAAGGCATAGGATTCCAAAGATGAGCTTGAAACATTTTCCTCTTCCGATCCTTTGCTGACATCTGCTGAAACTAAAAATAAACATTCTCAGATTAGAAACATAAAATGTTCTAAGAATTGTTCTAAATCTGTAGATATTCAAACAGCAAAATACAGAATATACGGAAGGCTTAGACATGCAAAGTTAGGGAAATGATGGAAATGAAATAATGGACTGCTTCCCAAAGCACTCCAAGAATCAAGTTTGTTGAGAAAGTGTTTATGCACAGATTTATTTATACTGCACACTGCTAACCCATCATGGGTGACTAGGGGGTTATGTTCGAATTCGCTGCTTCCATGGGTTCACAGTAGATCTAGTGGGTTCGATATTCATAGTCCCAGCAAAAATGTGGAATTCTTTGTTACCACAATGCACCGATGAAAGCAGTACTAAAAAGCAAACATTTGCAGTATTACATTGCAGATTTGATAACTGAATTACTTTTCTTTTTTAGCCAGTAAATTGTAAATCTATTGTTTTTCAGCAGAACAAACTGTCCTGCAGATATAGCAGTTACAAGGATAAGACTTATACTCCAAGAGCCGGTACACACAGGGGCGACTCGGGATCCGACTTCAAGTCGCCCCAAGTCGCGCCATTTTTAAAACTAATGGAAGTGAATGGAGCCGTCTTAATGTACACGACTGCAGTCGCTCCGACTTCAAAAAAAGGTTCCTGTACGACTTCAATCCGACTTCTAGGCGACTTGTACCCACTGATTTCAATGGAAGTTGCCTCAGAAGTTGGATCACTGTCTTTACTGCAGCGACTTTTCAGGAAGTGAAAATCCTTTTTTAGGGCAAACCCCTCCCTATCCCCTCCCTCCCACAGAGCTGATTCAAGGTTGATTGGCCACTGGAATGCCTCCGGTCCTGGAGGAGACTTGTAAGTCGCCCCATGTCGCGCTGTGGTGCAGGCTCAGGTCGCCTCCAAAGAGTTGTGTTGCCCCTGTGTGAACCGGCTCTTACAATGATCAGCTTTTATTTATTTATTGTAAAGTCTTTAACCTAAAAGAAAAAAAGGAAATGCTGTAACTGCCTATAGAGTATTAGCTGGAGTTTGTCTTCAGTGTGTTAGTGTATTTAAATTTACTAGTCCATCTAACTCTTCCCTCCCCCCAGACTGACAATGCTGTTGTCCAAATTTGCCCCATGTGCTCCTTCATCCACAGTGGAGGCACTCTAATAAAGGTGGTGTGTTACTGACCAGATCACCAGGTGAAAACAGAGGGGATAAAACAAGAAAACTAACACAGCTACCACATCCAAAGAATGGTAAGCTACAATATATTTAATTTTAGTTTTTTGGTTAAATACTGCTTTAACTTTTCAACTATGAGCAGCAGGGTTACAATAGCCAATAATGGTGGCTTTGTCACGTTGTAGCCCCCTCCCTATTAAAGGGTGGGTTCCCAGCAGCCATGTTTTAGTGGGTATTGGAGCACTTTATGTTCACAGTTCAGAGAACCAATAGTTCTTTCTTGGGACAACCTTTTTGTGTGCGTCAGCAAAAACTGTAGTTGCTGTTTAGCTGCTGAAATAAACAGGGGGGAACCTCATTAAAAGCCACCTGCAAGATCTTCTGAACCTAACTATTGCAACAACCCTTAGGCATAATAAACAAGGAATCAGACTGCTGAAACAAAGCTATAGACCCTCAGATAAATTTGAACAATTGGAACAATGTCCAGAGTGAAGCACCTTCTCCTTAGGATGCTTTGGATTAGGACAAAAGGATGGCAACACAATGTTCTGGTTCAAGAGGCATGAAGAAACCACCTTATGTAAGAAAGAGGATTGAGGCCTCAACACCAACTTCTCTTTGTGAAGAACCAGGATAGACTTTGTTTAGGAAAGAACAGCCAATTCCAAGAGCCTGCGATTCAAAGCCAGTGGCCGTAACCCAGGTTGGAAGATTGGACAAATCTGCCTGACCCGGAGAAGCCCATGGCTTGTCTGCCAAGAGATTTACAATGTCCACATACATTGTTCTCCTTGGCCAAGCAGGTGCAATAGGAATCACCAGAATGCCCTCCACCTTTATCTTGCACAACAGGCTGGGAAAAAGCTGCAGTGGAGGGAAGGCATAGATCAGGAAAAATTTATACTAAGGAGTCACCAGGGATCTACTGCCTTTAAATCCCTGGTTCGAGACACAAACCTGTCCAGTTTGTTGTTGAATATGGGCGCCGAGAGATCCATATCAGGCACTCCCACCACAAACAAATCTCTTCAAACACCTCTGGGAGGGATGGGTCCATTCTCCCAGGTTCAGCTGCTGATGGCTGAAAAATTCTGCCTGCCAACTTCCCCCACCTGGAATGTGGATGGTAGAGAGGTTCGAAATGTCAAGTTCTGCCCAAAATATTTTCCCAACTGGCACAACTTCTTGTCCCTCTTGGATGGATGATGTATGCCACAGCCATAGGGTTGTCCCACTGCACCCTGACAGGGAGACTCAGAACGCAACTAGATAAGTGTAGAAGAGCCAGCTGAAATGTTCTAAGTTTTAGGAGGTTGACTGTAAATTTCAGCTCCAGGTTCCCTAGAACACCTCCTAAGCCCATTAGGCTGCCATTTATTATTAAAACCTTCCAAATCATTGGAAGGAAGAATTTCCAAGCATCCAGCATCTGCATTGACACCCACCATTACAAAACCAATCTGGTCTTGAAAATCAGATACATAGGCAGAGCCATGGACTCCTGATGTTTGTCACATACTGACAGGCCATTGAGCTTAAAAGCTCTGGAGTAAAACTGGACATAAGGAGGACCACATCATAGACAGCTACCATCTCCCCTGCAACCTCATACAGGATTGAATCAAGGGGATTTCCGAAGAGCTCAGGGACTCCACCTGGGATTAAAGAGACAGGCATTTCACCTGCGAAAGCCTAAGTACCCCAGATTCTGTGTCAGGACCAAGCACAACCAGTTCTGAATGTTCAGTACAGTCTGCTGGACCTTTGACACCAGTATATGAATCAGCCCTCATCCGTGAGTTTATAGGATGCGGTATACCACAGTGGAGGGTACAAAAGCTACCATTTACTTTGCCCAGAAGGCCATTTCTGCACTCTGCCATTTAGAATGAATGGTACCCAAATGCTTGTTGCGTGTTTTGCATCAATTGCCATGCAATTTGGAATGGTGGGCAGAAATAAGGTTCCGAATCACCAAGTGTGAATAGGGCCTAAATTGACTGGTCATGCACCAGTCAAGAGAAACTATGGCAATGAATGACAACAAAGCTACATGTCTCAAGGTCTCGTTAGACTGAAATGCATCTAAATGGATAGTGATATTGTAGGAATAATGTGTACACGTGTTGTATTTAGAAAATCATGACAAACATTTCCCTCAAACAGGTATGAATAAAGGGCACCTGTGAGAGGTCAAGTATAGTAGCGGCTAATGCTGCTCTGTTTTTAAAAGGTGCAGGTCCAGCCTTTTCATTCTAAACTCAGTACTTAGTTTATCGCTGTCTTGAAACAGACTGGGATTTTTAAACTTTATAGCTGCATGCTTGATCCAAATCAGTGCCTCACCAAGCAGTGGAGCAAAGATGTGAAAGAAAGCCTGGGGCCAAGTATCGTAAAAGAAAAAATGAATGATAGTCATAATTCTATCCTTGGGGATTTATTTTAAAGCTGCATTTAATGCAAATATAAAAAGATCCAAAAGAATGCATATCTAATAGTTAATACATCATTAAAATGAATACTTTTTAACCGGTTCCCAACCTGCTCCTGTAGATTTACGTCAGCAGAATGGCACGGCTGGGCAAAGTAACGTCTATTTACGTCACTTTGAAATTCCCGCCGTGCCGAGCGCACGCACCCCTGCCGCGAGCTCCGTGACCGTGCCCACGGGACTCGTGGACTCGATGTCAGCCGGTGTCCCGCAATCGGGTTACAGAGCTGCAGAACAGGGAGAGGCAAGTGTAAACATGCATCTCCCCGTTCTGCCTAGTGACACTGTCACTGATTGTCTGTTCCCTGTGATCGAGAACAGCGATCAGTGACGTGTCACATGTAGCCACGCCCCCTAACAGTAAGAATCACTCCCTAGGGAACACTTAACCCCTTCAGTGCCACCTAGTGGTTAACCTCTTCACTTCCAGTATCATTTTCACAGTAAATTGGTGCAAATTTATAGCACTGATTGCTTTAAAAATGACAATGGTCCCAAAAATGTGTCATAAGTGTCCGATGTGTCGGCCATAATGTCGCAGTCATGAACATAAATAAAAAAAAATAAAAAAAAATCGCTGATCGCCGACATTACTAGTAAAAAAAATATAGATTTTGTAGACGCTATAACTTTTGCGCAAACCAATCAATAAACGCTTATTGTGATTTTTTTTTACCAAAAATATGTAGAAGAATATGCATCCGCCTAAACTGAGCAAAAAAAATTGTTTTTTTTATAGATTTTTTTTGGGGGTATTATAGCAAAAAGTAAAACATATTGCTTTTTTTCAAAATTGTTGCTCTATTTTTGTTTATAGCGCAAAAAATAAAAAATGCAGAGGTGATCAAACACCACCAAAAGAAAGCTCTATTCGTGGGAAAAAAAGGACGTCAATTTTGTTTGGGAGCCACGTCAGTTAAAGCGACGCAGTGCCGAATCGCAAAAAATGCTCTGACCTTTGGCCAGCGAAATGGTCCGGGGCTGAAGTGGTTAATTCAGGCAGTGCAAGTACCTGAATTTGACTTGGTAACAATCTCCTATAGTCAATTCACAGCATTCAAGTATAAACACACATACGTGTATGAAAATCTGTTCTCACCCTCCTTCCACCTCTTGCTGAGATTTTTTCCTACAGCTCGTAAGTGTCTAAAACTAGGGATGACCTCCGGCGTGTTCGCATTGAACAGGTGTAGAGCCCGCCAGGATGTCCGCACCGCGCTAATGACAGGCAGGGAGACATTTCCCGATGCTAGGCTGCGGAGATCGGGAAATTTCTCCCTGGCTGTGATTAGCGCAGCGCCGACTTCCTGGCGGGCTCTGCACGTGTTCAATGCGAACACGCCGGAGCTCATCCCTATCTACAACACACGTGAGATGTCAAGAGGAACCACCCCCAGCATTGAGGGAGCAGGTATTCAACCCATCAGACTGGTCAAACACTTGCAGAGAACAGTAATGAGTAATCGGCCTTTCAAGAAACAGACTGCTGGATATCAAGTCTTTGTACTACCAGGTATGTTGAACATACAGGTTGGTTAACGGAGTGCTTTTAACTGTAGCAAATCTAAATCAATAGTCCTGCCCTGCTAGACAAAGCTTTGCTGGGTGGACAGAGGGGGAAACAGCTCTTACATGCATTTCATATACATACACAGTTTGCCAGGAGTGGACGTTTAAATATTATTAAAAAAACATTTAAAGTACCAGTTTTTTGTTCAACTTCATCTTCAAATGTAACAGAACTTTTTCTTCTTGAATAGAGAAGACGTGGGTGCTGGGCACTATCAGAGCTGAAGTCATCAAGCAGCATTACATCAGTACCTACATAGCAGAGAAGTAAAAACATTAGAAGTGAAATCACATTTTCTTTAAAACAAGGAAAATTATGGATAAAGTACTCTATTCAAAATTTATGGCAGTGGCATTCCACAATCACTGGACACAGAAGCCAATTCAAGTTTAGAGATTGGGTTAAAGTCCCCTTACAGCTTTACTTTTCTGTTTCTTGAATAATCCAGTGGCCGGAAACACTCCAGGTAATGCAATTGCATGTGTCAGTAGTGAGCGTCCCCCACTGCTGGACCTGACAACACAGTAACCCACTTTTTCCACATCAGGCAACAAAATAAAAGCACAATAATACACTTCACAGTAGAATTAGAATTATACGCATATACGGTCTGTGAAACTAAATACGTTTAACACCTTGTGATGACTGTATTACATTTCTTTTTTAGGCTTTCTTTTATTTTCGCCTGGTGATCCATTCAATAAGTCTGATGTTTTTCAAAAGAACAAGCTCTCCTGCAGATGTAGTAGTTACGGGGATGATTAATAAATGAATATTCGCTATGGTCTTCCAGCTTCTCCAGATGAAGCAGAGGAGGAATGAGTGCGGGGGAAGACCATTGCCGTGGAGAGGTGAGTGTGGGAGGGGGTCGTCACCGTGGAGAGGCTGTGTGTGGGCAGACCTGAGGGGGTTACCGTCCCCAAGAGTCACTGGGTCTTTGCAAGATATCAGAGGTCTAAACAGACCCCCATATCTTATATTTTGAGACAAAGAAAGGGACTGAAGATAGTACTCTTCTCTGTATCACTTTACTTGAATGAATGGAATCTGTATAGTGTGAACTGGCACTTAGAAGAACATAAAGCAGGTGGATCGAAGTTCAGAGAGCGAAATAAAATAATCCAATGCTGAAGTGTCTTCAGATTCCAGCTATTGTATAAATAATATTCTCAGTTATTAGTTATTATGAGTAAACCTGCTAGCGCAAAAAACATCAAGGCACTTTGGAGCTGAATGCTGTGTAGTATCTTTGTAGTTTAGGTTTGCTACAATTGGGTAGGCTGGAATCAGAGAGAGCCCGTGTTGGGTTCCCCCCAAGCAAAAGCAAATTTTGCTTATTGATTTGAGGCTGACAGGAGCTGTATTCAAAAATTGAACAAGAACTTCTTACAATATTAGCTTGGCTTATAATGTTTGTTCTATAAACACATTTATCAGTGCAATATTCTTTTTTTGATTTTCATATCTTTATTAAACATTTTCCATTTTCCAACAATACATACATTCCCTCCTTCCCTCCCCCCCTGTCTCCCATACAAAAAAAAAATAATTAATCAGAACATCGTTTCACATTAAAACCATTTCAATCCAAAACTCCTCTACCCTGATACTTCTTATCTCACTCTTCCTTCTACATCTCTCATCCAGCCACTAATTGACCTAGACCACACTCACACTTCCTTCCTCCAAAACATACATTCCCTTCTACGACTGCTTTACTTATTATATACAATTTTCTTTCCTCTTTTTTTCTTGCCACGGTTTCCAAATCTTATCAAATTTTTTTAGGGCTCCTTGTCTAACGTAGGTTGTCCTTTCCTTTAGGATAGTTATGTTCATATTTTGCTCCCAATCCTTACTAAGGGGAGGGGAGATTGATTGCCATCTCTGTGCAATCAGCCTCCTTGCTTGAAATAAGCATCTTGTTATTGCTAACTGAGTGTTAGGCATTTATCCCCTCGCCCTTTGCCCAGCCTAGAACACATTGTAGGGGTTCCAGCTCTATGTCAACCTCAAAAACTTGCTCAGTTGTTCTCACTACCTCCCTCCAATACCGGAATAACTTTGGGCATCGCCAGAACATATGGATTATATCACCGTTTACTCCACCACATCTGGGACAACTGGCGTCTCTTCTACAGCCAAAGCGGAAAAGTTTATACGGAGTATAATATGCTCTATTTAGCAAAAACAGGTGAGACATCCTCTGCGAGGGAGACAGTGAGACTGACGAAGCAAGTTCCAAAATTCTTTTCCACTGTTCGTTAGATAAGTTAGCAATATCTCTTTCCCACTTCCTCTTTTGTACCTGGCCCTGGGATTCCCTTAGGCTCCCCTTATGTAAATTTAAGTATATTTTTGTTATTGAGCCCTTAGTTGTTTTAGTGTTGATGATTTCTTTTAACAGGGGGGTCTTGCTCCAGGTCATTACTATTCCTTTATATTGTTTTGTTAAGGCATGTCTGATCTGCAAATATTTATAAAAGGATTTATTTGAAAGATTATATTGTTCTTTTAATGTCTGAAAGGTTTTTAGTGTGCCATCTTGATACAGCTGGGAGATATATTTAATCCCCTGTCTTTGCCATTCCTTAACTGTCCCCATCTTCTGTACCTCCTTTAAATTGTCATTCTCCCAACGCTATCTTCACTGCTTTCCATATTCTGATCATAAGGTCAAGGGTAGGTAATTTCCGTGGGAGAGAACCTGCTTCCATGGCTTCTACTATAGAGTCATGTATAGAATGTTGTAGTAATATTCTCTTCCTTATCTCTTCTCCCTGCATGTTACTACCCTTCATGTATTGAATCTGTGCCGCCAGAAAGTAACTAAATGGATGTGGGAGTGCCACTCCCCCCTCTTGTTTTGTCCTCTGTAAGGTATTTAATTCTAGCTACACCTCCTTTCCAAATCAACTCCCTAAACGTAGTGTCTATTTTCTGGAACCATTTGTTGTATATCCAAACTGGTGAGTTTTGTAAGACATATAGGAGCTGTGGCATCCACACCATTTTTATTAAATTGCAGCGGCCTGCTACTGACAGTGGGAGGGATTTCCACACCTTGATTTTCCCTTTGTATTTTTTAAGCAGAGGAATCAGATTATCTAAAATATAATGGTTAGGGTCTCTAGATATATACACCCCCAAATATTTAATTTGTGCTGTTATTTGAATTTGAGAAGCCTCTTGCGGGAGTTGGTTTGACAGAGGGTCCACCGGTAGCAGCATAGATTTTCCCCAGTTTATATTAAGGCCTGAAAAGCGTCTAAAAATCTCTAATTGTTTCATGGCCTTACCAAGGGAGTGCTGTGTATCTCCCAGTAACAAGAGGAGATCATCCGCGTATAATACCACTTTCTCCTCTACCTCACCTCTTATAAATCCTCTTATCTCAGAGTCCGACCTAAGTGCAATCGCAAGGGGCTCGATTGCGAGGGCGAAGAGAAGGGGGGACAAAGGGCACCCCTGTCTCGTACCCCTCTGCAACCTGAACCTCTCGGAATACACATTGTTCACTTTCACTCTGGCCTCTGGGGTGCTATACAGCATCTTGACCCATTTCATAAAAATAGGGCCAACCCCAAACTCTTTTAAGGCTCTCCATAGATATTGCCACTCTATACTGTCGAAGTGCAATATTCTTTAAATTAAATTATTCCAGTATGCTCTGCTCCAGAGGAATCATTATTACCATGTTACTTATTATAATATGCAAATGAAAAAAAAAGTACCATACCAGAATCATTTGAATAGCTGACTCCTGTATTTGTTGTAGTGCTTTGGTGGTCGGAGACCTTCCCGCTGGCCATCAGCGCAGTTAGATGTGGAGATAACCCAAGATCTAGAAAATTAAATTGTAACATTATTAGAACCAAAATAACCCACAACATATATTGCTTTGGTAATTTCAGACTTCCTCACCACAAAGACCTGTTACAACAGATTTGAGATAGAAGCACTGTTATCCATAAGAGTGTGTCACAACATTTTATTTCATCAAATAAGTCTTGATAAAATACTGGTGTTGTGGTTAAATAGGTCAAAAGCAAAGAGTTCCTCTTTCAAATGGTAACTACAATTTTGTGCAGGGTAAATACAGCAACAAAAAGAAGAGGAAGATTATGAAAAGAAAGCAGAGTAAGAAAAGGGTAGAGGAATAGCAGGGAGGACAGAGAGGAAGAAAAAAAAAAAAGAGGAAGATGAGCACAAATAAAGGGGGGTGGGGGATAAAGGCCAGGCAAGAAAGAAAGCCACCAGGCAAGAAAGAAAGCCAGGCAAGGAGGAAAGCCAGGCAAGGAAGAAAGCCACCAGGCAAGGAAGAAAGCCACCAGGCAAGGAAGAAAGCCACCAGGCAAGAAAGAAAGCCACCAGGCAAGAAAGAAAGCCACCAGGCAAGAAAGAAAGCCACCAGGCAAGAAAGAAAGCCACCAGGCAAGAAAGAAAGCCACCAGGCAAGAAAGAAAGCCAGGCAAGGAGGAAAGCCAGGCAAGGAGGAAAGCCAGGCAAGGAAGAAAGCCAGGCAAGGAAGAAAGCCAGGCAAGGAAGAAAGCCAGGCAAGGAAGAAAGCCAGACAAGAAAGAAAGCCAGGCAAGAAAGAAAGCCAGGCAAGAAAGAAAGCCAGGCAAGAAAGAAAGCCAGGCAAGAAAGAAAGCCAGGCAAGAAAGAAAGCCAGGCAAGAAAGAAAGCCAGGCAAGAAAGAAAAAAAACTAGGGAGGATGAAGGAGGAAGAGGAAAGAGAAGGAAGAGGAAGAAGAGGAAGAAGAGTAGAAGAAAAAGGAGATGGAGGAGCAGGAGGAGGAAAAAAGAGGTAGAGGAAAGATGACAAAAGTAAGAAGAAAGACGATGAGACAAAAATGAGAAAGAAGGAGGAGGAAGCAAGAGGAAGGAAGGAAGGAAGGAAGGAAAAATTGTTTCTACAAATTTAAACAACCTATGCGAGTTAAAAAAACAATGCCCGCTTTTGCATTACTTTTGGTACAGCCCTCGTACAATTGCTACAGAAAACATACAAAATTGCAAGGACCACCATTTTATTCTCTAGGGCCTCTGTTAAAAAAAATATATAAATGTTTGGTAGGGGTGCAGCGGATCAAAAAACTCACGGATCGGATCGATCCTCGGATCAGAGCCACGGATCGGATCATTTTCGGATCGGCAAAAAAAAAAAAAAATAATGTTACACCCACCGAAGTTTGACTTCACAGTTATTTTCAACACAAAACTGAGCTTATTTGCTTAAATACAGTATTTGTAAATCCAACGGACTCTTTACATGTTAAATTTTAAAAGCAGCAGCAAACCTGCTGACCTTACATGGTTGCTAATGTGACAGAACACCTCTGATTTTCACATTTAACTAAATGTTAAATGTGAAAATCAGAGGTGTTCCGTCACATTAGCAACCATGTAAGGTTTTTGCTGCTGCTTTTAAAATTTAAAATGTAAACAGTCCGTTGGATCTCCAAATAATGTATTTGAGCATATAAAATACCTGAAATCTAAAACTCCGTTGGGTGTAACAAGATGTCCGCTTGGCCCCTTCTGCACAGTAATGAGAGTGAGGAGTATGGGGTGGAGCAAAACGTCACTACAGAGGCCGCCGCCGGGTGTACAAAGATGGCCGCCGCTGCGGAGCTAGGCCGAAGCCGCGGCCTTTCCTATGGCCGAGGCTCCGGAGCGCTCCGTGGATCGCGTAGTGATCCGAACAGGGTGACCCGTTCGGATCACGGATCACCACCGATCCTTTGCACCACTAATGTTTGGGGATTCTAAGTAATTTTCTAGCAAAAAAAAATAAAAAATGCTTTGTCTCCTGACAAAGGGTCAAGACCAAAACGATCTGCCGACCGACTCGCGGTCAGCACTCTCAGCCGATGGCTGAGAGCAATGACTGCAGGTGTTCTGGCGGGGATGCCGCCCCCCAGTCAGAACACAATAGCATCGTAGGCGAGAACGTTGTACAGCAGCTCCGACCTCCAGAACAAAAAACATAAAAAATTTGGGTCCATGGCCGGGAAACTCCCCAGACCTTAATCCCAGTTAGAACTTGTGGTCAATCCTCAAAAAGCAGGTGAACAAAAAAAAAAAAAAACACAAATTCTGACAAACTCAGTCAGGATGTGGCCCAGAAGTTGATTGTCAGCTTGCCAGGGTGAATTGCAGAGGTCTTGAAAAAGAAGGGTCAACACTGCAAATATTGCTTCTTTGAATAGACGTAATCTAATTGTCAATAAAAGCCTTTGACACTTATGCAATGCTTGTACCGTGTTTCCCCGAAAATAAGACCTAGCGTTATTTTCCAGGAGGGTTGCAATATAAGCCCTACCCCAAAAAAAGCCCTAGTTTAAAATGCTTGTAAAATCCTATAATCCACTCTATTACAGTAGTATATAATGTACAATGTGTGTGTTTCTGTAAAATAATTACCGGGAAGAGAGCTCTGGCGGGTCACAGAAGCGCAGAGCGGCGCTATAACGGAGGTATTTGGCACAAATATATTACAGAAACACACACATTGTACATTATATAATACTATAATAGAGTGGATTATAGGATTTTACAAGCATTTTACCTTAGTTCACACTGGGGATTCCTGTCAGGCAGGGGAGAGGGGGAGAGAAGACAGCACATTACATGGCAAGACCTACCCCAAAAATAAGCCCTACTGTGTCTTTTTTTGCCAAAATTAATATAAGACTAGAGCTCGACCGATATGGGTTTTTCTCTGGCCGATGCCGATATTTAGAAATCGCGGCGGCCGATGGCCGATATATGATGCCGATTTTTTTGGGGCCGATATGTTAGGCCGTTTTTTTATTTTTTTCCCCCCTTCATCTCATAAAATCTAACAGTTAGACCCCTTTCACACTGGGGCGTTTTCAGGCGCTTTTGGGCTAAAAATGGCACCTGTAAAATGCCTGCAAAACGGCTCCCCTGCAGTCACAGTGTGAAAGCCCGAGTGCTTTCACACTGAGGCGGTGCGCTGGCAGGACGTTAAAAAAAAGTCCTGCAAGCAGCATCTTTGGAGCGGTGTATACCGCTCCTCCACCACTCCCGCCCATTGAAATTAACTGGCACCGCTGCCGAAGTGCCTGCAAAGCACTTCTGCAGTGGCACTGCACGGGAGCATTTAACCCCTTCATCGGCCGCTAGCTGGGATATAAGCTCCCTGCTAGCAGCCAAATAGCACCGCTAGAATGACGGTCCAGTGTGAAAGCAGCGGAGTTCTGTGGAAAAAAATAATTAAAAGTCAGCAGCTACAAATACTGCAGCTGTTGACTTTTAATATATGGACACTTACCTGTCCTGGGCGCCCGCGATGTCGGCACCCGAAGCCGATCTCTCCCTTGGGTTTCTGCGCCGCCATCTTCAGTAAGACAATCAGGAAGTGAAGCCTTGCGGCTTCACTTCCTGGTTCCCTACTGTGCTTGCGCGAGTCACGCTGCGCTATCCTACTGGTCCCTGCTGTCTTCTGGGACCTGTGTGTCTCCCAGAAGACAGCGGGGGGGGCGGAGTAGGTCACCACAGTCACCGCGGTGATCTATGCCCGGAAGACGGAGCAAATACCTGGATTACACAGGTATCTGCTCCCTCCTCTCCCTGAAAGGAAAGGTGCCAAATGTGAAACCGGAGGGGGAGGATTCCGAAAAGCGGAAGTTCCATTATTACTCCGCTAAGTAATAAAGTGATACAGAAAATTTCTTAAAATTTAAAAAATTATATATATATATATATATATATATATATATATATATATATATATATATATATATATATATATATACATATAATATGTTTGGGGGTTCCAAGTGATTTTCTAGCAGAAAATACAGGATTTTTACTTGTAAGCAACAAGTATCAAAAAAAGATTTAGTCTTTAAATGGTTAAACTGAGGAGTTCAGTCCTTTGAAGTTTAAACATTGTATCTCATCTCACACTTGGCAGGCTGCACAGGAGGGAGAAGTCGCTTTCGCTTACACGGAAACTTCTCAGGCAACTTGCATTGACTTCTATTACAGAAGCTATTTGCAAGTCGCGCTGAAGTTTAAATCTGCTTTTTTTTTTCCCAGCACAATCGCCCGATGCCGATTAATGAAAAAATGCCAAATATCGGCCGGCCGATATATCGGTCGACCTCTATATAAGACCCGGGCTTATTTTCAGGGAAACACGGTAATCATACTTCAGTATACCATAGTAACATCTGACAAAAAGAAGATCTAAAAACACTGGACTTTGTGAAAACTATTTTTGTGCCAACCTCAAAAATTTTGGCAACGGCTGTATACATAAAAAACCTCTTACAACAGCACCAGCACTGCTTTGTGTCCATAAAAGTTTCTACTGCATTGGTTTTTGGGCTTTTGACTTGATCACCATTGACAATGCAAGTCAATGAGAATGCTGAAAAAAAACTTCCACCAATAGTAGTTTCTTCTGTGTTTTAGCTGGCTCAGCCTTTGGTCGGTCATCTGAAAAGCTTAAAAAGACCGTTGTCAAACCATTAATTTCAACGAAAACTGTTCCATAAGATACAGGCGATACTCGAAAAATTAGAATATCGTGCAAAAGTTAATTTATTTCACTAATGCAACTTACAAGGTGAAACTAATATATGAGATAGACTCATTACATGCAAAGCAAGATAGTTCAAGCCATGATTTGTCATAATTGTGATGATTATGGCTTACAGCTCATGAAAACCCCAAATCCACAATCTCAGAAAATTAGAATATTACATGCGATCAATAAAACAAGGATTGTACATAGAACAATATCGGACCTCTGAAAAGTATAAGCATGCATATGTACTCAGTACTTGGTTTGGGCCCCTTTTGCAGCAATTACGGCCTCAATGCGGCGTGGCATGGAATCTATCAGCCTGTGGCACTGCTGAGGTGTTATGGAAGACCAGAATGCTTCAATAGCGGCCTTCAACTCTTCTGCATTGTTCGGTCTCATGTCTCTCATCTTTCTCTTGGCAATGCCCCATAGATGCTCTATGGGGTTCAGGTCAGGCGAGTTTGCTCTCATCAGAAAAGAGGACTTTGGACCACTGAGCAACAGACCAGGTCTGTTTTTCTTTAGCCCAGGTAAGACACTTCCGACGTTGTTTGTTGTTCAGGAGTGGCTTGACAAGAGGAATACGACATTTGAAGCCCATGTCCAGGATCCGTCTGTGTGTGGTGGCTCTTGATGCACTGAATCCAGCCTCAGTCCACTCCTTGTGAAAGTCCCCAACACTTTTGAATGGCCTTTTCCTGACAATCCTCTCCAGGCTGCGGTCATCCCTGCTGCTTGTGCGCCTTTTTCTTCCACACTTTTCCATTCCACATAACTTTCTATTAATGTGCTTTGATACAGCACTTTGGGAACATACAACTTCTTTTGCAATTACCTTTTGAGGCTTTCCCTCCTTATGGAGGGTGTCAATGATGATTTTCTGCAGCTCCTACAGAGTTACCATGGGCCTCTTGGCTGCTTCTCTGATTAATGCGCTCCTTCTCCGGCCTGTCAGTTTAGGTGGACGGCCATGTCTTGGTAGGTTTTCAGTTGTGCAATACTCTTTCCATTTTTAGGTGATGGATTGAACAGCACTCAGTGAGATGTTCAAGGCTTTTTTTTTTTTTTTTTTTTTATATAACCTAACCCTGCTTTAACCACTTCAATACCAGGCATTTTCACCCCCTTCCTGCCCTGGCCAATTTTCAGCGCTGTCACATTTTGAATGAGAATTATGTGGTCATGCGACGCTGTAACCCAAATTAAATTTTGATAATTTTTTTCCCCACAAATAGAGATTTCTTTTGGTGGTATTTGATCATCTCTGCAGTTTTTATTTTTTGCTCTATAAACAAAAAAAGAGCGACAATTTTGAAAAAAAAAAAAAAAAAAAAACAATATTTATTACTTTTTGCTATAATAAATATCCCAATTTTTTTTAAAAAAAAAACATTTTCTTTTCTCAGTTTAGACCGATATGTATTCTTCTACATATTTTTGGTAAAAAAATGTTTTAAAAAAAAAAAATAGCAATAAGCATATATTGATTGGTTTGTGCAAAATGTTATAGCGTCTACAAAATAGGGGATAGTTTTATGGCATTTTTATTATTTTTACAACTAATGGTGGCGATCTGCGATTTTTATCGTGACTGTGACATTGCAGCGGACACATCGGACACTTGACACTATTTTGGGACCATTCACATTTATAAAGCGATCAGTGCTATAAATATGCACCGATTACTGTGTAAATGTGACTGACAGGGAAGGGGTTAACACTAGGGGGTGATCAAGGGTTTAAATGTGTTACCTAGGGAGTGATTCTAACTGTGGGGGGAGGGGACTGATGAGGAGAACACGATCGTTGTTGCTATATACAAGGAACATACAATCAGTTCTCCTCTCCCCCCCTGCTCTGTGAGGAGCAATCGCGGGTGCCCAGCGGACATCGTGGCCACCAGGCACGCGCATCGGGTCCCCAGTGATGCGGCGAGTGCGCGCTCTCAACAATGCTGGAAGCCGAGGACGTCATATGACGGCCGCCGGAGGGACAAATGGTTCCTGCAGCTGTTACATTACTATACGCCGGTAAGCAAGTGGTTAAACTTCTCCACAACTTTATCCCTGACCTGTCTGGTGTGTTCCTTGGCTTTCATGATGCCGTTTGTTTACTAAGGTTCTCTAAAAAACCTCTGAGGGCTTCACAGAAAAGCTGTATTTATACTGAGATTGAATTACACACTGGTGGACACTATTTACTAATTAGGCGACTTCTGAGGGCAATTGGTTGCACCAGATTTTAGTTAGGGGTATCAGGCCGGGTTCACACTGGGGCGACAAACGCTCCGACATTGGGAGCTCATGTCGCATGACGTGTGAAAATCAATCTTTCCCTATGGGAGCCGTCTTAACTGGTCCGACACATGTCGGTCCGACTTTGAAAATGCTCCCTTGTACTACTTCGGTCCGACTTTGATCTGACTTCAGCCCATTGACTATCATTGAAGTCGGATCAAAGTCGGACCGCAGACTTGCATGATCCGACTTTGGCATGCAACTTGTGCTGTGCTGCTCGAGGGGGAATTCCAGGCCAAATTTTAAATAAAAAACCGGCATGGGTTCCCCCCTCCAGGATCTTACCAGGCCCTTGGGTCTGGTCTGGATTTGAAGGGGAACCCCTACGCCGAAAAAACGGCATGGGGGTCGTCCCCCCCAAAATCCAAACCAGACCATTATCTGAGCACGCAACCTGGCAGGCCGCAGGGGAAGAGGGGGGGTCGAGAGAGCGCCCCCCCTCCCTCCTGAACCGTACCAGGCCGCATGCCCTCAACATGGGGGGTTTGGTGCTCTGGGGCAGGGGGGCGACCTGCGGCCCCCCCACCCCAAAGCACCCTGCCCCCATGTTGATGAGGACAGGGCCTCTTCCCGACAACCCCGCCATCTTCTTCTCTCTTCTCGATGTTGACGCGTCGCTTCCTCCCGCTGTAATACTGGCTGTTCGCTCCGCATTAATATAGGCTTCTCATGACGTCACAGTCGCATGCTCCGGGGCCACCCGGAGCATGTGACTGTGACGTCATGAGAAGCCTATATTAATGCAGAGCGAACAGCCAGTATTACAGCGGGAGGAAGCGACGCGTCAACATTGAGGAGGAGAAGAGAGAAGAAGATGGCGACGGGAAGACCGGCCCCTCCACTAGCAAAAGAGCTGGAAGATAGTGGAGGGGCCGGCAGAAGGACAACGGAGAGCCGGATGAGACGACGGGAAGACCGGGCCTCTCCGCTAGCAAAAGTGCTGTAAGAAGATAGCGGAGGCCCGGCGGAAGAAAGAACCGGAGAGCGGGAGAAGAAGAAGGCGACGGAGAAGACCGGGCCCCGCTAGCAAAAGAGCTGGAAGAAGATAGTGGAGGCCCGGCAGAAGAAAGAACCGGAGACCCCCGGAGCTGTGCAATAAATTTAAAAAGCGGTGTGTGTTTTTATTGACATTTTTTTTTCCACCAGGTGAATGGGTAGGGGTACGATGTTGTCGGGAAGAGGCCCTGTCCTCATCAACATGGGGGCAGGGTGCTTTGGGGTGGGGGGGGCCGCAGGTCGCCCACCTGCCCCAGAGCACCAAACCCCCCATGTTGAGGGCATGCGGCCTGGTACGGTTCAGGAGGGAGGGGGGCCGCTCTCTCGTCCCCCCCTCTTCCCCTGCGGCCTGCCAGGTTGCGTGCTCAGATAAGGGTCTGGTTTGGATTTTGGGGGGGGGGGGGCCCACGCCATTTTTTCGGCGTAGGGTTCCCCTTCAAATCCAGACCAGACCCAAGGGCCTGGTATGCTCCTGGCGGGGGAACCCATGCCGGTCTTTTATTTAAAATTTGGCCTGGAGTTCCCCCTCAAGATTCATACCAAACACAGTGCCTGCTATTGGCGGGGATCCAAGTCGGATCCCCGTTCATTCAAAGTCGGACATATGTCGGCTTCATGTAGCGGGGCAAAGTCGGATCCAAAGTAGGACGGCTGTCGTGTCGCACTAGTGTGAACCCAGCCTCAGAGTAAAGGGGACTGAATACAAATGCACGCCAGACTTTTCACATATTTATTTGTAAATAATGTTGAAAACCATTTATTCTTTTTCTTTCCACTTCACAATTATGTGTCACTTGTGTGTAGGTCTATCACATAAAATCCCAATAAAATATTTTTACGTTTTTGGTTGCAATATGACAAAATGTGGCAAATTTCAAATGGGTATGAATAATTTTTTAAAGGCACTGTATTTTACTCATTGAACTGCAACTCAATTTATAACATTTGTATCGTGTTTTTTTCTGGATTTTTGGTTGATATTCAGTCTCTTTTAAAATACACCTATGATAAAAAATTTAGACCCTTAATTTCTTTGTAAGTGGGCAAATTCTGTAGGGTACCAAATAATTAATTTTACCCACTGTACTTTTTTACAGAGGATAAAAAATAAAAAAAGGGCTACATTTTTTTTGTAAATGTGGAACCTTAGTTCGAAAATGAAGGCCTGCTAGATCACTTCAGGATGACCCCTTTTGCAGGTATAGCTATGTAAAATAGCATAAATAAGTGCCTATACTGTTTAAAATCCAGTAATACTGTATCACCCTCCTCTGCACATGCTCAGTTGCTCTCTATTTTTAGACACTGCCGAATTTGTAGAGGCAGATCTGCTGACAGTCTTAAAATGGAATTAAACTCTTCTATCCTTTACAGCCAAAGAAACTGCTTCTGTTTGATCTGCAACTGCCATGGTGCTGCACATGTGATCAGTTATGACACGACCATTTGATGGTTTGACAGCTTGGTTGAGGAAACAAGCAAATGTGACAGTTAGCTATCAAAGCATTCCAGGAATGTAACAGTTTTTTTTAAATCGATAAATCAATGGGTTTATGATTTACTGCTGTTAAGGGGCTCTGGGCTTCAGGCACAAAAGCAGCCTCCATTAAGAAGAAACAAGAGCAATGCTGGAGGCAAATTACAGCACACACTCATTTTGGTAGTATAATTATTGTGGGATGTATGGTCCTTGCTGAAGAACACTATTTTTTATTAAGTTGTTATGGGTAAAGTTCTGCTTTAAAGGAGAAGTGCGGGAAGTAAAATACAAACATGCATATTCATCTATATGGTTGCAGCATCGATCTGATCTTAGCCCTCTGTTGGCTGATTCTGGGTCACAGGAGTGCAAAAGTAAGTGTAGTTCTGTGACCCACGAGAAGTATGACCAAACAAGCTTTGGCCACACTTCTCTTTTAAAGCCCTAAACCAGGGGTCAGCAACCTTTTTCCACTTAAGGGCCGGATTCAATGTATGTGAATGCATAGAGGGCCGCAATCACCTGCTAATAAATGAAGATAATAATCTGGACCCCCTTACCTTACACAACCCCCGCACTTCAGGACCCCTTTAAGTTACACGGCCATTGTACCTCTGGACCACTTTACATCACACAGAACCCCCCCCCCCCCCACCAGTCCCCCGCTTTAGCGCACGAGTAACAGAGGGATGGGCGCTTGAAATTATTTGTTTACTTTTTTCTTTCTTTTTTTTTTAAACTATCACTTTCAAAAACAAAAATTCTGATCACATTTATTGCTGTCAGAAGGAATGTAAACATCCCTTGTGACAGTAATAGGCAGGGACAGGTACTCTTTATGGATAGATCTTGGGTCTATAAGACCCCAAATCCCTCCTTTGCACTTGAAGGATGTTTTTTTTTTAATTTGGCGCTTTTAAGTCTTCTGTAAACCGGAAGTGATGTCATGACATTACTTCCGGGTTACTAGATCCGAGACCCATTTGAAGCCGATTACGGCTTCGTTCAGGTCTCCGGCCAACTGGCGGATGTGCAGGCTGGTCATTCAGGCCTTCTGGTGGGACGGGAGAGCCGCAGAAGGCGGAGGGGGAGGGGGGTTGTCACCTCCCGCTGCTTGGAATAATAGTTGAGCCGCATCGGTTGTTATCCCAGGAAAGCTGACCGGGGTTAAAATGTCAGTGGGCCGTGTGCATGTGAATTCATCACGTGCGCGGACATCACTCTTAGGCCCCATTCCCACTTGAGCGTAGCGGGAACACGTGTTCCTGGTCAAGTTTTTTGAGTGTAAAGCCTCGTACACACGGGCGGGAATCCCGTTGGAAAAAAAACACGTTGGTTTTCCCGACGGGATCCCCGGCAAGCTTGCCTTGCACGCCGAGTTTACACACGGCCATTCAAAAGAACCACCATTGTTTTGAATGGCAAGAACGCAGTGACGTCATCGACTACAACAAGCCTGCGCTCGTCACATTCGATGCCGTCGCCGCCATCTTGCTACACCCTACACTACCCTTGTATGCTACCGCGCATGCGTCAAAGTCATTTCGAGCATGCACGGGTTTACCATGGACAGGTAAGCATACACACTCACTGTTTTCTCGGCAGGAAGCACTCTGCCGAGAATCCCGACGAGAAAAATAGAGAGCAGGTTCTCTATTTTTCTCATTGAGATTCCCGGCAGTTTTCCCGATGAGAAACCATACACACCAACGGTTTTCTCGGCTAAAAGCTCTCCCAGCAGCTTTCTTGCCAAGAAAACCGGTCGTGTGTACGAGGCTTGACACATGTTGCGCGTATAAGTAGTGCAACATTCAGTGAAAGTAACGGGCATGCTCGTGGGGTCAAGGCACTCTCCTGTGCAACTTAGCTACAGAAAAGTTGGGTTTTGTCAGAGCGCACACCACAATGTGCAGAACCCTTTTTGAAGACAAAGCAATGCAATTAATTTTACCATAAGATGAGATGCCCATTGAATGCAATATGTATGTCCACGGAAGGATGCCTTATATTGTTAAATTTGAAGAACTTGGGTATGAGTCAGGCAGAAGAAATAGTCCTCACATTCTTAGAAAATATTTTCACAATGGTCAAAACTTACATAATGAAGTCTACAGGACCTACCTGTTATCCGATTGGAAATACTGAACATTCGTGAAGTCCTATGCTGCTGATGGAACGGATCTCTATACTTGTTGCCAAAACACATGCTTAGAAGCTCCTTACGCACAGTCTTATTCCAAAGTCCATAAATAAGAGGGTGACAAATTGCACTTGAGAATGATAGCCAAGTAGCTAAAGTCTCCACTATGGGAGAAACACTGTTTTTCCCCCATAAGGCCTCAGTGCTTATGACAATCATGTAAGGCCCCCAGGTAAGCACAAAAGCACCAATAACTACTAATATTGTTATAAAAGCTTTACACTGGTTGGCTGAATAAACAATACTTGAAAACCCATTTCTCCTGCTCCCCGATGAAGATGTAGAAGTACTGGAATTTTTTCTCCCATTCTTTTGAGGAGCTTCTTGAACGATAATGACAGTTCCACAGTGGATCTTTCTAGCTTTTATTCGGGCCACTCGAAATATAAAGCCGTAGCAAATCATCATAGTGATAAAAGGCAGCAAAGCACACCAAATCTGCCAAAAGGCAGTATAGCCAGCCTCTTTGTGCCATGCAGCAACGCACATCCACTTGAAGTTATCAAACTCCAGTGAGGACCATCCAAAGAGAGGTGGAAGACATCCTATGAGAGAATGGAGCCAAACATATGCTATAGCCAGCACTGCGCGGTTTCCTGTAATCTTCATAGGGTATACCATTGGGTAAAGGACAGCATAATACCTGCAAAAAATATATATATCAATAAATAATACAAATAACATTTATTAAAAATTTAATTATTTTAGTTAAAATATGAAAAGCTGCAGCCCGCTGAAATGAATGGGCTGTCTTGATGAAATGCACAAAAACATGATGCGTGATGTACAAGTGTGAATGCAGTCATAAGCAGCAGTACTATAGATTTAAAGTGATATTAAAGATATGTTTTTATTTTTTTAAATAACAAATATGTGATACTTACCTGCCCTGTGCAGTGGTTTTGGACAGAGCCCCCCGATACTCCTCTTTTTAGTTCCCCCCGCCAGCGCTCCTGGCCCCTCCTCTTTGCTGCTTGTTATTAGGGCACTCGTGCGTGCTTGCTCTCGAGCCCCGCTCTGTGTGTCCATAAGACACACAGAACAGGGATTGGCCCCACCACCACTCCCCCCTCACTGGCTGTGATTGACAGCAGTGGGAGACAATGTTTCCCGCTGCTGTCTCTCAGCCAATCAGGCGGCAGAGATTTAGGGGAGCAGCTGCTCTCATGCACATCGATGGAGCTGGCTTGGGTAAGTATTAGGGGGGCTTCGAGGGGAGCTGCATACTGAAGGTTTTGTACCTTCATGCATAAAGTCCATGAAAGTAAAAACCTTCAGCCTTTAGAACTACTATAATTGTGCCCTGCTCACCCCCTTTAACCTTCCACTGTTACAACAGGCGGGGAATTCTTTCCATGCAGCCTCTGTCGCATTTTAAAAAAACAGCCACATCTACTCATTTACAACAATCTGTGAATAAGCGAATTAAAAGTCAGACAAGCTTGTAGATCTCAATGGACTGCTAGGGAGCCGAATGATGAGCACCTTCGTAGTCCATTCCTTCTTCCAGCTTTGTAACTGAAAGCCTGTATGGAGCTACGGGCACAAAATGGGAGAGCATGCAGGAGCCTGACATTGCACCTGTGATCCACTGATTACAGGTGCAACGCTTTGCAGGCTCCTGTGAGAAATAATAATAATAAATGCACATTTTGTTCTACAAAAATGTGCATTTATTTTAATTTTTTTAAACTAAACTTACCCTTCAAAAGTATGCCTACGTGCTTGTTCTACCTGTACACTGAACAGCACCCAGCTGTAGAACTACATTCACTAAATATTTTGTGTGGCTCATTTGGTGAGGTCGGGGGCTTTACTTAAAAGGGTTGTAAACCCTTGCCGTTTTTCACCTTTAAGCATTCTATGCATTAAGGTAAAAAACCTCCTGTGCTGCAGCAGCGCCCCGAGCCCCCCTTATTTCCCACAACTGAAACGAGCACACCAGCTTCGGCCGGTGTCTTGTGTCCTGATTGGATAGATAGCAGCGCGGCCATTGGCTCCCACTGCTGTCAATCAAATCCAATGTCGCGGGCGGCAGAGCAGTGTACAGCTGTCTGTGTGTATGGACACAGCAGCAGGATACGGGAGCGCACCCGCACGGGTGTCCAAGAAGGAGAACGCTTCACCGACGGGGCACTCGAGAAGAGGAGGAGCCAGGAGCGTCGCGGAGGGACCCCAGAAGAGGAGGATCGGGGCCACTCTGTGCAAAACCAACTGCACAGCAGAGGCAAGTATGACATGCTTGTTTTTTGTTTTTTAAACCGAACCTTTAGGCCCCTTTCACACTGGGGCGGGCAGGAGCGGTGGCGGTATAGCAGCGCGATTTGCAGCGCTGCTATACCGTCGTTCTTACCGCGGTATGCGGTCGCTAGGGGGGTAAATTTAACCCCCGCTAGCGGCCGAAAAAGGGTTAATACCGCCCGCAAACCGCGGCTATTGCCGCGGTTTGCAGGCGGTATTACCGCGCTGTCCCATTGATTTCAATGGGAGACCGCGGTAAAGGAGCGGTGAACACACCGCTCCTTTACCGCTGTAAAGAAGCGGCTAGCAGGACTTTTGGAGCGGTCCTGCTAGCGCACCGCTTCAGTGTGAAAGCCTTCGGGCTTTCACATTGAAGGCTAAAGGGCATGATTTTTTGATTAAAGGGGCATGAAAAACGCCCCAGTGTGAAAGGGGCCTTACAACCAGTTTAAGACCCTCTATATCATGAAATTGAAAGTACAACTAAAAGGCTTTTTTTTTTTTTTCGTTTGGATAGAGTGAAGATAGATTAGAAGTGAACACCTGTCAATTTTTATTGCTCTCTGTGCCTCCGATAGGGATATTCACCCTCTCTTTATTTGTCCTGTTTACCATTATCATTGAAAGTGAAATTTTAGGTTGTCCCCAGAAAACAAATAGATGGGGAAATCTTCCAATGAGGACACCAATTCTGGTGACCTGGGGGCCCAAAAGGAATTCCCTCTCACTCCCTGTTTGATGCTGACACTAGTAAATTTATCCTGGGCATCTAGACATCGTTGACCTTAAAAGTGTAAATTCACCTTTACAGATTTTTCTGTAAAAGGGGAACTTACCCTTTGAGCACAAAATTTGTTTAAATAAATTTGTCCTATTTGTTAAAAACCTGATCACCCTGACACAATGGTTACCAAAAAAAATGCTTTAGTTAATATAAATGCATTTCGTTGATTCAAATTTAAGCTACATGCCATAGACAAATCTAAAAAAAAAAATCAAACAGTTGTGGCTTGTAATATCGTGCCAGTGAATTCTAGCCCAAGAGCCATTTTTTTAAGAATGTGGCAAGAATGAAGCAACAAATATATCTGATCACCGTTCTCCCAACAGCTGAACTCCTACTTCTACTCTTAGCAAAATAAACCTGACACATAAGCCATACACGACCAAGCTGCAGCAACAGTTTATGTCAACTGCTGAGAGGCAGCAGCTGTGCAATCTAACTCCAAGAGCAGAAAGAAGCGTCTACTTTTCTAGGGAACGATATTTGGCAATTGTGCAATAAATATTCAATAGAATAGAAGTCTATGTAACAACCCCCCCACATCAAGCTAAAGCTGAACACAATATATGCAAATGTAGAAGGTTAAAGTAATGCTAAACACACGGTTTAATTTACTTTATCCCTTCTATTTCTGTATGTGGATGATGGCACTGTAATTATTTTAATAAAAAAAAAAAAAACTAGTACCATTTTCCTATGTGATATACAGCCGTCACATGACCCAGACCTTTCCCAGCCAGTCTACAGGGAAACATAAGCAGAAGGAGCTTCTAGTCCTCTGCTGCTAGGCACATGTTCAAAAAATAAACAGTTTTTGTAATACAGAGTAAGACCCGGTTCACACAGGGGCGGCACGACTTTGGGGGCGACTCGGCAAGGCAATCTCAAGACGACTTCAGAGGTGACTTGCAAAATGACTTCTGTATTGAAGTCAATGCAAGTCGCCCTGAGTCGCCCCCAAAGTAGTACAGGAACCTTTTTCTAAGTGGGAGCGACTTGAGTCGCTCCTATTAGAACGGTTCCATTGAACCCCTGTGTGAACCGGCTCTCAAACTAATCAAGATCAATTAACTGTTTTAAATTGTCATACAAATATACATTTGAAATAAAATCTTTATTATATTTTGACAACATGGTGTGGGTGGATTTCGGCTAGTCACAGTCTGTGTCACCCCCTCCAGCCCGTGTCATACAATAAGAGGGAGGTGAAGCCTCCATCAATCTACATGTAACATCCCACTCCCATTGTGTTTAGCTGGATAGTGGGCATGGAGGAAGAGGGAGGGAGTGGGCTACCATTTACCACTGTGTATACACCCAAATGTGTGACTATAGTCACATGGGCTGCTCAGATGTGATAGGAGGAAATGTTCAGCTTAGAAACTCACTGAAAACTGAGAATGTGCAGAGCTGCAAACACTGCTCTTCATAATCCCTAGCTGAATTAAGGACATAAACAGAAAGTGGAGATAGAAAACAGCAGAATCAACCAGTTTTTTTTTGCAGAATACAGACAACAAATATCATCATGGCTTAGTGAGTATAAACAGCATGTAATACACCATTTATTGATTTTTTTTTGTGGGCTTAGTGACACTTTAAGTGATTTTAAATAGATTTTTTTAAATAACAAAACATGTCATACTTACCTGCTTTGTGCAATGGTTCTGCACAGAGCAACTGTGATCCTTCTCTTCTGGGGTCCCTGCCAGCGCTCCTGGCTTCTTCTCCCCTGCTGAGTGTCCCCCAGAGCAAGCCGGAGCAGCAGGAGACAATGGCACTTACTGTTGCCTCAATGGCCAGTTAAAAGAGAGAGGGGAGAAAGATGCTGCTCTCAGGCAGGCACAGCACTGGATTGCGATGGGGCTCAGGTAAGAAAAAGGAAAGACAGGTGTGGGGGGTTGTCTTGCGCACAGAGAACGTCACCGCTGTCCCCTCTTGCACGAAGCATTAATCTAAGCCTTAAGTAAAAGTGGTTGTAACGGGTTTACAACCACTTTAAAGGAAAATGTAATGTTACATAATTGCTCTGATTTATTGAATAACACTGGTAATATCTACAACACCTTAACGTGGAACTAAGGTTTTAATTCTTGCCTCCTCACCAATGATCCAAAGTCCGTGAGGGGTCCCTCGCTAATGCCAGCATCTTTTTCCCAGCTTCTTCTGGGTTCCGGTCCTTGGATATTTTCATTGACCAGAGCGGAATTACCTCTCGCATATGCATGTGCAGTTGTTCATCATCCCAGCGCAAAGGGACTGTATCGCTTTTGTAAAATGATCTGAGCGTGTGCAGCTCAGCTTACATACCACAAAAGACTGCGAGCAGGCAGGTCGGTGTATTTTAATGCATGTCGCTTCTGCAATAAATAGCCTGCCTGCTCCTAAGGTTTGGTATGATGCCTTTAGTTCTGATTTAAACCTAGGCCTAATCAAAAATCTACGTGGAAAGACACTTACTTTAGTAAACAGCAGTATGTTAATGGTTAAAACGACTTACCTGTCTATTGCTATTATGCCCAAAGTAAGCATACTGGCAGAGCTGATCAACATATAAAGAAGGGCAGAGAAATTGCACCACACCACTCCGAATATCCATTCTCTTAGAATAGAGCTGACAACAACAAATGGAAGCACCAGCATAGACAGCAGCAGATTGGATAACGTCAGGCTAAACACAAACTTGTTGCTGAGGGAAAGCAAATACGACTTCTTGTACAATGTGATCACAATGACAAGATTGCCCAGGCATATCAGAATGTCAATGATGATAATAGCAATGGATTCAGCTACTATAGTAGCCCCATTCTCTGCAGTTTCACTTCCCACGCCATTTTCTCCAGAAGAGTTGATGCTCATTGTCAAACACAAAGCAATCCAGTTTGAAACATGCTGGGAACCTAGAAGAAGAAAACAAAAGTGAATTTTAGAAATCAAAGTCAATAAATTAAGTATTTTAAAAGGAGTGCTATTTATTTTTTTTTGGGGGGGGGGGGGGGCAGCACCTGTGCATCTCTATGATCTATTGTTTTCAGCTCCTCTGGCTACAACACCTAGTCTAAATAGGCTTTCCGCAGCCCACTCTAAATGCCCGTACACACGATTGAATCCCTGACGGGAATTTTGTACAACCACGCATGCTTAGAAGCAATGCTAACTATAAACATAACATTAGCAGAAGTTGCCCAAAGGGTGTTGCTAAAGAGCTGAAAAAATACGTAGTTTCGGTTTTGTTGGCCAACAATTATTTGCCGTTTGTATGCAAGACAAGTTCATGGCCAACTAGGGCTGGGAAAAAAATCGATTTTAATCTTGAATCGAGTTTTGAGCTCAAATCGATTCAGTTTTGAAGAAAATCTATTTTTTTAGATTTTTATTTTTTTTTAAATAAAAAAATTTTTTTATTTTTTTTTCCTTCAAAGTTTCCGTAGCAGGACTGCAGGGGGCGTATCCGGAATGGCACTGGGCAGCGTTACCCCAATTACATCTACTCGCTGCAGCCGCCATCTGCCTACCTGATCAGCGTGTCATGCAGACAGACGGCGGCCATTGCAGTGTTCAAAAGCCGCGCCTCCCGAGTCCTCGTCGTCTGTGATAGGCGGAACACTCAATTTCACAGCAGGCAGTATTCAGCCTATCACGGACATCCTCTCATCCTCGTCTGTGTTATGAGGATGACCATGATAGGTGGAACACTGAATGCTGGGAAATTGAGTGTTCCGCCTATCACAGACGAGGAGGAGGCGCGGCTTTTGAATACTGGAATGGCCACCGGTGTAGCAGTAAAATCCGTATACCATAAAAAATCTGCATCAGGTACGGGCACAGTGATTGAAGCACGGGCACAGTGAGACACGGGCACAGTGAGGCATGGACACAGTTCAATTCAACTAAGAGTAACCTCAGGATTTTTGTTGTTTTATTAGCTAAATCCAAATACAGTTTTAATAATTTGGATGTTTAACAATCTTTGTTGCACACTGCAAAAAAACAACAAAAGGTCACAAGCGCTAAATTGGTGGATAAAGAAAAAAATATAATGGATAACAATAATAATAAGAAAAAAATCCCAAATATTTTGGGAAGTACAAAGTATCCAAAAGGGGGAAAAAACAGGATCCAGCGCAGCAAGAAAAAATCCGTACCCAGAAGTACAAAATACACAACATGCACACAATATAATCCAGCGCTCATGGAACATACATTATTAACTATTGAAAACTCCTGAAGAATTGATAAAAAAGCTTAGTCCATTTATCACAATAAAGAGAGGGATCCAATCCCAAATGTGCAGAGGGCAAATGAATCTTAACTCTCCAGTTGCCAGTGGTGACAAACTTGTTAAACTTGCAGTGACATCCGTGGAGCAAGGAGGGGTTAAAAAAGTCAAAACAAAGCCTGTGGCCATGATCTCAGTGTGAGCACAGTACCTTGAATGATGGACAACAGGCAGACCAGCGTGTGGAGGGCCCTCCAACCCAAAAGGATGCAGAGCCAGGATCGCAGCAAGGCTGGGACAGAAGGAATCACACACAGAGTTTCAAGAGTTTTCAATAGTTAATAATGTATGTTCCATGAGCGCTGGAATATATTGTGTGTTTGTTGCACACTGACTTTGCAGTTAGAGAAAGGGTTTGCCTTTGCAATTTTGTTTGTTGATGCACTTTAATTAATATAATAAAAAAAAAAAAAAAAAATCGAATTGAATCGTAAATCGAGTTTTTTATAAAAAAAAAAAAAAAAAAAAAAATCGCAGATTTTTTTGGGGGGGAAAATCGCCCAGCCCTATGGCCAACTCCCTTCGGAAGAAAGTCCTACGCTTTGTCCGATGAAAATCTGATCATTTGTACCAGGCTTTAGTTATTTTTCTTGTTTAGCGTGAGTATGCATTACCTTTCCTTTTGCAGGCTGTTATGAGAGGACTAAGCAGGGAATGCATATCCTATCTTGTGACAAAAAGCTAATATGAAGTACAAATACTTAAAGCGCAAAGTGTAATCTTTAGTTTAAAAAAAAAATAAAAAAATAGCGCCTGCAAAGCACCCTGAAAGAGCTTCTCCTTTCACTCCAGTGTGAAAGCCCAAGTGTTTTCACACTGGAGCGGTGCACTGGCAGGTGCTGGTGTATACACCTGGCAGGCAGGCGCTGGTGTATACACCGCTCCTACAGCGCCCCTGCCCATTGAAATCAATAGGCAGTGCTTTGCCGGCGGTTTTTAACCCTTTTCTTGGCCGCTAGCGGGGGTTAAGAGCGCCCCGCTAGTGGCCGAATAGTGCCTCAAAAACTATGGTAAAGTACCGCTAAAAATAGCGGCGCTTTACCAACGTCTGTGTGAAAGTAGCCTTATTGCGCTCAGCCTCCTTCACATCTCCAAATGTCTTCTTTTTTTGTTTCTTGCTGTGGTCTGACTTCCTGTTGGAGGGTGGCTGCATTCATTCTCCATGATCCCACTGTATGCAGGAACATAGTTATCCTCTCTTGCTTGCTTCTGAAATGTATTTGGGACGATGGATTATGGGATTTGTATTGTACATACACAGAGAAGTGTATATGACTGCAACGTTGTCTTAAGCTCTGTGTTCACTGGAGCCGATCCTTTGGATCCCCAGTGCCGTCATTTTGGATGTGGGAGCTAGCTGTGACTTCCTGCATTTTCACAGCCGAATCCCCACTGTGCATGTGTAGGATTGTGCTGTGCTGGTCCCGCAGCCTCCTGGAGTGTGTGATGTGTCAGAAGCTGGTCACATGTACAGACTTGACGGTTATGGGAAGTCCCTCTGTGCAAGGAAAGGAGAACCGATAACTGGCATGGCTCTCAGTACATTGTTGGCACTGATTTACAGTGTAGCCCCACCAGTGCAAGGAAAGGAGAGCCGATAACTGGCATGGCTCTCAGTACATTGTTGGCACTGATTTACAGTGTAGCCCCACCAGTGCAAGGAAAGGAGAGCCGATAACTGGCATGGCTCTCAGTACATTGTTGGCACTGATTTACAGTGTAGCCCCACCAGTGCAAGGAAAGGAGAGCCGATAACTGGCATGGCTCTCAGTACATTGTTGGCACTGATTTACAGTGTAGCCCCACCAGTGCAGATCAGTGGCTATCCAGGCAGCTTATCAGTGTTGCCTCATCAGTGAAGAAAAATTACCGTACTTTATTGCAAAAGTTTATAAGTGAAACTAAGAAAAACTTTTTTTTTTTTTCTCAAAATCTTTGTACTTCTTTTTATTTAGCAAAAAAAAAAAAAAGCCCAGTGGTGACTAAATACCACAAAAAGAAAGCTCTATTTGTGTAAAAAAAATAAAAAAAAAAATAAAAAAAAAAAAAAATGGGTACAGTGTTGCATGAACCGCGCAATTGTCATTCAAAGTAGGCAAGAAGAGGGTGAAAGTGCCCGGCACTGAAATGGTTAATACTCACCCATCCCACCAATATTCACTCTCTTGAAGAGAGAAGAAGAAATAATTCAGCATCTGACATGTATCGGATACTTGACCCCCCTTCTGTTCTCACTATGTGATGGCCCCTATGTGAATAGATCACATGCTTTTCTATGTGATCTTACAAGAATAAAAAACGGTGCACCTTATCAATGTGCTGGCGACAGATTTGATCTACATGAATACAGGACAGAGGTATCACATAGGGGCCTGCGGAGGCAAAGAGCGGCAGCACCATTTATTAACCCTTTTCTTTACAGGAATGTCTTTCTTACAAGATTTTCTAACTAGTAACAGAGACACTTTAAAAAGCATATAGAGGCATTAAAGAAAAAAAAATTGTTTATAAAGCCTTCTACATTAAAAATTTGACTTTTTTTTAATAAACCCCAACTGCCAATCCTGCCACATACAATAGCCAGGCATACTGGTTGCTCCATTCAATTAGAAATAATACTAGCAAGCACGCAGAGAACCCTGGAAGCATCCCTACAATCACAGCACCGTCCTCTGTGTGAAGTTGTGCTCGGTAGGAACGCCTAGCCTTCCCTATTGTTATATAGACAGCACAGGCTCCAGCCCGCCAGCTTTACCTTTCTCTACACATAAGGCTTTGCACCACGGAGCTACCGCCGTGTTACACAAAGCGCATAGTTCCACTAACCTTTTGTTCCTCGGCTGCTAATACTGCAAAGATTCCATGCCTACAGCGAGCGGTCCAGGTAGACCCGGAACTACAGGCCGGTGTCTTCTGCCACTTCCGGTAGGTGGAACGCAAGGGTGCGTCTCACTGCTGTCTATTACTTCCGTGTGATGCTGGTGATTGAGTAGCAGTAGTGATCTGTATGACAAAATCACAAAACGTATTATATTATTATAGAAAAATATAGAATTATTTAATATACATGTATTAGATCGTTATAAAAAAGGACATGCAATATGTGTTATTGCCATAAATAACTACTGATATGTTACCTGTATGTAGTTGCACTTTGTCACTGATTTTCATCATGTGGTTTGGTATAAGTAGAAGATGAGCAGGGGCTAGGGTTGTCACCTTTTCTTCAAGCCAAACCCAAACACATAGCTCCCAACTGTCCCTGATTTGGAGGGACTGTCCCTGATTCCTCCTCATTTGTCCCTCATTTTGGTCTGATCTATAAAGTTGTATATAAAATGCACTTTTTATCTATCAAAAAGTGTTTTCCAGCGCTAAACCTTTCATCTGATTTCTAAATTGCTGCATTTGTAAATTCCAAAAGCCAATATAAAGGAATAGTAGTGGTAAAAAAAAAGCACTTGTGGGTTTAACCCATCTTGTTTTTTTGTACAATTCTCCTTTAAGGGGGTGTGGCAAGGGGTGTGTCCTATGCCTGCATACGTTTGCTGATAGGTGTCCCTCATTCCCATCTCAAAAAGTTGGGAGGTATGCAAACACTTTAGCGGCCTGGAGCACATTTCAGGTGGAGTAGAAATGCAATGCACATAGCATGCCAAAGCGAAAAGTGGGTGTGGCCAAATTGCACTTACTGACATAATGCCCCCCCAGTGATGCCAACCTGCCCCCAGACATCCACCTGCAACTCCCGGACAGCAACAGCATACCTCCCAACTTTTTGAGATGGGAATAAGGGACACCTCTCAGCAAAAGTATGCAGGCATAGGACACGCCCCCTGTCACGCCCCTTAAAAAAGAACTGTACAAAAAATAAAAAATATTGGTTAAACCCACAAGTGCTTTTTTTCCCCACTACTATTCCTTTATATTGGCTTTTGGAATTTACAAATGCAGCAATTTAGAAATCAGATGAAAGGTTTAGCGCTGGGAAACACTTTTTGATAGACAAAAAGTGCATTTTATATACAACTATATAGATCAGACCAAAATGAGGGACAAATGAGGGACAGAGGGACATTGCTCCATATCAGGGACAGTCCCTTAAAATCAGGGTCAGTCCCTCGAAGTCAGGGATAGTTGGGGGCTATGCAACTGATTTGTGTGTGACTAGCCTGGTTACTTGGGGAGCCACAGCCCGGTCTGAATAATGTGTCCGGGTTTCTGTCCGCCTGAAACCCGGACACATGATTTAAAACCCTGACTGTCTGGGTGAATCCCGGACAGGTGGAAACCCTAGCTGGGGCATGGTTGAAACTCAACCGTATTCGAACTTACGTTCCAATGAGGCAGGCTGGGTAATTGAGGGGGCTCTTCGGGAGGAGACCATTCCACACACCTTTTTTGTGTGTGTGTTAATTTGTGCTTTTTTTGGTTCTTGTGCATTGCACCATGGACTCAAGGCAAGAATTCAGTTAAAAAATAAATCCTTTGTTCTTTCGCATTGCATCATGGACTCAAGGCATTAATTAAAGTGGTTGTAAACGTCAGACGTGAAATATGAACAAAGCAAATACCTCTATAGAGATGGGCTCAGGCGTGTTTGGGATCCTACTCCCAACCCATCTCACTGATCCCGCCAGGGTGCCGACACTGGATACCGCTAATCAATGGCAGTGAGACATTTCCCGCTCCGCATCTGCACAGATCGGGAAATGTCTCACTGCCTGTGATTGGCGGTGTGCAGTGTCGGCTTCCTGGCGGGATCGGGGAGATGGGTTGGGACTAGGATCGCAAAGACGATTGAGCCCATCTCTAGTGTGTACTTGTCTCAATTAAGAGCACCAAGTGTAATTTATGTCTGCTGCTTTATTCCTCTACTATTAGCATGAATTATTATTATTATTATTATTATTATTATACAGGATTTATATAGAGCCGACAGTTTACACAAACCTTTACAACGTACAATTACAATACAATTTAATACAGTAGGAATCAGAGAACCCTGCTCGTTAGAGCTTAAAATCACTTCTGACAAGTTTTCCGGACACCAAGAGAAAAATGGTGACAGGGGAGGGACCTCCAGCAGATTAACAGCCTCAGCTCTGTTCCTGTTTGCTGTGTGAAGGGGGGTGTGTCTCTTCCCTCCAATCAGCTCTCACACATCTCCTCACTGAGCTCTGCAGAGTGTAGTATTAACTCTCTGCCACCTTTTTTTCTGACACCTCTGAGAAGCTTTATAAACTCAGCACATTGCATAGATGTAGAGAAAAGAAAACTGCAGATAAACAGGCTTTAAGCCCCGTACACACGGTCAGACTTTTGGCCAACAAACTTCATTTTGAGCAAGTTGGACCAACAATCCGACCGTGTGTACGCTCCATCGGACAAACTTTTTTTTTTTTGTTTTCATCGGACAAAAGTTGGGTCTGCAAACAGGCAAACTTTTGCCCAACAAAAGTCCGATGGAGCAAAGTCCGACCGTGTGTACAGAAAACCATCGGACTTTTGTCCGATGGACAAAACAAATAATGTTACAATCAACCAACAATAGCAGAAGTTGACCAAAGGGTGGCGGTAAAGAGCAGAAAAGAGCAGAAAAACCACGTGATTTTGGATAAAGTTTTGGGAACTGCAAGAAAAGTCCTGTGGTGTGTATGCTATGGGTGTTCCCGACCAACTCCGTTCGGACAAAAATCCACAGAAAAGTCCGATGGAAGTCCGACCGTGTGTATGGGGCTTAAGTGACACTTTTCGAGGACCAGTGACACCAATACAGTGATCAGTGCTAAAAAAAATGCACTGTCACTGTATAAATGACACTGGCAGGGAAGGGGTTAACATCAGGGGCAATCAAAAGGGTTAACTATGTTCCCTGGGTGTCCTTTCTTACTGTATGGGGGATGGACTGACTTGAGGAAGAGAAATATCTGTGTTCCTAAATAGCAGGAATCACAGATCTGTCTCTCCCTCGCTGACAGAACGACGGTCTGCCTTGTTTACATAGGCAGACCACCGTCCTGTCTCTCCAGAGAATGATCGCAGGTGGCCGACTGACCTGCTGATTGGCTCCCGCTGTGTCCAATCACAGCAGGAGCGTGGCTCTGGCGATGCGGCGCCCCAGAGCCGATGGAGGAAATCATGTACAGGTATGTGATTTTGCGCTAAAGGGCCACCCTGCTGCAGTATATGTACATGGGCGGTCTTTAACCACTTCAGCCCCGGACCATGTGGCTGGTCAAAGACCAGGCCACTTTTTGCGATTCGGCACTGCGTCGCATTAACTGACAATTGCACGGTCGTGTGACGTGGCTCCCAAACAAATTTGGCGTCCTTTTTTTCCCACAAATAGAGCTTTCTTTTGGTGGTATTTGATCACCTCTGCGGTTTTTATTTTTTGCGCTATAAACCAAAATAAAGTGAAAATTTTGAAAAAAATGCTATATTTTTTACTTTTTGCTTTAATAAATTTCCCCCAAAAATATATAAAAAAAACATATTTTTTTCCTCAGTTTAGGCCGATACGTATTCTTCTACATATTTTTGGTAAAAAAAAAATCGCAATAAGCGTTTATTGATTGGTTTGCGCAAAAGTTATAGCGTCTTCAAAATAGAGGATAGTTTTATGGCATTTTTATTAATATTTTTTTTTTTTACTAGTAATGGCGGCGATCAGCGATTTTTATCATGACTGCGACATTATGGCGGACACATCTGACACTTTTGACACCATTTTGGGACAATTGTCATTTTTACAGCGATCAGTGCTATAAAAATGCACTGATTACTGTAAAAATGACCATGGCAGTGAAGGGGTTAACCTGTAGGGGGCGCTGAAGGGGTTAAGTGTGACCTAGGGAGTGCTTCTAACTGTTAGGGGGGCGTGGCTTGCCGTGACATGTCACTGATCGCTGTTCCCGATGACAGGAAACAGACGATCAGTGACATGTCACTAGGCAGAACGGGGAGATGTTGTGTTTACACTGACATCTCCCCGTTCTTCAGCTCTGTGACCCGATTGTGGGACAATGGCGAACATCGAGTCTGCGGGTCCCGCGGGCACGTTCACGGAGCTTGCGACAGGGTTGCGAGCGTGCCTCCGGCGGCGCGCGACCACACGGCCAGCAAATTAAAGGGGACGTATATATACGCCCATTTGCGCAGCTGTGCCATTCTGTCGACGTATATCCTCGTGCGACGATCGGCAAGTTAAAGGAAAATCGTATGATCTGGCATCGTACGCAAAATAATTTCATGCTTGTCCAATTGGATAATATCGGATGAACTGACGTGATTGGCTCTCGAAAGCCGTGTACTAATGATCTGATTATCGCGTCATCGATTCGGATCGTGTGTACGGGCCATTAAAATGGGGCAACCTGTTTTTTGAAAACATGTAGCTTCAGCAAAAGCCAATAAAAAGCTACTTTAAAGAGGGGCTCCACCCAAAAGGGGAAGCTCTGCTTATTTGACTCCCCCCCCCCCCTCCGCTGCCACATTTGCCAACCTTTGGGGGGGGGGGAGAGGAGGGAGCAGGTACCTGATTTTTTTTAAATGAATGCTATGCATGGCAGGCTGAATGCTCTAAATCAGTCAGCAGTAATCAGATTATATATAAGAAGATTTTGAATACTTGCAAACAGCACCATACAGCAGCAAACATACTGTACAGTATATCTTCTTCATCTAGAAGTTCACGCATACATGGGATGAAAAGAGGTGAGAACCTTCTTATTTATACCGTACTGTTAGAAATTGAGGACATATTTTCAATGTATGCTTTAGGGTTGCTCAGTGTTTTTTTTCTGTGCATCTTATGCCGCGTACACACGATCGTGATTCACGGCGGTGAAAACACCGCTGTGAATCACGGCATGAAAAAAAATGAAAAACGAGGGAACGGCATGTTCCCCCACACACGACCGTTTTTCCCGTCATTTTTTTCTTTGACGAGAAAGACGACCGTCTGTGGGCTCCGCGGCAGTGTCTCCCTATGGGAAAACTGCCGCGGAAAAAAATGATGGAAAAACCGATGAGAAAATTTAGAACATGTTCTAATTTTTCTCGTCGTTTTTCCTGCCGTTTTTCTCAACGAGAAAAACGGCATAAAGCCCACAGACGATCGTTTTTCTCGGCGAAAAAAAAAAATGTAATTTTTCCCGACGGGAAAAATGATCGTGTGTACGCGGCATTAGTCCCACATTAAAGAAGAATTTAAATGGAGCTGTGCTATATAAATCTGTAGACAGTGCTGGGAAAAGGTCATCTAGAGCCCAGGGTGAACATGCCAAACTGCGCCCCCCACCCAAGATGTATAAGCATAATGTGTCAGCAAAAATCCCCCCCCTCCAAAAAAAAAAGCTGAGCACTATTCTGCATGCTTACCCCCAAGCATAAATCCCACCTCCTCCCAGTACAAATACTGAAACCCCCCTCCCATCACAAATCTTTGCCCTCCCCAACTCCCCCAAGCACAAATGACCCCCCCCCCCAAAAAAAAGACCCCTCCTAGCTCAAATCCCCTACCCCTCAAATTTACCCTCCAAGTACACATCCTCCTAGTACAACCCCTCCCCCCCAATTTCCCCTCCTAGCACAAATCCCCCCAAACAAAAATATTCCCCTCCCCTCTACCATATCACCTCTTCTAGTACAAACCCCGCTCCTAGCACAAATACTCTTCCCACACCCCCTCCCCCTCCCAACACACATGCCCCTAATTCACCACTTATAGCACCCCCCCCCCCCACCCTAAATTTCTCCTCCTAGAACAATTCTGCCATCCCCCAATTCTCAGCGTCAGCCTTTTTCCCTGCATGACCTTTTCATGTTTGATGGATTTTGAAAATTTTCTTTTGGATATTTTGGAATTTTAATTATTTGAAAATAAACGCTTGAACAGAGTGCGGCAGTCCAGACAACTTTCTTTCTCCATCCCCCAATTCTCCTTTCCAACACAAATCCCCTCCCTCTCAATCTCTTTTGCAGTGCTCCCCACCTCACATGATGATGATACCACAGTGGCCAGGGCAGTTAGGCCTCTGGCTCTGTCTGTAGGAATACACGGTAGCACATGTAAAACTCTAAAGCCCTGTACACACGATCGGATTTCCTATGGTTTTTTAACCGATGGATTTTTCCATTGGAAAACCGATGAAGCTGACTTTCATCGGTCTTGCCCACACACCATCAGTCAAAAAATCCGACCGTCCCAAACGCCGTGACGTAAAACACTCCGATGAGCCGAGAAAAATTAAGTTCTATGCTTCTGAGCATGTGTCGACTTGATTCTGAGCATGCGTGGGTTTTTTATCCGATGGAGTTTCCCACAGACGATAGTAATTTGCTATCGGTTTTTTAACCATCGGATAAATTTAAAACATGTTCTATTTTTAAACACCGATGGAAAAAAGACCGATGGGGCCCATACACGATCGGTTTGTCCGATGAGAAAAGTGCATCGGACTGTTTTCATCGGTAAAACCGATCGTGTGTACAGGGCTTGAGGGCCAGTTCACACCAGACGCAGTTACGTTCAGTTCCGTGCGCTTTTTTTCTGCACAAAATGCATGCACAGTGTTTTCCATGTATTCCAATGGCTCTTGTTGGCTCTAGTTCACACCATGTAGTCAGTTTCCGGTCAGTTTCTGCACCGGAACCTGACCGGAAACTGACTGCATGGTGTGAACTAGAGCCAACAAGAGCCATTGGAATACATGGAAAACACTGTGCATGCATTTTGTGCAGAAAAAAAGCACACGGAACTGCGTCTGGTGTGAACTGGCCCTAATAGCAGGAGTCAGCATCCTTCTCCAGCTTAAAGTGATACTAAGGGTTATCGTTTCCCCCTAATACTGGTCTAAAGACCTACACTATCCTACAAAAAGTATTGGGACGCCTGCCTTCACAGGCACATGAACTTTAATGGCATCCCAGTCTTAGTCCGTAGGGTTCAATATAGAATTGGCCCACCCTTTGCAGCTATAACAGCTTCAACTCTTCTGGGAAGGCTGTCCACAAGGTTTAGGAGTGTCTATGGGAATGTTTGACCATTCTTCCAGAAGCGCATTTGTGAGGTCAGGCACTGATGTTGGACAAGAATGCCTGGCTCGCAGTCTCCACTCTAATGCCGCGTACACACGACCGTTTTTAATGACGAGAAAAATGCAATTTTTTAAAATGGTCATTAAAAATGATCGTGTGTGGGCTTCAGAGCATTTTTCACGACGTGAAAAATGGGCAAGAAAAAATTGGAACATGCTCTAATTTTTATCGTAGTTTTTCACATCGTCGTTTTTTTCATCATGAAAAACAGCCGTGTGTAGGCTTTAACGACGTGAAAAAAAATGCGCATGCTCAGAATCAAGTATGAGACAGGAGCGCTCGTTCTGGTAAAACTAGCGTTTGTAATGGAGATAGCACATTTGTCACGCTGTAATGGACGGAAAAAGCATGAGGCTGAAAAGCGCGAATCGTCTCTCAACAAGCTTTACTAATGCAGCGCCCTCCACTCTCTCTCTCTTGTTTATCGATTATTTTTGGCTGCAGTCTAGGCGTACCTTGGAGGAGAGAGTGCGGGGTCACCACACCAAGCCTTCACCGCAGATGTTTGTGTGGTGTGAGCAAAGTCTCTTTACCTTCAGGTCGGTGTTCTGCATTCGGAGCCTCCGCTTCTTCTGTGGAACAGTGTCTGCCAGTAAATGAGCCCCACACCAATAAAAGTCCAACACTCCTTTATTTTCCAATGTCAGGATGAAACACAATCAGTTGGACTCCCTCAACAGACAGACAGAGGGTGTGGATACGAGTAGGCCCAGGCACAATGAACTCTCCTATTCCTTTTAGCGTGCAAATAGGCTTGGCGCACGGTCTCTGCCACCGACCGTGAATTGGTAGCTGCCACCTACCGGGTGAACTGTTACAGCCCCTGCCACAGGCCTGAAAGTAACGGTCTTTAGATGCGACCGTTGCGAAATGTCTCTGCACAGACTTTAGCACATGAACCACCTTCCGTGTGAATAAGCCCCTATTTGGTGAAGGCATCCCTCCAGACGGTCTCCGGAGGCCCTGTCCCGGCACTGGCAATCTGCTGCACCAGATCTACGGGAAGGTCACCTGCGCGGTCCATTGTGTCTTAGATTCAGGTACCCAGTCCGTCGGGCACCTTAGGACGATCCCTCCCGGGCGTGACTCATCGGAAGGAACTGGGCCCCGGGCTTGAAACAAAGTACCTCACCCCAGACTAAGGGTGTCTGGGGTGGCTCCCGAACTCCCGGTGTCCAGGCCTAGGCCACCTGGACACCGCCCACGGACAGCAGCCCTCAGGCCGAAGGTGCCTGGGACTCGAACCACCTTGTGGCAAAGATGTCCGCCCCCTTTATACCCTCTCCCAGCAAGCACAGCGGGTTCCCCGCCCTGCTGTACAGGTGCTGCGAGAGGCCACAAAGGGTACGGCACTGCAGTGATGGTTCAACCTCGGCCCTAAGTGACAGCGCCACCTGCTGGGCTGCAGGGAACTGATGTCTTTACCCAAATTAAACATGATAGGAAAGTATATACCCGCTACACTAACATGAAGGGTGGCGCCATCCGAATGGAACTTCCCCTTTATAGTGCCGTCGTACATGTTGGACGTCACCGCGCTTTACTCAAGCATTTTTTTCCACGATAGTGTGTAGACAAGGCAGGCTTGAGAAGAATCACGTCGAGAAAAATGCCGTTTTTGTCAATGACATTAAAAATGGTCGTGTGTACGCAGCATTATTCATTCCAAAGGTGTTCTATCGAGTTATGGTTAGGACTCTGTGCAGGCCAGTCAAGTTCCTCCACCCCAAACTTGCTCATCCATGTCTTTATGGATCTTGATTTGTGCACTGGTCCAAATCAATTTATTGAGGGGGGAGTATGGTGTGGGGTTGTTTTTCAGAGGTTAGGCTGGGCCCCTTACTTCCAGTGAAGGGAACTCTTAAGGCGTCAGCATACCAAGACATTTTGGACAATTTCATGCTCCCAACTTTGTGGGAACAGTTTGGGGATGGCCCCTTCCTGTTCCAACATGACTGTGCACCAGTGCACAAAGCAAAGTCTATAAAGACATAATTGAATGAATTTGGGATGGAGGAGCTTGACTGGCCTGCATTAGAATGGAGACTGTGAGTCAGACCTTCTCGTCCACATCAGTGCCTGACCTCACAAATGCGTTTCTGGAAGAATAGTGAAACATTCCCATAGACACCCCTAAACCTTGTGGACAGCCTTCCCAGAAGAGTTGAAAATGTTATACCCGCAAAGGGTGGGCCAACTTAATATTGAACCCTACAGCCACGTACACACGATCGGAATTTCCGGCAACAAAACCGTGTTTTTTTCCTTTAAATGTTGGCTCAAACTTGTCTTGCACACACACGGTCGCACAAATGTTGCTCGGAAATTCTGATGGTCAAGAATGTGGAGACGTACAACACTACAACGAGCCGAGAAAAATGTACAATGATTCCGAGCATGCGTCGAATTTAACTTTTGTGCGTCGGAAATGGCTACACACGGTCGGAATTTCCGACAAGAACTTTTGCCGTTGGAAAAATAGAGAACCTGCTCTCAATCATTTGTTGTCGAAAATTCCGACAGCAAATGTACGTTGGAGCCTACATAAGGTTGGAATTTCCGACGAAAAGCTCACATCCAACATTTGGAAATTCCGACCGTGTGTATGCGGCATTAGACTGCGATGCCATTAACGTTCATGGGTGTGTAAGTGCAGGCGTCCCAATACTTTTGGTAATAAATTGTACCTTATGTAATGCCTCTTGATATCCACATCTTCCTACTTCCACTGAATTTTAGTTGTCCCCTCAGCACTGGGGACATTCAGTAACAAGCGGCAGAAAAGCTGGACTCCCGCAAACACTAAACAGTTTTTTTTCTTTTGGGATAAAGGTTGTACTTAACCACTTAAGCCCCGGACCATTTGGTAGCTAGAGGACCAGAGGTGAATTCAGAATTTGGCACTGCGCTGCTTTAACTGTAAATTGTGCGGACATGCAATGTTGTACCCAAACGAAATTTACGTCCTTTTCTTCCCACAAATAGAGCTTTCTTTTAATGGTATTTGATTGCCTCTGCGATTTTTATTTTTTGCGATATAAACGGAAAAAGACCGAAAATTTTGAAAAAAAATTATATTTTCTACTTTTTGTTATAAGAAAAATCGAATAAACTCAATTGTAGTCATACATTTAGGCCAAAATGTATTCAGCCACATGTTTTTAGTAAAAAAAATGTCAATAAGCGTATATTTATTGGTTTGCGCAAAAGTTATAGAGTTTACAAACTAGGGTACATTTTCTGAAATTTACACAGCTTTAAATTTATGACTGCCTATCTCATCTCTTGAGGTGCTAAAATGACAGGGCAGTACAAAACCCCCCCAAATGACCCAATTTTGGAAAGTAGACACCCCAAGGAAATTGCTGAGAGGCATGTTGAGCCCATTGAATTTTTTATTTTTTTGTCCCAAGTGATTGAATAATGACAAAAAAAAAAAAAAAAAAAACAATTACAAAAAGTTGTCACTAAATGATATATTGCTCACACATGCCATGGTTATATGTGGAATTACACCCCAAAATACATTTTTCTGCTTCTCCTGAGTACGGGGATACCACATGTGTGGGACTTTTTAGGAGCCTAGCCGCGTACAGGACCCCGGAAACCAAGCACCGCCTTCAGGATTTCTAAGGGCGCAAATTTTTGATTTCACTCCTCACTACCTATCACAGTTTCGAAGGCCATAAAATGCCAAAATAGCACAAAACCCCCCCAAATGACCCCATTTTAGAAAGTAGACACCCCAAGGAAATTGCTGAGAGGCCTGTTGAGCCCATTGAATATAATTTTTTTTTGTCCCAAGTGATTGAATAATGACAAAAAAAAAAATTACAAAAAGTTGTCACTAAATGATATATTGCTCACACATGCCATGGTTATATGTGGAATTACACCCCAAAATACATTTTTCTGCTTCTCCTGAGTACGGGGATACCACATGTGTGGGACTTTTTAGGAGCCTAGCCGCGTACGGGACCCCGAAAACCAAGCACCGCCTTCAGGATTTCTAGGCACAAATTTTTGATTTCACTCCTCACTACCTATCACAGTTTCGAAGGCCATAAAATGCCAAAATCGCACAAAACCCCCCCAAATGACCCCATTTTGGAATATAGACACCCCAAGCTATTTGCTGAGAGGAATGGCGAGTATTTTACAGCTCTCATTTGTTTTTGAAAATGAAGAAAGAAAATATATATATACAGGTCCTTCTCAAAAAATTAGCATATTGTGATAAAGTTCATTATTTTCTGTAATGTACTGATAAACATTAGACTTTCATATATTTTAGATTCATTACACACAACTGAAGTAGTTCAAGCCTTTTCTTGTTTTAATATTGATGATTTTGGCACACAGCTCATGATAACCCAAAAATCCTATCTCAAAAAATTAGCATATTTCATCCGACCAATAAAAGAAAAGTGTTTTTAATACAAAAAAAAGTCAACCTTCAAATAATTATGTTCAGTTATGCACTCAATACTTGGTCGGGAATCCTTTTGCAGAAATGACTGCTTCAATGCGGCGTGGCATGGAGGCAACCAGCCTGTGGCACTGCTGAGGTGTTATGGAGGCCCAGGATGCTTCGATAGCGGCCTTAAGCTCATCCAGAGTGTTGGGTCTTGCGTCTCTCAACCTTCTCTTCCCAATATCCCACAGATTCTCTATGGGGTTCAGGTCAGGAGAGTTGGCAGGCCAATTCAGCACAGTAATACCATGGTCAGTAAACCATTTACCAGTGGTTTTGGCACTGTGAGCAGGTGCCAGGTCGTGCTGAAAAATTAAATCTTCATCTCCATAAAGCTTTTCAGCAGATGGAAGCATGAAGTGCTCCAAAATCTCCTGATAGCTAGCTGCATTGACCCTGCCCTTGATAAAACACAGTGGACCAACACCAGCAGCTGACATGGCACCCCAGACCATCACTGACTGTGGGTACTTGACACTGGACTTCAGGCATTTTGGCATTTCCCTCTCCCCAGTCTTCCTCCAGACTCTGGCACCTTGATTTCCGAATGACATGCAAAATTTGCTTTCATCCGAAAAAAGTACTTTGGACCACTGAGCAACAGTCCAGTGCTGCTTCTCTGTAGCCCAGGTCAGGCGCTTCTGCCGCTGTTTCTGGTTCAAAAGTGGCTTGACCTGGGGAATGCGGCACCTGTAGCCCATTTCCTGCACACGCCTGTTCACGGTGGCTCTGGATGTTTCTACTCCAGACTCAGTCCACTGCTTCCGCAGGTCCTCCAAGGTCTGGAATCGGTCCTTCTCCACAATCTTCTTCAGGGTCCGGTCACCTCTTCTCGTTGTGCAGCGTTTTCTGCCACACTTTTTCCTTCCCACAGACTTCCCACTGAGGTGCCTTGATACAGCACTCTGGGAACAGCCTATTCGTTCAGAAATTTCTTTCTGTGTCTTACCCTCTTGCTTGAGGGTGTCAATGATAGCCTTCTGGACAGCAGTCAGGTCGGCAGTCTTACCCATGATTGCGGTTTTGAGTAATGAACCAGGCTGGGAGTTTTTAAAAGCCTCAGGAATCTTTTGCAGGTGTTTAGAGTTAATTAGTTGATTCAGATGATTAGGTTAATAGCTCGTTTAGAGAACCTTTTCATGATATGCTAATTTTTTGAGATAGGAATTTTGGGTTATCATGAGCTGTATGCCAAAATCATCAATATTAAAACAAGAAAAGGCTTGAACTACTTCAGTTGTGTGTAATGAATCTAAAATATATGAAAGTCTAATGTTTATCAGTACATTACAGAAAATAATGAACTTTATCACAATATGCTAATTTTTTGAGAAGGACCTGTATATATATTGTGAGGGGGCTAGCTCGGCAGCGGGTATGTGTGACCCCCGGGATGGGCTCCCCACCCAAAAACAGGCCCAGCAGACGGAGGTTGGGGTTTTCAAAATCAAAAAGGTGCGGTTTATTTTCTATTTACAGTGACAAAAACACAGCAAGGCAAAAAAAAACAAACACAAAATAAATCCTGGTCAACTTGACCTCTGACTAAACTTACAGGTTTCCTAACTAACGACTGGGATCAGCCTAGTGCTGTCCTAGTCCCTGGTTTTAAATGTCCAAGCAAAATATAGCCACACAGGCTTTCTCTCACCGCACAGGGGTTCACTCTCCCTAGACAGTCCACACAGGTCTGCTTCCAGGCATGAGCTAACATCTAATGAATCTGGGAGTTTTTTATAGAGGCCTAAATGAGCTGACAAGCTTCAGCTGGCCTCATCAACTCCCTGTCTGCACGACGCCCAGCCCTCTCCCTAGAGGTATGAGTCATCAATGAGCCCACTAGTCTCAGCTGGGCTTATACAACTCTCCACCTAGCTGTATAAATCGGCGTAAAGCCTGAATCTGGGCGAAATATATCTACCCCCCTGGATGCAACCAGGTGACTTTACCTTCCTGCTGTCACATACCCCCCCCTCTTGTTTTAACCTCGGGGTTGGAACACCAGCAATCAGGCATTCATGTACTCGAGACAAAGCATCCACATTCCCCATTTGAACGCCAGGGCGATGCTTTACTGTGAAGTTGAATTCCTGGAGGGCCAGGAACCACCTATTCACTCTTCTATTTGTTTCCTTGTTTTGAGCCATCCACTTTAACGGAGCGTGATCCGTAACCATGTCAAAGTGCCTACCTAGCAGGTAGTACCGAAGGGAATCTAGAGCCCACTTCACCGCTAAACACTCCTTTTCAACGGTGGCGTAATTTACCTCATGGGACTTCAACTTCCTGCTGAGGTAAATGACTGGGTGCTCTTCCCCGTTCCAGACCTGGGACAATACTGCTCCTAACCCCACATCTGACGCATCACTTTGTACGACAAAGTCTTTAGAGAAGTCGGGTGAGTACAACACTGGCTGGCTACATAAGGCTTGTTTCAAGAATTGGAATGCTGCCTCAGCCTCGGGGGTCCATTTAATCATGACCGACCCTTTCCCCTTCGTCAGGTTGGTTAGGGGCACAGCCTTAGAAGCAAAGTGGGGAATGAATCGCCGATAATACCCAGCGATTCCCAGAAAGGCTCGTACCTGCTTCTTGCTGTTGGGACGTGGCCAACTCTGGATGGCCTCGACTTTGTTGAGTTGGGGTTTTATTACTCCCCTCCCAATGGTGTACCCAAGATATTTGGCCTCCTCCTGCCCAATGGTACACTTCTTGGGGTTAGCCGTAAACCCTGCTTCCCGAACAGAGTCCAGGACTGCTTGCACTTTTGGCAGATGTGAGGCCCAATCTGTGCTATGGACAATTACGTCATCCAGGTAAGCCGCAGCATACTTCCGATGGGGCCTCAGCATCTGGTCCATTTTCCGCTGGAATGTGGCCGGCGCATTCTGTAACCCGAACGGCATTCTTTTATATTGGAACGCCCCGTCTGGGGTTACAAATGCGGTTTTCTCTTTGGCTGACTTGGCCAGGGGGATTTGCCAATACCCTTTTGTGAGGTCAAGAGTCGTCATGTATCGGGCTGTTCCCAGCCGGTCGATCAACTCATCTATACGTGGCATGGGGTAGGTGTCAAATTTTGTAACTTTGTTCAACTGACGAAAATCGTTACAAAATCGCCAGCTCCCATCCGGTTTAGGCACCAACACAATGGGACTAGACCAATCACTTTGGGACTCCTCTATCACCCCTAAGTTCAGCATTTTCTGTACTTCCTCCCGTATTGCCTCCCGTCGGGCCTCTGGGATCCGATAGGGTTTTAACTTCACCCTTTCACCGGGCGGGGTAATAATGTCATGCTCTACCCCAGATGTTTGTCCCGGCAGCTCAGAGAATACCTCCTTGTTGCGAAGCACAAACTCCTTAACCTCCTGTTGTTGGGGTTGTGACAAGGTGGCTGCGATTCCAACCTCAGGAATCACGCAACCAGTTTGAGCTGGTGACCAAGTGTCTGCGACTAGGGACTCTCTATCCCTCCAGGCTTTCAACAGATTAACGTGATAGATCTGTTCGGACTTTCGCCTTCCTGGTTGTCTGACCTTGTAATTCACTTCGCTCACTTTTTCCATTATCTCGTAGGGGCCTTGCCATTTGGCAAGGAATTTACTTTCAACCGTAGGGACAAGTACCAATATCCTATCCCCTGGGGAAAAGGTACGGGTCTTGGCTCCACGGTTGTACACTCTCTGCTGTGCCAACTGCGCTTGGGCCAAATGTTCCTTCACGATGGGCATTACCTGTGCAATTCGATCTTGCATCAGGGCGACATGCTCAATCACACTCCTGTGGGGAGAACTCTCACTTTCCCAAGTTTCCTTGGCAATATCCAACAGCCCTCTTGGGTGTCTCCCATACAGTAACTCAAAGGGGGAGAATCCCGTAGAGGATTGGGGCACCTCCCTAATAGCAAACATCAAATAAGGAAGTAGACAGTCCCAATCCTTTCCATCCCTATCCACCACTTTCTTCAACATTTGTTTTAGGGTTTTGTTGAATCTTTCAACCAGCCCATCGGTTTGGGGGTGATACACAGATGTACGTAATTGCGTCACTTTGAACAATTTACACAGCTCCTTCATAACCCGGGACATAAAGGGTGTACCTTGGTCCGTAAGCAGTTCTTTACAAATACCCACCCGGCTAAAAACAAGAGATAGCTCTTTGGCTATGGTTTTGGCCGAGGTATTTCTGAGAGGGATCGCTTCTGGATAACGGGTGGCATAGTCCATTATAACCAATATGTACTGGTGCCCCCTAGCGGACTTGATTATAGGACCTACCAAATCCATTGCGATTCTCTCAAACGGGACCTCAATGATGGGTAGAGGGACCAGCGGGCTACGGAAGTGTGGCATCGGGGCCGACCTCTGACACACAGGGCAGGAGGAACAATAATTTTCTATGTCCTTCATCACCCCAGGCCAATAGAATCTCTGTAATACCCTCTCTCGGGTTTTCTCTGTCCCCAGATGACCTCCAAGAATGTGCCCATGGGCCAACTCCAACACCAACTTCCTGTAAGGTTTGGGCACCACCAGCTGCTCAACGGTTTCTTCTGCCCTTTTTGCCACCCGATACAGTAGGTCCTTCTCTACGCTGAAGTATGGGTAAGTGCAGGTATTATCTGGGTTCACTAACTCGCCATCTATTTTCACTACGTTTTCCCGTGCCTTTATTAGGGCGGGGTCTTTCAACTGTTCTGTGGCAAAGTTTTCCCTGTGAACCTCAAGATCAGAAAACTCCACAGACGGTAGGTTTTCGTCTGAGGAGGTGGGCTCCTCTCCAGTTTCTTGAGTCTCCCCTGCCAATACTGACAAGGGAAATTCGGGAGAGTCCTCACCACTCTCAGAGGAGTTCTGGCTATCATATTCCTGGTACATAGGGGCACCAGTGGGGGGCTCATGATCATCCCACAGTTCCCAGAACTTCGGAAAATCCCTTCCCACAATGGCGTCATGCGGTAACTGAGACACTAAGCCCACTGGATGAGAAAGGGTACCTTTGGGGGTCTCGAAACACACTGTAGTCACTGGATACTCTCGGGTGTCCCCATGCACACAAATAACGGCTACCTTGCTATTCCCAGAGACCTCTGTTTTAACTAACTCAGCCTTTATCAGGGTCACAAGGCTACCTGAATCCAGCAATACCACAACATTTCTACCATTAATACACATTTTGCATAAATGTTTCTCAGTTCCCCGAATGGCAGTGCATGCGACTGTCGCACACAGCGACTGACGTCTGCCCGTCAGAAAGTCACACTGCATGGGTTCCTCCAAAACCGGGCAATTTGCTGCAATATGTCCCGCTTGCCGGCAGCGGTAGCAAATGATCCTTCTTGCCGCCTCTTGAGCCGCTGATTTCCCAGGCTGTTCTCGCCAAACTTGGGGTAGAGCTCCCACCCTCTCACTCTCTCCACCCTTACCCCTTGGAATCATCTTATCCGCCCCTGGGGATGGTCTGGTCTTAGGGTGGAAAGTCCGAGTGTCTCTGGAAGAGGCCGTCAGGTTCTCTGTAGCCAAGTATTTCTCCACACGATCCACAAGACCATCGGCCGTCTCTGGGTCTCCATGGCTTACCCACTTTTGGATGGCAGTAGGAAGAGCTCTCAAAAACCGATCCATTACAACACGTTCCACAATCTTTGGTGCGGACAAAGTCTCTGGCTGTAGCCACTTTCTGCTCAGGTGAATGAGATCATACATTTGAGACCTGGGGGGTTTTCCAAGCTGGAAAGTCCAGTTATGCACACGCTGAGCCCGGACAGCCAGGGTGACACCCAGCCTTGCCAATATTTCAGCTTTTAGCATCACATAGTCTTTTGCTTGGTCAGGCTCTAGGTCATAGTAAGCTTTCTGCGATTCACCCGTTAACAGAGGAGCCACCAGTCCAGCCCACTGCTCCTCAGGCCACTTTTCTCTTTCAGCGGTCCTTTCAAATGTGGTCAAAAATACCTCTGGATCATCCTCTCCAGTCATTTTTGTCAATAAACGACTCACCCCAAAGGACGCGGTATTAGTGGGACGGCTTTCCTCACCGGTCTGCGGACGTTGCTGCATTACTGCTTCCATCTGTTGTTGTAGTCTCTGCTCTTGCTTCTGCAACAGGTCTATGAAGCGGGCCTCAGATTGCTGTTGGGCTTGTTGCTGAGCCTCCAGACTCTGTTGTAAAGTTGCAAGGCTCTGTTGATGAGCTTGCTGCTGGGCTGCAAGGCTCCTTTGCAAACCTGCATTTGTCTGCTGTTGATTGGCATTTGCTAGAGCCAGCTGTTTCAGTATCTCCTCCATGCTGGCTTAAAAAAAAACTGCCACTGGTTCTCCACCAACTGTGAGGGGGCTAGCTCGGCAGCGGGTATGTGTGACCCCCGGGATGGGCTCCCCACCCAAAAACAGGCCCAGCAGACGGAGGTTGGGGTTTTCAAAATCAAAAAGGTGCGGTTTATTTTCTATTTACAGTGACAAAAACACAGCAAGGCAAAAAAAAACAAACACAAAATAAATCCTGGTCAACTTGACCTCTGACTAAACTTACAGGTTTCCTAACTAACGACTGGGATCAGCCTAGTGCTGTCCTAGTCCCTGGTTTTAAATGTCCAAGCAAAATATAGCCACACAGGCTTTCTCTCACCGCACAGGGGTTCACTCTCCCTAGACAGTCCACACAGGTCTGCTTCCAGGCATGAGCTAACATCTAATGAATCTGGGAGTTTTTTATAGAGGCCTAAATGAGCTGACAAGCTTCAGCTGGCCTCATCAACTCCCTGTCTGCACGACGCCCAGCCCTCTCCCTAGAGGTATGAGTCATCAATGAGCCCACTAGTCTCAGCTGGGCTTATACAACTCTCCACCTAGCTGTATAAATCGGCGTAAAGCCTGAATCTGGGCGAAATATATCTACCCCCCTGGATGCAACCAGGTGACTTTACCTTCCTGCTGTCACAATATATATATATTTTTTTTTTTTCAATTTTCAAAACTTTGTGACAAAAAGCGAGATCTGCAAAATACTCACAATACCTCTCAGCAAATAGCTTGGGGTGTCTACTTTCCAAAATGGGGTCATTTGGGGGGGTTTTGTGCTATCTGGGCATTCCATGGTCTCCGAAACTGTGATAGGCAGTGAGAAGTGAAATCAAAAATTTACACCCTTAGAAAGCCTGAAGGCGGTGCTTGGTTTTTGGGGTCCCGTACGTGGCTAGGCTCACAAAAAGTCTCACACATGTGGTATCCCCGTACTCAGGAGAAGCAACAGAATGTATTTTGGGGTGTAATTCCACATATGCCCATGGCATGTTTGAGCAATATATCATTTAGTGACAACTTTGTGCAAAAAAAAAAAAAATTGTTGTTTTTCCGCAACTTGTGTCAACATATAAAATATTCCATGGACTCGACATGCCTCTCAGTATATAGCTTGGGGTGTCTACTTTCCAAAATGGGGTCATTTGGGGCGGTTTTGAACTGTTCTGGCATTTTATACACAACATTAGGAAGCTTACATCCACTCTTCTAACCACTTGAAGACAAAGCCCTTTTTGACACTTTTTGTTTACATGAAAACATTTTTTTTTTTGCAAGAAAATTATGTTGAACCCCCAAACATTATATATATATATATTTTTAAAGCAAAGGCCCTACAGATTAAAATGGTGGGTGTTGCATTTTTTTTTTCTACACAGTATTTGCGCAGCGATTTTTCAAACGCATTTTTTGGGTTAAAAAATACACTTTTTTTAATTTTAATGCACTAAAACACACTATATTGCCCAAATGTTTGATGAAATAAAAAAGATGATCTTAGGCCGAGTACATAGATACCAAACACGACATGCTTTAAAATTTCGCACAAACGCGCATTGGCGACAAACTACATACATTTTTAAAAGCCTTTAAAAGCCTTTACAGGTTACCCCAGTAGATTTACAGAGGAGGTCTACTGCTAAAATGATTGCCCTCGATCTGACCTTCGCGGTGATACCTCACATGCATGGTGCAATTGCTGTTTACATATGACGCCAGACCGACGCTTGCGTTCGCCATTGGGCAAGAGCAGGGCAGGACAGGGGTGCTTTTTTTTTTTTTTTTTTTTTTTTTTATTATTAATTTTGCTTTTATATTTTTTTTTTTAAATTGTTCCTTCCAAGTATTTTTTTTTTAATCATTTTTATTGTTATCTCAGGGAATGTAAATATCCCCTATGATAGCAATAGGTAGTGACAGGTACTCTTTTTTTGAAAAAACTGGGGTCTTCTAGACCCTAGATTTTTCCTCTGCCCTCAAAGCATCTGACCACACCATGATCGGTGTGATAAAATGTTTTCCCAATTTCCCAATGGCGCTTTTTATATCCGGGGGGGGGCATTCCCTCCCACTGCTTGTAAAAGCAGTCCAGAGGCTAATTAGCCGCTAGGATTGCTTTTACATGAAAGCCGGCCGCAGGCTGAAAAGAATGATACCAAGATGATACCTAAACCCGCAGGCATCATTCTGGTATAAACATTCAAAGTCCAGCAACATACCAGTACGTTGCTGGTCCTTGTTGGACATGTATTGTAATCTTTTTATTTCATGCAGCCAGTTGGCTGAACGAAAAAAGAGATTGATCGGTGGGTATGCCCACCATTAGAATACCGCCCTTCATCCACCCACTTCCAATGATGGGCATACACGCACCATTTATATATGCCGAAGCATGGGGGCATCCTCCCGCAAAAAAGTTATGCCGCACACACATGGTCGGACTTTTCCACGGGCAAGCCTCCGTCGGAATTTCGACCGTATGTACGCGGCATTAGGAGCAAAATCGCTCCTCCGCCCCTGCTGCCCCAATGCTTCGGCATATTTGCTTTTTTTTTTTTAACTGTGGTGGTGAAATCACCTCCTACAGCACTGGAGTCGCAGGGATCAGGCCTGTCTCTGCGAACGCTGCAGTTATGTGTGTTTTTGTTTTGTAAGTGACAGTGATCGATCGATACTGCACTTGGGTGGCCTGGGCTGGACGGAGGGGCAAAACGCAGGTGCCAGCAGGTATCTGGGCTGATCCCGCTAACACTGCGTTTTTGGGAACCCTAAACTGCTGGGGACGCTAGTATAGATCTGATCAGATCAGATATTGATCTGTTCAGATACTATACCACTAAGGGGGGTGTATGCTTCACGCGTGGGTGTTAGCGTTACTGGCACTAACCTGACGCTGCCTGGGGTGTGACGCAGACCCTCTCTGACGCTAAAACCTAATTGATATCACCCGCCGGGCGATCAGGGGGTTAAACCTTTATTGGGTTATATACACGGCGGGTGCCCTGACACTATAAAAAGCAAACTAACTAACCAGTGTCACCCGTAACACTTATATGGTGATCACTGGTGAAAGGGTTAACTAGGGGCAATCAGGGGGTTAAAACCTTTATTAGATAATATATGGGGGTACCTGACGCTATAAAAACCTGCGGCGAACCTAAAAAAAATTACCAGCTACCGATCTGCATCACCGACACTAAGACAGCGTTTAGAAAAACGATTGCTTAGCGACAGTGGTGATGGGGGTGAAAGGGTTACCTGGGGGGGCAATCAAGGGGGTTAAACCTTTATTAGATAATATATTGGGGTACCTGACGCTATAAAAACATGTGGCGAACCTAAAAAAAAAATACTGGCTACGATCTGCATCACCGACACTAAGACAGCGTTTAGAAAAACAATTGCTTAGCGACAGTGGTGATAGGGGGTGAAAGGGTTACCTGGGGGGCGATCAAGGGGGTTAAACCTTTATTAGATAATATATTGGGGTACCTGACGCTATAAAATCCTGCGGCGAACCTAAAAAAAATTACCGGCTACCGATCTGCATCACAGACACTAAGACAGCGTTTAGAAAAACGATCGCTTAGTGACAGTGGTGATAGGGGGTGAAAGGGTTACCTGGGGGCGATCAAGGGGGTTAAACCTTTATTAGATAATATATTGGGGTACCTGACGCTATAAAAACATGCGGCGAACCTAAAAAAAATTACTGGCTACGATCTGCATCACCGACACTAAGACAGCGTTTAGAAAAACAATTGCTTAGCGACAGTGGTGATAGGGGGTGAAAGGGTTACCTGGGGGGCGATCAAGGGGGTTAAACCTTTATTAGATAATATATTGGGGTACCTGACGCTATAAAAACCTGCCGCGAACCTAAAAAAAATTACCGGCTACCGATCTGCATCACAGACACTAAGACAGCGTTTAGAAAAACGATCGCTTAGTGATAGTGGTGATAGGGGGTGAAAGGGTTACCTGGGGGGCGATCAAGGGGGTTAAACCTTTATTAGATAATATATTGGGGTACCTGACACTATAAAAACCTGCGGCGAACCTAAAAAAAATTACTGGCTGCCGATCGGCATCACTGACGCTAAGACAGCGATCAGAAAAATGATCGCTAAGCGACAGTGGTGATAGGGGGTGAAAGGGTTATCTGGGGGGTGATCAGGGGGTTAAACCTTTATTAGGGGGGGTTAGGGGGCTACACTGGACCTAAGACTAAACTTTGGTGACACTTTTACAGTCACAAATGTCACTGATTGCAGTGATTACTAAATAAATGGTCACTGCAATCAGTGACACTGTGACTGGGGGCTGGGGGGGTGATCTGGGGGGTGATCTGGGGTGTCTGGGGGGGCGATTAATGTCCCTATGTGTCCTGGTGTCAGTGTAGTGTTGTGTGCACTGACCTGATATCTTCTCTTGTACGGCGCTCGGTATATGTGAGCGCCGCACCAGAGATGACATCACTTCCTCCTGCTCCCTCTGTCTGACACAGACAGAGGGGGCATTTCTATTCACCGGGAGCGATCGCGAGGGGGTGGCCAGAAACGAATGGCTGCCCCCTCATCCCGGAACGCTCCCGGACACTTAGCCACCGCTCACTGTATAGAAGGGGGGTCCGATTGGACCCCCCAACTGTACAAAGGCAATCACGTATGCTCTACGTGATTGTGCCTGTCGGTGCCATTCTGCCGACGTATATATACAGTGAGCGGTCGTTAAGTGGTTAAAGTGTTACTAAACCCAGAACAGTAAAATCAGTCTGTATCTGTAGTAAAGCATGCTTGTTATACTCACTGTGGATCCTACAGGGTTAAAGTGATACCAAAGGTTCAGTTTTTTTTTTTTTTTAAATAACAAACATGTCATACTTATCTCTACTGTGCAGTTCGTTTTGCACAGAGTGGCCCCGATCATCTTCTTCTGGAGTCCCTCGGCGGCTCTCTCCTCCCCGCAATAGCTAACCCCCTCTGGGAAGCTCTCTCCCAAAGGGGTTACCTTGCGGGCGCGCTCCCGTGTTATACACTCAGCGTACATAGCCGCCGATTGTATGACTCGGTCCCGCCCCCCGGTGCCCGCGTCATTGGATTTGATTGACAGCAGCGCAGGCCAATAGCTGCGCTGCTATCAATCTATCCAATGAAGAGCCGAGAAGCCCAGGCAAAGATCGAATGCGTTCGCGACACGGGTCTTTCCAGGGCTCAGGTAAGTAAAATGGGGGGGGGGGGCTGGGGGGCCCGTGATCGACAGATGTTTTTTCACCTAAGGTGAAAAAACATGAACCTTTACAACCCCTTTAATTCTCTGCATTGTGTAAAAAGGCTGTTTAATCCTGTCTTCTCTGATCCTCTCCTCCTTCCTCTCTCCCCAATAGGTTTCTTGATAATACAGAGCAAGGGGACAGGCTGCACATGCTCAGTTTGGTGTTTATTGCTAGAGAGTTTTTTTCTTTTTTTTCTTGGGAGGGTGCATGTGATCAGCACAGGGCCAATCAGCACTGTCCAGACACAGGGACAGACAGTGCAGCTTCATAGGACAGTCGGTTCAGAATGAAAACTCCTCCTACAAGCTTTAACCAGACACTCATAGAAGTCACAAGAGTGCTATGTACTGCTGATGAGAAAAGGTATTTAGCAGTTTATATTTACTAAAGTAATTGCATTTACGTGTTCTGTGTACTGTGGGAGACCAGATATAGTGGATGCACAGTCCTGGATTTAGTAACACTTTAAATATGAAAAGAAAAAACTGACCATTGTAAGAACCCTTGTTGGTGGTAAATGGCTTGTCTCAGCCCTCAACTGACACTTTTGCACAGCTTGTTCTGTTGAAGGGAGTTAAAAAAATAAAAAAACTTACTGGCAGGATCATCAGGTAAACATAAAATAAAAAGGAAATCTAATGCAACTGCCACCTCTAAGAATTTGTAAGATGCCACATATTACATTTGTGTTTTGGGTTTGAAGCAGTATTACCAACAGTAAACATTTATGCCAGTTCTTAGATGTGATAGCTGTATTTGTTTCTTTGTTTTTTTTTCTAAGCTTCCTTTCCTTTATTTTCACCTGGTGCACTGGCCAGAAAGTCTGTTATTTTTAAACAGAACAAGCTGTCCTGCAGATGTACCAGAGGGTTGAAATAACCCAATTACCACGAATCGGGGTGCTTACAATGATCAGCTTTTATTTATTTATGTAAAATCTTTATCCCAAAAGGAAAAACACCTGTCTCTGTAACTGCTTATAAAGTGTTAGAAGAAGTTTGGCGTCAATCTAAATCTGCTAGTGCACATGTGTCATACAAAAAGCCTGCGGGCCGAATCCCACCTGCCAGGCCATTTCATGTAGCCCTCACACCCAGGGCATATCAGCTCTCGCCCTCTGCTCCCCACTCACCACTGTCACTTGTAAACACAGAAGCCTTCTGTGTTTTCAAGGACAGCTTTCCTGTCGCGTGGCTCTCAAAGAACCCTGCCTGCCCTGCACTCACAGTGGGGACAAGGGAGATGCAGATGTGGGATGGAGCATCACGTGGTAAGCTTCACTGTGATCCCATCTGTGCCCAGGTGCACAGATGCCAACCAATGACCTCCCTGCAAGAGAGAGGCAGAGCCGCCTACACTGCTGAGAGGTACTAGAGCTGTGCCGGGTGGGTGAAATGCGAGAAAGCTTTTGGAGGAGTGGTTTTATGTATGTAGCACACCCCTGAATTGTGCACACTGTACATAGCACACCCCTGAATTGTGCACTCTGTACGTAGCACACCCCTAAACTCTGCACTCTATACGTAGCACACCCCTGAACTGTGCACTCTGTACGTAGCACACCCCTGAACTGTGCACTCTGTACGTAGCACACCCCTGAACTGTGCACTCTGTATGTAGCACACCCCTAAACTCTGCACTCTATACGTAGCACACCCCTGAACTGTGCACTCTATACATAGCACACCCCTGAACTCAGCACTCTGTACGTAGCACACCCCTGAACTCTGCACTCTGTACGTAGCACACCCCTGAACTCTGCACTCTGTACGTAGCACACCCCTGAACTCTGCACTCTATATGTAGCACACCCCTGAACTCTGCACTCTATACATAGCACACCCCTGAACTCAGCACTCTGTACGTAGCACACCCCTGAACTCAGCACTCTGTACGTAGCACACCCCTGAACTCTGCACTCTGTACGTAGCACACCTCTGAACTCTGCACTCAGTGCATAGCACACCCCTGAACTCTGCACTCTGTACGTAGCACACCCCTGAACTCTGCACTCTGTACATAGCACACCCCTGAACTCTGCACTCAGTGCATAGCACACCCCTGAACTCTGCACTCTGTACGTAGCACACCCCTGAACTCTGCACTCTGTACGTAGCACACCCCTGAACTCTGCACTCTGTACGTAGCACACCACTAAACGGTGCACTCTGTACATAGCATACCCCTAAACCCTGCACTCTCTACGTAGCACACCCCCTGAACTCTGTACTGTGTACAGAGCACACCCATAATCTCTGCGCTCTCTACGTAGCACACCCCTGAACTCTGCACTCTCTACGTAGCACACCCCTGAACTCTGCACTCTGTACGTAGCACACCCCTGAACTCTGCACTCTGTACGTAGCACACCCCTGAACTCTGCACTCTGCACGTAGCACACCCCTAAACGGTGCACTCTGTACGTAGCACACCCCTGAACTCTGCACTCTGTACATAGCACATCCCTGAACTGTGCACTCTGCAGGTAGCACACCATTAAACGGTGCACTCTGTACATAGCACACCCCTGAACTGTGCACTCTGCAGGTAGCACACCCCTAAACGGTGCACTCTGTACATAGCACACCCCTGAATCGCAGCTGTGCCCTATCTCATCCAAAAACGCATTAAATTCACATTACAATCGCATTGTCTTTAGCACAAATCTCAACGCGAAACCGCACTACTCAGGGCCGGCCCTACCATGGGACCCGATGGTACCTCGGTCCCAGGCGGCACTTTAAAGGGGGCGGCAAATTGCCGCCCACCAGCCAGCTAGCCCGTTCCCCTGCGCTGCTTATCCCATTGCGAGCAGGGCCAGTGTTCTGCCGAGAAAGGTCCCGGCATTTTTAAAATGCATGCCTTATGGCGCCAGCCTAGGGGGCGGTTGGGGCTGTGAAGACATCCCTGACAGACCACTCTATCCCCAGCCTGCAGTGCCGCCCTAGCAGCTGCAGTGAGAAGATGAGAGGAGAGAGCCGGGACGAGGAGCAGCTGGCCGGAAGTGCTGCATGTTTAGTGGAACTGGCTGGGGTAGATGATATGGAAGCCCTGCATCATGTAACTACGGGCTTGCCACGATATCTGCTCCCGCCGCCCCCCCTCCTCCTGGTCTCTCAGGGATCTGTTGTGGGAGGACTGGCAGGCAGCAGCGCCGCTCTCCAGTCCTGGAGTAAAGTTTACCACCACCTTCGCTGGCTCAGGTATAGTGGAAGCTCATTGCTGCAGCCTGCACCCATTCACAAGAAACAAAAATTTACTCTGCTGTCAGTTTATAGTGCATTGCACTGTGTACAGAGGGAACTGATATGTGTGTGTGTGTGTGTAGGGGGGGGGGGGGGTAGGTGTGCAGGGGGGTACAGATATGTGTGTGTGTGTGTGTGTGGGGGGGGAACAGGTGTGCAGGGGGTACAGATATGTGTGTGTGTGGGGGGGTACAGGTGTGCAGGGGGTACAGATATGTGTGTGGGGGGGGGGGACAGGTGTGCAGGGGGTACAGATATGTGTGTGTGGGGAGGGGGGGCAGGTGTGCAGGGGGTACAGATATGTGTGTGTGTGGGGAGGGGGGGCAGGTGTGCAGGGGGTACAGATATGTGTGTGTGTGGGGGGGGGGGTACAGGTGTGCAGGGGGTACAGATATGTTTGTGTGTGGGGAGGGGACAGGTGTGCAGGGGGTACAGATATGTGTGTGTGGGGAGGGGGGGCAGGTGTGCAGGGGATACAGATATGTGTGTGTGGGGGAGGGGTACAGGTGTGCAGGGGGTACAGATATGTGTGTGTGGGGAGGGGGGGGCAGGTGTGCAGGGGGAACAGATATGTGTGTATTGGGTACAGAGGGTGAACAGATATGTGTGTGTGTGTGTGTGTGTGGGGAGGGGACAGGTGTGCAGGGGATACAGATATGTGTGTGTGGGGGAGGGGTACAGGTGTGCAGGGGGTACAGATATGTGTGTATTGGGTACAGAGGGTGAACAGATATGTGTGTGTGTGTGTGTGGGGAGGGGACAGGTGTGCAGGGGATACAGATATGTGTGTGTGGGGGAGGGGTACAGGTGTGCAGGGGGTACAGATATGTGTGTGTGGGGAGGGGGGGGCAGGTGTGCAGGGGGAACAGATATGTGTGTATTGGGTACAGAGGGTGAACAGATATGTGTGTGTGTGTGTGTGGGGAGGGGACAGGTGTGCAGGGGATACAGATATGTGTGTGTGGGGGAGGGGTACAGGTGTGCAGGGGGTACAGATATGTGTGTATTGGGTACAGAGGGTGAACAGATATGTGTGTGTGTGGGGAGGGGACAGGTGTGCAGGGGATACAGATATGTGTGTGTGGGGGAGGGGTACAGGTGTGCAGGGGGTACAGATATGTGTGTGTGGGGAGGGGGGGCAGGTGTGCAGGGGGAACAGATATGTGTGTATTGGGTACAGAGGGTGAACAGATATGTGTGTGTGTGTGTGGGGGGGGGGGAGGGGGGAAACGGATGTGCAGAGGGGTGTTTTTACACTTGAATATTGATTTACACACATATATAGTGCCATGACCAGTTCTCTTTATACTCCTATACATGAATAGAGCCATAACACATCCTTTTTATTGAGCCATGACATGTGCTTTTATACTCCTATATACACATGTATAGAGCTCTGATGGGTCCTTTTATACTCCTACATGCATGTATAGAGCCATGACAGGTCCTCTTTATATTCCTACATACATGTATTGAGCCATGACAGGTCCTTTTACACTCCTATACACACGTATAGTGCCATGACCGCTCCTCTTTATAGTCCTACACATGAATAGAGCCATACCAGGTCCTTTTTATAGAGCCATGACAGGTCCTATTTATACTTCTATATACATGTAAAGAGCCATGACAGGTCCTCTTAATTTATCATGATATACAATTATGAATGTGGGGGCCTTTTGGTGGGCGACTGGGCGTGTTTTTTTTTTGGAGGGGGGGGGGCAGCATTTAATTCTTGGTACCAGGCAGCACAATGTCTTGGACCAGCACTGGCACTACTCCAGCAAATATCTGCATGAGAATCGCACCCATTCGCATTGCATAAGTGTGAATCCATAAAAGCAAATCGATGCGTTTTTGGTTCAATAGATTTCAACAGAGAAGCTGCAGAAAAGCATGTAGTGCGTTTTTGCTGTGATTTTGCTGCAATTTCACAATGATTTTGCCGTGATTTTGTTGCGATTTCACAACGATTTTGCCGTGATTTTGCTGGGATTTGAATTTTGCATTTTTTAATCCACCCAACAACAAATTGGGCAAAAAAAAAAAATACAAAACACAAATTGCATCAACAAACGCACAAAAAAATGCGTCAAAAAATTTATGGTGCACAAATGCAAAATGCACCGCAAAAAAAGCGGATCCAAAGCAATCTGCATAGGTGAGAACCGAGCCTTATGCTACCCATCGATGGTTTGAAATTTGGCCAGTTCAGCAGGGATTGGCTGAATTTTGATCAGTGAGTTGCTTCAATAGTTAATTGATCAACTTCTGTCAAAGGGACGTGATGGAAAACTTCTGTGGTTTAGTGGCTGCAGCCGCTGATCAGTGTATTGTGACAGCAGTGAGTTTTGCTGTCAGAATACAATATCACGGTGAGGGAGATTCCTCTCTTTTTTGGAATCAGTTTGTTTTTTGTTGTTGAGACTGCTGGCTAAATAAAAAAAAAAAACTAACTAACCACCTATGACCAGCTTTCTTTGTCTTGCTCAACTGATGTCCAATTCAATTGTTTTTACAAATCGGACATCAATTGTTCAGTTTTATCACTGTTTGGTCTCCATGTTGGTCTATTAATAGCCCAAAAGTAAGAAACAAGAGACGTTCATTGGTAAAATATAACTAAAGGGAAAACTTTTTTTTTTAGATTAATCAGAATAATACCTGTCAGGTTTTTATTGCTGTCTATGTCCCACTAGGGAGCTTCTATTTGTCCTGGTGAGCGTTATCACCAGGAAAAGCAAAAGAAAGTGAAATCGTAGGTTGTCACCAGAACAGGAATAGGAGAGAAATCTTCCAATGGGGACACTGGTTCTAGTGACCAGCAGGGATTTCCCCACTTTGGAGGGCTTTCCTTACTTCCTGTTGTGGATATGAAACAGGAAGAGAGGGAAAATCTCCCAATGGGACACAGATGGCAAAAAAAAGCCCTGGCAAAAAGTTTTTTTGCCTTTAGTTGTAATTTAAAAAGTTAGGCCCCTTTCACACGGAGGTCCGTTCAGGTCCGCCTGTCAGTTTTTTAGGCGGACCTGAAACGGATCCTCCATGTACCCCTATGGAGGCACGGATGTCAGCGGAGACATGTCCGCTGACATCCGCTCCGCCAAAGTGTGACGGAGGAAAACCCTATTTTTCCTTCCGTCGGCGGAGCGGATCGGATGACAACGGACTCTACGGTCCGTCATCATCCGATTCCCCATAGGGGAGAGCGGCGCTCTGACAGGGCGGTCCCTGCACAGTGTGCGGGGACCGCCCAGTCATCCGTCGGCTCAGCGGGGATCAACGGAGCGATCCCCGCTGAGCAAGCAGAGCTTCACGGGGCGGATCTGCACGGATCCGCCCCGTGTGAAAGAGGCCTAACTGAATTGTACAGCAGGTGACAAAAGCCACAATGTCTCATCTATACAGGGGAACAACATTTTTTAGATTTCTTGATGACAAATTCTCTAGTATATATCTTTTTTTCAAACGATCTGAAACAAAGGATTCCTCCCAGGATCTGTAAACAGTACACGGATGGAGGTGAGCAGGGACAGATCAGCCCACAACAAAGGCTGTCACCATGTTCTGTCACTAGCCAACCAGAGCTGTCTTGCGCCCCTCCAATGGGGTTGTGGCAGAGGCGGGGCGCCTGCTGGTCACATGACCTGTAGTTGTCCGCCTGACTCGGGGAAACAGCTGGAGTCTCCATGGCTGCAGGTAGTAGAGAGTGAATAGAGGCTTGTTGTTGTCGCCTGTGTCTTTCTGATTGTCACCTATGTCGCTGACATATACAGTCTACACCATGACAGTGTTCCTGGTAATTAGGGGTGTGTGTGTGTGACTTGTCATGTATGGCTGCTATTGCATCAGGTCAGCTGTACTCATCATGCATTGTTCTTCTATGGCAGGGATCCTCAAACTACGGCCCTCCAGCTGTTGTGGAACTACAAATCCCATGAGGCATTGCAAATCTCTGACATTCACAGACATGACTAGGCATGATGGGAATTGTAGTTCCTGAACACCTGGAGGGCCGTAGTTTGAAGACCCCTGTTCTATGGGCAGACTGGACGAGTGGGATTGGGACAGATTTGGCCATACATGTTTGTGATCACATCTGGATGTTTGGTGCTTCATAGGCTAGAGCAGGGGTCTCAAACTGGCAGCCCTCCAGCTGTTGCGGAACTACATGTCCCATCATGCCTCTGCCTGAGGGAGTCATGCTAGTAACTGTCAGCCTTGCAATGCCTCATGGGACTTGTAGTTCTGCAACAGCTGGAGGGCCGCCAGTTTGAGACCCCTGGGCTACAGCCTGCTCAGATCATATACAGTCATCACTGGTCATAGCATAATGAAAAATACCATACAAATCATCTTTGTTTCTAATTGTGCATGGGTGACATAATTATAATATTATTTAAAGTAGGACTAAAGGCAAAAACATTTTATTTTGGATAGAGTAAGGGAGTTTTTTTTTCCCCCATCTCTATGACCCATTGGGGAGAATTCCCTTCACTTCCTGTCCCATAACCAAAACAGGAAGTGAGATGAAATCCCTTCAAAGGAAGGCTATCCCTGGCTGTCACCAGTACTAATGTCCCCAGTAGACAATTTCCTTTCTATTCCTGTTTTGATGACAACTCAATATTTTGGGATTTGCTTTTACTTTCACTCTCTGTGATAATAGTAAACAGGACAGAAATGGGGCGAATCTCTTTAACGGGGGGCACAGGCAGCAATAAAAACCTGACAAGGGTTCCAATCCATCCAGAAAAAGTTCCAAAAATAGTTTTGCCTTTATACTTTGAAACAACCTGATCTACTGCAATATGTGGACAATGTAGGAGCATCATTGTCCAAGGCAGCGGTGATCAATTTATTTGTTATAGGGTACCCCTAGACCCCCCAAAGGGTCACACTTATTTTTTTACAATAACAAACATGTCTATACTTACCTGCTCTGTACAGTGGAATTACACAGAGCGGCCACAAACCTCCTCTATTTGGGTCCCTCGCTGGCGCTCCTAACCCCCTACCCTCTGTCCAGTGCCCCCATGGCGTCGCTCGTGCGTGCTTGTACTCAAGCCCCGCTGCTGCATTCATTGACACAGACAGTGGAACTCGGCCCCGCCCCTACTCTCTTGTCACTGGCTTTGATTGACAGCACTGGGAGCCGATGCTTTCCGATACCCCAGCAAAGTCAGCGATACCCAGAAGTGAGGGGAGAGAAGAGCTGCTGACATTTACAGTGCTGGTTCCAATGGGGGCTCAGGAAAGTAAAAAGGGGGGAATGCTGACCCCTAAACATTTTTTTACCTTATCGCAAGGAATGCATTAAGGTAAAAATGTTTAGGCTTTCCAATCACCTTAATATTCATTATATGTAATTGGGACTAGCGGTGAGCTTAGGTTCAGTCCAAACCTGGTGGACAGTGCTGGGCCAATTAGCAGCTGGCGGGAGGTACCCCCACTGCACAGCTGCATGTGCACAAAAAGAGTAGGAATGATGCTGACATAATTTTATCTAATATAGCCACATGGTCATATTAGGCTGAAGTGGTTGAAAAGGCTAAAGCATTCTCTGCATTAAGGTATAAAACATTTATGATCAGCACCCCCCCCCCCCCCTAGAATATTTTCCTGATCACAATCCAGCACTGTCCCTGAAAGCAGCGGCACTTCTCTCTCTCCCCCCTCATTGGACTCGGTGAGAGCAGCTGGAGTCATTAGCCAGTGATGAGGGGGCGGGGCTGAGCCGTGCTGTGTGTATCAATAGACACACACACAGCCCGGAATCAACTTTCTGTGGTAGCACACAGAGAAGTGGGGGACCCCAGAAATGGAGGATTCAGGCTGCTCTGTGCAAAACCATTGCAAAAAGCAGGTAAGTATAACATACAACAACAACATTTTTTTTTCAAATAACAAAGAACTTTTACAATTACTTTAACCACTTTAGCCCCGGACCATTTGTCAGCTTAAAGACCAAAGGTCTTTTTACAATTTGGCACTGCACTGCTTTAACTGGTAATTGCGCGGTCATGCAATGTTGTACCCAAACGAAATTTGCATCCTTTTTTTCCCCACAAATAGAGCTTCCTATTGATGGTATTTGATTGCCTCTGCAAATTATTTTTAATTTTTTGCGAAATAAACGGAAAAAGACCAAAAGTTTTGAAAAAAAAAATATTTTCTACTTTTTGTTATAAGAAAAATCTAAAAGTCAATTGTAGTCATACATTTAGGCCAAAATGTATTCAGCCACATGTCTTTAGTAAAAAAAATGTCAATAAGCGTATATTTATTGGTTTGCGCAAAAGTTATAGCGTCTACAAACTAGGGTACATTTTCTGGAATTTACACAGCTTTAAATTTATGACTGCCTATCTCATTTCTTGAGGAGCTAAAATGGCAGGGCAGTACAAACCCCCCCCCCCAAATGACCCCATTTTGGAAAGTAGACACCCCAAGGAAATTGCTGAGAGGCATGTTGAGCCCATTGAATATTTTTTTTTTTTATATTTTTTTTTTTGTCCCAAGTGATTGTAATTTTTTTATTTATTTTTGTCATTTTTCAAAAAGTTGTCAGTAAATTATATATTGCTCACACATGCCATGGTTATATGTGGAATTGCACCCCAAAATACATTCTGCTGCTTCTCCTGAGTACGGGGATACCACACGTGTGGGACTTTTTGGGAGCCTAGCCGCGTACAGGACCCCGAAAACCAAGCATCGCCTTCAGGATTTCTAAGGAAGCTAATTTTTGATTTCACTCCTCACTACCTATCACAGTTTTGAAGGCCATAAAATGCCAACTAGAAGTCTCCGTACTCAGGAGAAGTAACAGAATGTATTTTGGGGTGTAATTCCACATATGCCCATGGCATGTTTGAGCAATATATCATTTAGTGACAACTGTGTGCAAAAAAAAATAAAACATTTTTTTTGTCTTTTTCCCGCAGCTTGTGTTAAAATATAAAATATTCCATGGACTCGACATGCCTCTCAGCAAATAGCTTGGGGTGTCTACTTTCCAAAATGGGGTCATTTTGGGGGGGTTTTGAACTGTCCTGGCATTTTATGCACAACATTAGGAAGCTTATGTCACACATCATCCACTCTTCTAACCACTTGAAGACAAAGCCCTTTCTGACACTTTTTGTTTACATGGATTTTTTTTTTATTTTTGCAAGAAAATTACGTTGAACCCCCAAAGATTATATATATTTTTTAAAGCAAAGGCCCTACTGATTAAAATGGTGGGTGTTTTTTTTTTTTCACACAGTATTTGCGCAGCAATTTTTCAAATGCATTTTTTTGGGAAAAAACACACTTTTTTTAAAATTTAATGCACTAAAACACATTATATTGCCCAAATGTTTGATGAAATAAAAAAGATGATCTTAGGCCGAGTACATGGATACCAAACACGACATGCTTTAAAATTGCGCACAAACGCACAGTGGCGACAAACTACATTGTTTAAAAGCCTTTACAGGTTACCACTTTAGATTTACAGAGGAGGTCTACTGCTAATATTACTGCCCTCGATCTAACCTTTGCGGTGCTACCTCACATGTATGGTGCAATTGCTGTTTTACATATGACACCAGACCGACGCTTGCGTTCACCTTTGCGCGAAAGCAGGGTCAGACAGGTGCTTTTTTTTTTTTTTTATTATTTATTTTGCTGTTGTATTTTATTTTTAAACTGTTCCTTCCATTTTTTTATTTATTTTTTATCATTTTTATTGTTATCTCAGGGAATGTAAATATCCCCTATGATAGCAATAGGTAGTGACAGGTACTCTTTTTGAAAAAAATGGGGTCTATTAGACCCTAGATCTCTCCTCTGCCCTCATAGCATCTGACCACACCAAGATCGGTGTGATAAAATGCTTTCCCAATTTCCCAATGGCGCTGTTTATATCCAGTGAAATCTAAGTCATGAAATGATCGTAGCTTCCATTTTCCTAGTCCATAGAGATGATTGGAGCCGTTCTGGTCTCTTATCAGCTCTATGGTCAGCTGGCAGAACCACCGGCTGCATAGTCAATGATGATTTTCTGCACAACTGTCGGGGCAGCAGTCTTTCCCATGATTGTGATTCCTACTGAACCAGACTGAAAGACCATTTAAAGCAGGGATCCTCAAACTACGGCCCTCCAACTGTTGCGGAACTACAAATCCCATGGAGGCATTGCAAAACTCTGGCATTCACAGACATGACTAGGCATGATAGGAATTGTAGTTCCTAAACACCTGGAGGGCCGTAGTTTGAAGACCCCTGATTTAAAGGCTCAGGAACCCTTTGCAGGTGTTATGGCTTAATTAGCTGATTAGAGTGGGACACTTTGAGCCTAGAATATTGCACCTTTTCACAATATTCAAATTTTCTGAGATTGTGGATTTGGGGTTTTCATGAGCTGTAAGCCATAATCATCACAATTATGACAAATCACGGCTTGAACTATCTTGCTTTGCATGTAATGAGTCTATCTCATATATTAGTTTCACCTTTTAAGTTGCATTAGTGAAATAAATGAACTTTTGCACGATATTAAAAATTTTCGAGTATCACCTGTATGCTCTTTTTTTTTTTAACTGTAGTGGTGAAATCACCTCCTACAGCACTGGAGTCACGGCTTTATATATCGTGGGAGCAAACGCTGTTGCTGTCAAGATAAATAAATCCGCGCTGCAGCTGAATGGAGTACCGAAAACTAAAACAAAAAAATGGTTAACAATAAAACGCAGTAAGCTATAAAAAAATTACATACCTGAAAAGCAAGCATGATAAAACTTAATAACAATAAAACCTTGCAGAATACAATACAGTAAAAAAGAGCAGAACAATAGAGAGGGAGAGAACAATAAAACAACTATTTTTGTTTTCTTTATTTTATATTTTTTTTGTGTTTTTTTTTTTTTTTTTCTGTAACTGTTCGGTTCCAGGTTTGGGTCTCTCAAAATGCGATGGCATCTTGGGAGACCCTGAGTGTCATAGTCTGTGAAATGCTGTACCCTACGCTAAAACTTCACTAGTGTGTGGTAGCGTTCAAAACATTCACCAATGCAAAGACCAGGATTGTCAGGACAGAGTGGACAATAATAATGGGTGTCACGCCTATATCTGCGCTTTCTACAGACACGGCATTTTCTTTGGGGGGCTCGTTTGGTAGGGGTACTCGGGAGGACATACGGAAAATGCCTCTCATGCAGCTGGCTTACTGCATTTGGTTGGGAATGGTGAGGTGCAGCACCGCCTGGATACAGAAGGGCTGTGACAATCTCATCCTGGAAGTCAAGGAAGGATAAAGTCCCGCCTGGAGCTCTGTATAGCACATGAGCGTTCAGCAAAGCCAATTGAAATAAGTATACAGACACTTTTTTGTACCAGCGTCTGGCCTTACGGGCAACTAGATACGGCACCAACAACTGGTCGTTGAGGTCCACCCCTCCCATATTTTGGTTATATTCGTGGACACAGAGGGGTTTCTCCACAACACCAGTCGCCGTATGAATTTGGACTGTCGTGTCTGCGTGAAGGGAGGAAAGAACGAAAACATTCTTATTATCCCTCCACTTCACAGCGAGCAAATTATTACACCTTGGGCAGGCTCTCTCCCCCAGCCTCTCTCCCCCAGCCTAAGATGGGAATCTACAAGCCTCCGGGGCAAGCCCCGGCGATTAGGTCGCACGGTGTCACATGCACCAATTTGCTGATCAAACAAATGACTATAAAGTGGCACGCTCGTGTAATAATTGTCCACATACAAATGGTACCCCTTTCCGAATAAGGGTGACACCAAGTTCCACACTATCTTTCCAGTGCTCCCTATGTAATCTGGGCAGTTTTCTACGTGACTATCTCTTCCCTCGTAATCCATAAAACTACATGTATAGCCTGTGGCCCTGTCACAGAGCTTATACATCTTGACCCCATATCTAGCACGCTTGCTGGGAAGGTACTGTTTGAAAGACAAGCGGCCAGAAAATTTAATCAGGGACTCGTCAACGCAGACAACTTGATGGGGAGTATACAAGGCTGCAAAACGTTTGTTGAAGTGGTTTATAAATGGGGCCGAATTTTGTAGAGCCAATCAAATTCAGGGTCTCCATGAGGACGACAAAGTTCAGTGTTGTTGAAATGCAAGATGTGCCCTGGACATGGAGGCAGAGAACACGGGCACATGGTAAACTGGGTCAATGGACCAATATAACCGCAGCTCACTCAATTTAACTATGCCCATTTCGAGGGAAAGGCCCAGAAAGGTCTTAAAATCGGAAACCGTAATTGGTTTCCATTCTTTGGCAAGGGAGGACTGGGGATTAGTGGCGATGTATTGACCAGCATACAAATTAGTTTGGTCCACAATAGATCTATAGAGATCTTCCGTGAAAAACAGCGAATAAAAATTAAGTGCCGTAAAATCAACTGTTTCCATCTGAATTCCAGGTTGGCCAGTGAATGGGGGAAGTACGGGTGCTGCAGAAGTGGTGGGGACCCAATCTGGATTGACGAATTCTTCAGGAAGGACACTATGGGCACGACGGGCCTGTTTCTGTCTTCTTATTGGTGGCAGCGGGACACTACTTGTGCTTGCCACCTCGCCAGCTTGAACTGCACTTATGGGACTCGCCACGTCACCAAGTGTTACTGCAGTGCTGGATGTATGTCCAGACTGTACTAGGCCGCTGGTGCTTGCCAGTTCACCAGAAGGATGAGCGGCACTAGTACTTCTCTGCTCCATACGAGTGCCCTGCGGTTCTTGCACCTCAACAACAGCAGAAGAATGGGGTCGGGTACGGCTGACCTTGGCAGGGACCTCATCTTGGTCGTCAGTGCTATCTGTCATGGAGCAGCTGTCATCTACAGGATCGTATTCTGAGCCTGAATCTGACAGATGAGTGACCTCCTCTACACTATCTGTCATGCTTGGAAACGTGTAGGCCTCTTCACTAGTGTACCTTCGATTTGCCATTTTGGGCTCTAAATTTCCTGTTACAACTAGTGAGATTCACAGGTAAAAAAAGCACCTGACTGTCAACGACTGATTCAAACGCTACCAAAAAAACTGTTAGCAATCGCAGGGATCAGGCCTGACTCTGCGAACGCTGCAGTTATGTGTTTAGTGTTTTGTAAGTGACAGTGATTGATCGATACTGCACTTGGGTGGGCTGGGCTGGGCGGAGGGGCAAAACGCAGGTGCTAGCAGGTATCTGGGCTGATCCGCTTACACTGTGTTTTTGGGAACCCTAAACTGCTGGGGATGCTAGTATAGATCTGATCAGATCAGATATTGATCTGTTCAGATACTATACCACTAAGGGAGGTGTATGCTGCGTATGTGGGTGTTAGCGCTACTGGCACTAATTTGACGCTGCCTGGGGCGACACAGACCCTATCTGACACTAAACCTAACTGATATCACCTGCCGGGCGATCAGGGGGTTAAACCTTTATTGGGTAATAAACGGCGGGTGCTCTGACACTATAAAAAGCAAACCAACTAACCAGTGTCACCCGTAACACTTATACAGTGATCACTGGTGAAAGGGTTAACTAGGGGGCAATCAGGGGGTTAAAACCTTTATTAGGTAATATATGGGGGTACCTGACGCTATAAAAACCTGACGTGAACCTAAATAACTAACTGGCTACCTAGCGTCACCAGTGACACTAATACGGCGATCAGAAAAAAGATCGCTTAGTGACACTGGTGACAGGGGGTGAAAGGGTTACCTCGGGGGCGATCAAGGGGTTAAACCTTTATGGGGGGGGGGTTAGGTGGGTACCCTGGACCTAAAGCTAACTCCTGTGACCCTCTTTACAGTCACAAATGACACTGCATGCAGTGATCAGTAAAAAAATGACCACTGCAAACAGTGACACTATGACTGGGGGTGATTGGGGGGTGATTTGTGTGCCTATGTGTCCTGGTGTTAGTGTAGTGTTAGTGCACTTACTTGATGTCTTCTCTCCTCGGCGCTCCGGACGAAAAGACCACCGCGAGGAGAGATGACATCAATTCCTCTGCTTCTGTTTACATTTACAGAAGCAGAGGAAACTTCTCATTTGCCAGGAGCAATCGCGAGGGGGTGGCCATGAATCGATGGCCACCCCCTCATCACGGATCGCTCCTGGAGGGATTCCGACCGCCGCAGGCATCGAGGGGGGCTCGATTGAGCCCCCACCCACTGGGAGGCAGGGACGTACAGGTACGCCCATCTGCCTGCCCGTGCCATTCTGTCGACGTACATCGTTGTGCGGCGGCCGGCAACTGGTTAATGACATAATCTTAATATGACCATGTGTCAAAATGAGGTCAAGGATGTCAAGAGCATCTTCACCCTTTTGTGTACATTCAGCTGTGGGACGGGACTCAAACCTGGAGTCAAACCCAAGCTCCCCCCTACTGGGAACATGCTTTAGGAGACTCGTAGACTAGAGATACATTAGATCAGTGGTTATCAACCTCAGTCCTCAAGTACCTCCAACGGGCTACGTTTTTTAGGTTTTCTTTTACTTTGATATTGATAAGAGCTATTTTATCTAAGGGAAGTTCCCAAAACATGGCCCGTTGGAGGTAATTGAGGACTGAGGTTGAGAACCACTGCATTAGATAAGACAGCTAGAGGTCGCTGCTATTAAAGTTTTTTTATACAAGTGATTGGTCTAATTTTTGTACTAAAAATTACTTGCTCCACATTTATTTGTCTTAGCAGGACTAATGTAGACTGTCTGTGTAAGCTGTCTGCTCGTACCTCGGAAAACTATTCTTCAGAGTGGCTTCTAATAGCCAATGGTTTGGTTTATTGTTTTCGCCCTTTTCTTGTTTTTGTAATGTCCGTCCCTTTTCTCTACTTACATTTCTATTACAATTTTTTTTCCCCTCTTATCTTTTTTAATGCCACAGAGGGATCTACTTGCCCAAATAGATCTCTTCCTTGCTGCTCCGACCCACCCTTCACTGCCCCTCACCTCTCTGATGTCTGGGCACCCAACTGCAAGTCTAAACAAAGCCTCAGGCCTCGCTCACATTCTGCAGACTACAGAAAGGCCATGTTAGCTGCACAGGTATTGAATACATCCCTGTGCAGGCAGTCCCATTGATGTCAATTGGGACACAGCGGCTGCGTGGGAATGCACAGGTGTTCCATGCATTCCTGTGCATTCAAATCAATTGGGACGCAGCAGCTGCATTGAGACAGACACTGCTCCTAACTTGACTGTCTGCGTTTCGGGGCCATGTACCTACACCCACACAAATATCAGATCTGTCCTTGCAACTGCTGTGTCTCAGTTGACATGAATAGGACTTTCTGCACAGGGATGCACAGAATACCTGCTCATCTGCGTGCAGGTAAACAGGCCCTTCATTGGGGTATGCTGTAGCACACCCCGAGGTCCTTAGTAGGAATTTAGCAGGATTTTCTTACGTTTTTGTTGTGGCTTTGTGTGAAAATAAGGATTTTAGGCTTCTTTTACACTGAGCTTTACAGGCGCTATAGCCCTCAAAATAGCGCATGTAAAGCGCCTCTCCTCTCACTCCAGTGTGAAAGCCGAGTGCTTTCACACTGGAGCGGTGCGCTGGCAGGATGCTAAAATAAAGTCCTGCAAGCAGCATCTTTGAGGCGCTTTAGGAGCGGTGTATAATTTAGAAAATAAAATTTAAATCTTGGAGTTCAGTGGCTCAGCTTTAAGCACAGTATGTGAATTCCTATACTGGTGTAGGATCTTTTATACTGAAATATAAAATAACAGAAAAAACTTTTTTTTTGTTTTTGTTTTTTTTGTTTTTATGGTTTCACAATGTTTTCTAATGCATTATGTAAAATGTACACACACACATTAAATACAGTAGAGGCATATCATATACTGTATATGTATATACAGATTTATTTTTCTTTTTTGCAGAGGCAAAAGAAAGTGAGGAGCTCAAACCCAAGGTGGAAGAATCAGAGGTACACAACTCACTGACCCTTTGAAACATGATATAAATTGTCTAGTCAGTATTGTAATGATAGACTTGAGACTGTTATTTTTGACAAACATAAGAACTGATAAGTGCTAACGTTCCGGTCAGGAAGCTATTTGCACAGAATCTGCACGTTCTCCCTGTTCTTGCATGGGTTTTCTCCAGGTACCGTATTTTCCAGCGTATAAGACGACCTTTTGTACTTAAAAATATCCCCGAAAAGTTGGGGGTTGTCTTATACGCCGGTACCTGTATGTGTCAGACTGCGGGCGTCCATTATTCAAAAGCCGCGCCTCCTCCTCGTCCTGTTCCGTGATAGGCGGAGCACTCAGTTTCCCAGCAGAGCCTCTGTTCAGTGTTCCGCTCATCACGGAACAGGATGAGGAGGAGGCCTCGGACGAGAGGACCTCCATGTTAGGCAGGACACCGAACAGAGGCTCTGCTGGGAAACTGAGTGTTCCGCTTATCATGGAACTGGATGAGGAGGAGGCGTGGCTTTTGAATAATGGAAGCCCGCAGTCTGACTCTGCATACATCGATAAGGTATGGAGATCTGGAGATCGGCACAGTGAGGTGTGCAATGAACACAGTGAGGTGTGCAATGGGCACAGTGAGGTGTGCAATGGGCACAGTGAGGTATGTCGGAAGGGGGGTCGTCTTATACAGCGAGTATATCCCAAAACCAACCTTTTAGCTGTAAAATTAGGGGGTCGTCTTATACGCCCGCAAATACGGTACTCCAATTTTCTTCCAAACTCCAAAGGCATTCTGGTAGGTTACTTGCCTCCTGTCTATTGTGGCCCTAGAATGTGTGTGCATGTGAGTTAGGGATCTTCAACGATAAGCTCCTAGAGGTCAGGGATGTGACTGTACATATGTAAAGTGCTGGGTAAATTGTCCACATTTTTATAAATGCCGTATTTATCGCCGTATAACACGCACCCCAACTTTAAGAGGGAAGTTTCAGGAAAAAAACTTTCCACAGCCCCCTGCCTACAACACGCAGGCACAGTTTACCCTCTATTTTCAGGGTAAAAAGGTGAGTGTTATACGCCAATAAATACATTACATTTTAATAAGTAACAAATATTTTGTTTATTTTTTAGGAATCAGATTCCAGTGAAGAAAGCAGCAGTGCATCAGAAAGTAAGCTATTTGTGTGTGTCGGTCAGGGTGACATATTAAGAAGAAAAGAGACCTGTTATGAAAATGTTATTTTGCACTACTAGGCTGTATGATTTTTCTAATCAGAAAATTTAAGGATTAGGAATTGCTTATTGCTGATTTTTTTTCTGCCCTGGGTTTTTAGGGCATGCTGAATGAGGAAAGGACTCGACTTTTTTTTAAATTTTGGATAAGGTGGAGATGAATTCGGACACCTGTCAGTTTTTATTGCTGTCTGCACCCCCCCATTAAGGAGATTTACCCTCTCTATTTGCCCTGTTTACTATTATGATTGAAAGTAAAAGAAAATCCCAAATTTTGGGTATTCCCCAGAAAAGTAATAGAGGGGAAATCTTCCAATGAGGACACTAGTTCTGGTGACCTGGGGGTCCCCAAGGAATTCCCTTAATTTGCAAGGATTTCCTCTCACTTCCTGTTTGGCTATGGAACAGGAAGTGAAGGGAAATCTCCACAATGAAACACAGATGGCGAAAAAAATAATAATCTGACACTGGTTATAAACCTCCCTTGCTCTATCCAAAATAGAAAAAAAACCTGAAAATTGTATCATGCTCACCATGATTTTCCTTTCCTGGTGCCTATCCATGGCAGCATACTACCATATGTATAGTCTGTTGCCTTGCAGCCACCAGGAAAAAGTTTTTCCTATAGTTCTACTTTTAAAGGAATATTCCTGACAAAACTGAAAATAAAGCCATGCGCTGTGCTCAATACCGAGCACAGATTTACTTGCTCGGTATTCAGCTTGTCATTTGCTAGTAGATTTTTAAACAAATGTTCGTATGGAAATTCTCCAGTGAATTCCCTGACTTGACAAATGCTTTTCAAAAGGACTTCAAAGGTTTGCTTTAAACAGTCGATTTTGGATTAAAAGAACTCTCCTGAACAAAAACCACGTTTGCACAAGTTTTTTTTATGAGAAAACATTTCCATCCTGCTCCTTTTGAATGTTCTCACCTCTGTAGTCGAAAATGAACGAACTAACTAACTAACAAAAAAGAAAAGTTCTTAAAAAGCTTTTGATGCAGCAGAACTGTTTTCAAACACATCTATTGCAGGCCCCATGCTGTCTCTCATATACAGAAAGCTTCATGCATAAAAATAAAATAAAAGATGTATTGAGAAGTATCTCACAGCCACTAGCCAGATTCTGACCTGCTTTGGAAGTAGGGATGTGTTTGGTTATACATAAAACACAGCGAGACAGGGATTTGTGGTTGAATATCTTTTATTATTTTTCACAATTAAAGCGGAGTTCCACCCAAAAATTGAACTTCCGCTTTTCGTAACCCTCCCCCCCTCCGGTGTCACATTTGGTACCTTTCAGGGGGGAGGGAGGTGCAGATACCTGTCTAATACAGGTATTTGCACCACTTCCGGGTATTGACTCACGTCACGCCCCTACGCGTCACCCATCTACCCCCCGCTGTCTTCTGGGAGACACACTGTTCCCAGGAGACAGAATGGACCAGTGATGGCGCGCCGCGCTACTCGCGCATGCGCAGTAGGGAACCGGGCAGTGAAGCCGCAAGGCTTCACTTCCTGATTACCTCACTGAGAATGGCGGCGGCAGCATCCGAGGACCGAGTGACTGCTCGACCTCGTCTGCCGACATCGCGGGCGCGCTGGACAGGTAAGTGTCCATTTTTTAAAAGTCAGCAGCTGCAGTATTTGTAGGTGCTGGCTTTTAAAAAAAAATTAAAATTTGGCGGAACCTCCGCTTTAAGCCATGAAGTCTTTCAAATATGCAAAAGAAAAACAATACATTTGTACAAGTCAAAGAAACAGAGGTAACAGAATGACAGGGTGAACCAGCCATAAGGTGGAAGGGGGATAGGGATTTATATACAGAGGGAAAAATAATTTTTTGATCCCCTGCAGATTTTGTAAGTTTGTCCATTTACAAAGAAATGAAGGGTCCATAATTGTTATCATAGGTGTATATTAAATGATAGAGACAGAATATCAAAGAAAAATCCAGAAAAAACACATGATGCAAATGTTTATAAATTGAGTTGCAGTTCAGTGAGTAAAATAAGTATGGTATTTGATCCCCAAGCAAAACATACTTTATGGAGAAACCTTGTTAGCAAGCACAGAGGTAAGAGGTTTCTTGTAGTTGGTTACCAGGTTTGGACACATCTCAGGAGGGATTTTGGTCCACTCTTCTTTACAGATCTTCTCTAAATCCTTAAGGTTTCTTGGCTGTCGCTTGGCAACTCGAAGTTTCAGCTCCCTCCATAAATTTTCTATAGGACTAAGGTCTGGCTTGGTCTAGGCCACTCCATGACCTTAATGTGCTTCTTCTTGAGCCATTCCTTTGTTGCCATGGCGGTATGTTTTGGGTCATTGTTATGCTGGAAGACCCATCCACAAAAATTTATGGAGGGAGCTGAAACTTCGAGTTGCCAAGCGACAGCCAAGAAACCTTAAAGTAATACTAAAGTCTGTTTTTTTTTTTCTTTAAAAATAACGAACATGTTATACTTGCTGCTCTGTGTAGTGGTTTTGCACAGAGAGGCCCAGATCCTCCTCTTCTCGGTCCCTCTTTGGTGCTCCTGGCCCCTCCCTCCTGTCAAGAACATGAAAGACACATAGCGGAGGAGAGCAAAAAAAATCCCCCAAAATTCTTTAAATGTATAAACAGTAAAAAAGGGAGGACAGACCATATTGGCTCTATAAAGAATGAGGAAGGACACCTGGTTACAAAGGATGGGGAGATGGCGAAGGTATTGAATTTATTTTTCTCAGTCTTCACAAAGAAATCAGGGAGGGGGCTTCAGTAACCAAAACTGCAGCGTTTGTCCTCATGACACATCACAGGAAGCACCCTCATGGTTAACAGAGGACAGAATTAGAAATAGACTTGGGAAACTTAACATTAATCACCGGGACCAGATAGCTTGCACCCGAGGGTACTTGGGAAACTAAGTCCAGGGGGGGCCCCTGGGGCAACGGGTCAATTGCCCCCCCCCTCGAGAAAATAGTGAGCAGGCTGTGCTGACGCCGACCCCCCCCCCCCCCATCGTTGCTGACAGGCTCTCTGTGAAGGGACACAGGCAGAGCTTCAGCTGCGGGGGATTTCCACCCCTCCTTCTCCTCCTTGAGCCGAGCATTCACCTGGCAATGCCCGCTCCTATTGGCTACATTCAGGGCCAATGGCTGGTAAACTAGAACCTAGAGGCTTATGGGGCATGTAGTCCCAGGTACCAGCAGGCCTCAGGATGATTCCCTGAGAGGACTGCAGCCCCCAACATGCCCGAGCAGGAGGAGGGGAGAGGAAGAGAGGAGAAGAGGAACCACGAGGCTGTCTGGTGGAGGGAGCCAGTGCTTCTATTATTATCGTCCTAGGTAAGAACTTATCTCCCCCCCCCCCCGGCTGCAACCACACTGTCCTCACCTCCCCCTGGCTGCAACCACACTGTCCTCACCTCCCCCTGGCTGCAACCACACTGTCCTCACCTCCCCCTGGCTGCTCCCACCCTGTCCTCCCCTCCACCTGGCTGCAACCGCCCTTTCCTCCCCTCCACCTGGCTGCAACCGCCCTTTCCTCCCCCCTCCACCTGGCTGCAACCGCCCTTTCCTCCCCCTCCACCTGGCTGCAACCGCCCTTTCCTCCCCCTCCACCTGGCTGCAACCGCCCTTTCCTCCCCCTCCACCTGGCTGCAACCGCCCTTTCCTCCCCCTCCACCTGGCTGCAACCGCCCTTTCCTCCCCCTCCACCTGGCTGCAACCGCCCTTTCCTCCCCCTCCACCTGGCTGCAACCGCCCTTTCCTCCCCCTCCACCTGGCTGCAACCGCCCTTTCCTCCCCCTCCACCTGGCTGCAACCGCCCTTTCCTCCCCCCCCACCTGGATGCAACCGCCCTTTCCTCCCCCTCCACCTGGATGCAACCGCCCTTTCCTCCCCCTCCACCTGGATGCAACCGCCCTTTCCTCCCCCTCCACCTGGCTGCAACCGCCCTTTCCTCCCGCTCCACCTGGAGAAAAGCCAGTGTAGCACCAATATTTAAAAAATGGCCAAAATAAATCCCTGGGTATTACAGACCCGTTGGCCCAGCATCAATAGTATGCAAGCTCTTGGAGGGTGTGATAAGGGACTATGTTCAAGAATTTAGTAATGAAAACGGTATTATTAGCAGTAATCAGCATGGATTCACGAAGAATTGTTCTTGCCAAACCAATCTATTGGCCTTCTATGAGGAGGTGAGCTGCCATCTAGATAAAGGAAGGCCTATAGACGTGGGGTATCTGGATTTTGCAAAAGCATTTGACACAGTTCCCAATAAACGTTTACTGTACAAAGTAAGGTCCGTTGGCATGGACCATAGGGTGAGTACATTGATTGAAAACTGGCTACGAGGGCGAGTTCAGAGGGTACTGAGAAATGGGGAGTACTCGGAATGATCAGGGGTGGGTAGTGGGGTCCCATAGGTTTCTGTGCTGGGACTAATCCTGTTTAATTTGTTCATAAACGACTTGGAGGATGGGGTAAACGGTTCAATTGCTGTATTTGCAGTCTGCACTAAGATAAGCAGGGCAATAACTTCTCCGCAGGATGTGGAGACCCTGCAAGAAGATCTGAACAAATTAATGGGGTGGGCAACTACATGGCAAATGAGGTTTAATGTAGAAAAATGTAAAATAATGCATTTGGGTGGCAAAAATATGAATGCAATCTACTCCCTAGGGGGTGAACCTCTGGGGGAATCTAGGATGGAAAAGGAACTGGGGGTTCTAGTAGATAATAGGCTCAGCAATAGCATGCAATGCCAAGCTGCTGCTAACAAAGTAAACAGAATACAGTGGAACCTCGGATTGCGAGTAACGCGGTTAACGAGTGTTTCGCAATATGAGCACTGTATTTTGAAAAATCGTAACTCGGTTTGCGAGTGTTGTCCTCGCAAAACGAGCAGGATTCAGGCCAAAGCGGTGTGCAGCACTGCGTTTGGTCTGAGGTGGGGGGACGCCGGAGACGAACGGCACCGATTGGCGCCGGTTGGAAATGCTCGGAAATACTACATTCCTGAGCCTTTCCTCGGGCCTTTCCGGCTGTTTCCGAGGTTTTCCGACGCCCCCTGCTTCTGGCCGCAATGCGGTATTGCATGCCATTGCGGAACAAATTATTTTAGTTTCCATTGACTTCAATGGGGTAACTCGCTTTGATATGCGAGTACTTTGGATTACGAGCATTCTCCTGGAACGGATTATGGTCATCATGGTCCGACTTGCGGTGTGACTTGTGTGCTGAGGATGAAGGGGAACCCCGCCAAAAAAAGTTGGCGTGGGGTTCCCCCAAATCCATACCGGGGCATGATGGGACGGTGATGTCATAAGGGAGAGGGGTCACCGGATGACATCACCCGGTGACCACGCCCCATGCCTTTATAAGTCATTGTGCACACGGCATTACAGTGGGAGAGAGCGTCGTGTCAACATCGGAAGAAGAGAAGAGGGAAGAAGACGATGGAGAAGAATGGGCCAACGCTAGCAAAAGAGCGGCAAAAGAGCAGAAGATAGCGGAGGAGCCCGGCCGAAGAATCGGAGAGCGGGAGAAGAACCGGAGACCAGGAGAAGTTGCAGGAGAAGAGAGCGGAGAAGTCGCAAGAGACCCTCGGAGCTGTCTAATAAATTACTTTAAAAACCTTTTGCAGTGTGTTTTATTTTTGACACATTTTTCCCCAGGTGAATGGGTAGGGGTACGATGTACCCCATACTCATTCACATAGGTTGGGGGGCCCCCTTATTAAAGGGGGTTCCCAGATTCCGATAAGCCCCCACCCGCAGATCCCGACAACCAACGGCCAGGGTTGTCGGGAAGAGGCCCTTGTCCTCATCAACATGGGGACAAGGTGCTTTGGGGTGGGGGGCGCATGGCCCCCCTGCCCTAAAGCACCTACCCCTATGTTGAGGGCATGTGGCTTGGTACAGTTCAGGAGGGGGGGGGGCGCTCACTTGTCCCCACCCCCTTTCCTGACGACCGGGCTGCATGCTCGGATAAGCGTCTGGTATGGATTTTGGGGGAACCCCCACGCCATTTTTTCGGCGTTGGGGGGTTCCCTTAAAATCCATTCCAGACCATTTTTTTTGGCGGGGTTCCCCTTCATCCTCAGCACACAAGTCGCACCGCAAGTCGGATCATGATGATCCGACTTGCGTTGCGACTTCTATTCAAATCAAAGGGCTCCCATTGATTTTTGAATAGAGCCAGAGAAACGCAGCTGAAAGCTAGCGCTGCTAAACGTGCATTGACGGCAATGCAAAACGCTGATAAAATCGAATTTTTAAAGCCGCGGTTTCCTGCCAGCAATCCGACATTCAAAATGGCAGTTACTCTTTCGTTCATGGACCGACACAGCTTCTCTTCTGACATAGTGGGTATTATCCGTTAATTGGGAGTGACTAGGCAGAAAACTTGTAAAATGTGTTGCATCACACCTTCTACAGTACCGCCCAGGGGGCGGACCCTCTGGTATATCCCCTCACTCTGCATCTCGCAGATCAGTTTTTTTCTGTCTAGCAAGGAGCAGGACATGGCTCCCTTCGGGCCCATTGGTCCGAGGGAAAAACATATTTTTTGCAAAATTTTTTTTTTTATTTTTTCCTGCGATCTTCGATCAACTGCCGACTGGGTGACAGGCTGGGTCCTCGATCCTTGTAGTCTCCCCAGTTTCGGCCGGGTTGCAGCAGCCTGTCCGGTGAGCGTCGCGCTCCAGGGCATACATATGATCGTCCCCTAGGGTCTAATCACAGCATGCCTGGCCAACAGTCACCTTCTGTGCGCGGACGATGATCTGTTTGGAATGTCTTCCAGCATGATACATGCAGGATAGGTAAGTAAACTCCCCTGCCTTGGGTGGGTGATTTGGCTGGACATTCCTGGAGAGACCAAGTAAGTGGTTGTGGCCCCTTTCTTCCCTCTCTCCCTGCCTTTCCCTCCTCCCTGGGCTTCTGGCTAAGGGTGCTGGGGGTCACCTAAGGGGTTCCACTGGAGCGGGGCTGGCTGTAACTAACATTTAAAAGAAATGTCATTTCTGCTTACCTGTATGTGCTTCCCCCTCCATGCTGTTGGCGGCCATTTTGCAGTGGTCCATGCCTGTTTTGGCCTCTAGTGACTGCCCGGCGGCCATTTTCCTGTGGTTTGGCGCCATTTTCTTGTAGTTCCACACCCACTGGCCTCTATCAACTGATCGGCGGACATGTTTATAATGATTAACGCTGTATGTATATACCGCTGTTTGGCGGCCATCTTTTTGTGGTCTATGGCTGCTTTGGCCTCTATCTTCGGCTCGGTGGCCATTTTCTTAGAGCCCACATTATCTTCCATACAGACGTTTGGCGGCCATTTTGCGAGAGTCTCCGGCCTCTAGGGTGCATTACACTGGCGCGAAAAATTCACACAGGAAGCGCTGATAAAAGAAGCAGACTGACACAGCAGTGGCGGGACAGCATCACAGGCGCAGCACACGGCAGCATAGCGGTACCAATCCAAGGGTGGTGAGTCCTGTGGGTGACCCAGCATCTCTGCAGCACAGGAGGGTGGCCTATTGATATCTTGCCTGGAGCCCTGTGGGTGTCAGCGCGTGGTCAACATGGCATCTGAGCCAGATGTTTTCTCCCCTGAAACACCAGATTTAGCAGCTGGTGCCCCTGAGGTGTCTATGGACGCTATGTCGGCAATCCTAGAGGCTTTTGCTGCCAGGGTGGAAGCAGCACACGGGAATACAGGGGATAGTAAACGCCTTCGTCCCCTGCAATCTTCTGGGGATATTTCTGATGCAGAACCAGGTCCAGCTATTCCAGCTACGGCTCATGGCCCAGATTCTGACGCATCAGAGACTGCAGACCGTGACCGATCGGACAGTGAGGATGACTCCAAGTCCAGGTCAGTACGCGAGAAGGCTTTGGTATCTGACCTTATTACTGCAGTGCAGGATATGCTAAAATTGGAAAATACTGCAGAAGCAGCAGAGACTCCGGTCCCCTTTGGGTTTCGTAAACCTGCCCGCACTGCTAGGGTGTTTCCTTGTGTGTCTTATTTTGATAAGCTCTTATACAAGGAATGGGAGAACCCACTAAGGGTTTTTACAGCCCCAAAGAAGTTTGCGGTACGGTACCCCTTTGAGGAGAGTTTTCTGAAGAAATGGACCTCTCCCCCTATAGTGGACCCTCCGGATAAGGCTGAAGCACTCGCTTGCTACCTATACTCAGTGGTAGGCTCGGCAGTACGCCCGGCATTGGCGGGGGCCCTAGTGTCTCGGACACTTACTGAATGGGCAAAATTGCTACTCCAGGGGTTAAAGGAGTGAGATGCTCCTCCTGATGAGATAACTTTTGGCCGACCAGTTGGTCCAGGGCCTTAGGTTTGTCTGCGAGTCAGACATGGATACTATTCCCCTGCTGTCAAAAGCTTCAGTTTATGCAGTAGCAATATGCCGCCTGATCTGGCTAAAGGGCTGGTCTGCGGACCAGACTTCCAAGAAGGCCCTGTTGGATCTGCCCTTTAAGGGCGACAGACTTTTTGGGGCCTCCCTGGATGACATCATCAAGGATGTCACAGGAGGTAAAAGCACGTTGCTTCCTCAAACTAGCAAGGGTAAGGGGCCACGCCAAGGGCAAGGGCCCTCCTTTACTGCACGCAAGCAGTTTTTTCGCCCCGATAGGGCAACAGGGAAAAGACCCCAGGCCGACAAGGCGCCTGCCCAAGGACAAAAACGTCCTTGGTCCCGCAAACCCATCAAGCCTGCAGACAAATCTGAATCTGCATGAAGGTCCACCCCCACCCAGCTCTCGGGTGGGGGGACGTCTTCGCAAATTCGCGACTCAGTGGACAGCTCTAGTCTCCAACAGGTGGGTTTGCAAAGTAATCTCCTCAGGCTACAAGATAGAATTTCTCTCTTGTCCACCGGACAGATTCGTCACCTCCAGCTACTACCGAACCGTCGGGAGGCCCTGTATGGGGCGGTCCAGGGTCTGCTGGAATAGTCATGGTAGTCTGGTAGTCTGGTAGTCATTCCAGTTCCAAAACAGGAACGGGGTCAGGGTTTTTACTCAAATCTCTTCATTGTGCCGAAGAAGGATGGGGTTCGTCCAATCTTGGATCTCAGGGCCCTCAATTGCTTTGTGAAGGTACAAGGATTTCGGATGGAGTCGGTTCGATCTGTAGTCACTGCCCTCCATCCGGGGGACTTTCTGGCCTCCTTGGACATCAAGGACGCATACCTGCATGTTCCCATATACTCCAGACACCAGAGGTTTCTGCGATTTGCAATCGGGAAGAACCGCTATCAGTTTGTGGCCCTCCCGTTCGGCCTTGCTTCAGCACCCAGGACGTTCACCAAGGTGCTCGCTCCAATTCTGGCACTTCTAAGACAGCGGGGTATCGCTATCGTGGGCTACTTGGACGACCTTCTTCTGAAGGCCCCTTCAAACTCAGAATTAATGGTAAGCGTGTCCATTACCTGTCAGACTCTTTGAGACTATGGTTGAATACTAAACACGCAAAAGTCAGTATTGGTGCCCACTCAACGCCTAGTGTACCTGGGGTTGATTCTGGATTCCTCAGAGGCAAAAGTATTCCTCCCTGTGGAAAAGTTGCAGACCCTTCGGGCTGCAGTGTGGCAGCTGACTTCCAAGAGTTGGTCGTCACTCCGTTTTTGCATGCGAGTGTTAGGCCTCATGGTAGCCTCCTTCGAGACGGTCCCATATGCTCAATATCACACTCGGGTGTTACAGAAAGAAGTTCTGTCCAGATGGAACAGATGTCCATCATCTCTGGATTATCAAATCCGAGTAAGCCACCTAGTCAGGAGATCCCTGGTATGGTGGCTGACAGCACCGGCTCTTCTGGCCGGGAAGTCATTCCTTCCGGTTTACTGGAGAGTGATCACGACGAACGCCAGCCTTACAGGTTGTGGGGGGAGTCTGCGGTGTTCAGTCGGCGCAAGGTTGCTGGACCCCAGAGGAATCCTGCCTGCCGATCAATGTCCTGGAAATCCGGGCGATCAGGCTGTGCCTCTTCAGATGGTCTCAGAGGCTGCAAGGACGTCCAGTCAGGATCCAGTCAGACAATGCCACAGCAGTGGCATATGTCAATTATCAAGGAGGAACAAGAAGCTCAGCTGCAGCATCGGAGGTCGCTCGCATCCTGAAGTGGGCAGAGAGGAGCGTACCGGCACTGTCAGCCGTGTACATTTCAGGTGTGGAAAACTGGCAGGCGGACTACCTGAGTCGCCAAATGCTGGACCAGGGAGAATGGTCCTTACACCCAGAGGTGTTCCAGCTCCTCTGCCAAAGATGGGGCACACCAGACGTAGATCTTCTGGCTTCACGACTCAATCGGAAGGTATTGAGGTTTGTGGCCTGGTCAAGAGACCCATGAGCAGACGCAACGGACGCGTTGGTGGCATCGTGGGGTCAGTATCGGCTAATCTATGCCTTCCCTCCCTTAAGGCTTCTTCCTCTTCTGCTCCGCAGAGTGGAGGCAGAGGGAATTCCAATGATCCTAATCGCTCCAGATTGGCCTCAGCGTCCTTGGTACGCCGATCTAGTACTGCTTTACGGTCACTGGCTTTAACGGCATGGCTATTGAGAGCCAGGTACTGAGAGACCGGGGCCTATCAGATTCAGTAATCTCTACTATGAGAAGTCCTCGGAAACCGTCCTCTAGGTAGGTTTATCACCGCACTTGGAAGGCCTACATCTCCATGTGTGAGGAAATGAAATGGCATCCGCGTACTTATTTGGTTTCCAGAATCCTGCTGTTTTTACAGCATAGGGTGGACCAAAGGCTTGCCTTAAGTACGATTTAAGGGATAGATATCTGCCCTGGCTGTCTTTTTTCAGCAACCCCTGGCGACTCACTCTCTCGTGAGTACATTTGTGCAGGGGGTTCGACATGTGGCCCCTCCGTGGACTTGAACCTGGTCCTCTCGGTGCTTCAGAAGGCACCGTTTGAGAATATTAGAGATATTCCCCTGTTGACACTTTCTCAGAAAGTGGTCTTTTTGGTGGCTGTTACGTCAGTTAGACGAGTCTCTGAGCTGGCAGCTTTGTCCTGCAAGGCTCCCTATCTGATTTTCCACAAGGATAAGGTGGTACTGCGGCCGCAGCCTTTCTTTCTTCCGAAAGTCGTTTCGGCTTTTCATCTCAACGAAGACATTGTACTTCCATCCTTGTGTCCTCATCTGTCGAATCCTAAGGAGTCAACGTTGCATTCCTTGGACGTTGTCCGAGCTTTGAGAGTATACCTATCTGCTACTTCCCTGTTCCGGAAGTCAGACTCACTGTTTCGGTGGCTGGTCACAAGAAGGGCCAAGCAGTCTCGTCGGCCACCATATCTAGGTGGATCCGACAGATAGTAATCCAGGCTTACGCCTTAAAGGGTCAAGCGCCCCCCTTTCCGGTCACGGCGCATTCGACCAGGGCAATAGGTGCCTCTTGGGCTTTCCGTCATCAAGCGTCTGTTTCCCAACTATGTAAAGCGGCGACTTGGTCGTCCGCTCACACTTTCACAAAATTCTACAAAGTTGATTTAGGTGCATCTTCGGATGCCTCTTTCGGCCGCAAAGGTTTGCAGGCAGCCGTTTAGAGTTGCAACTCCTCCGTTGGAGTGCTGTTTTGTGTTTGGGGTGAAGTTTATTTATTTTTTTTCAAATATAAAGTTTTATTGTTTTTTTAAAGATTAAGACATACATAAAATAAAAGCGGAAACATACATAAAATAATAGCATTACCGTACTAATAGAGTGTAACATAAGAAATTCACACATATTTATCTGGGACAGGGCTGGACATTCATTTGATTTGGACCCCGCTACAAGGAAAACTATAATCCCCGGGCTCTTGGCTATCCGTCCGCGAACCACCTCAGACGTGCAACATTACTCTAGGGTCGTTTGAGTAAAGGGTATCGTCCTTCCCCAACTAACCGGAGTCCGATTGCCCTGTCCAAGTCTCCTGACTCCTTTAATAATCAAAAAGACAAGAAGAAGGGAAAAAAAAAAGAAAATAAATTTGAAAAAGGAGAGATAAAGAGAGAAAGAAAAAAAAACTAAAATCACTAGAGGGAAAGAAGAGAGGAAAAAAAAAAAAGGAGCGAGGAAAAGAGAAAGAGCAAATGGGAGAGAGGGGGGGGGAATGGGGAAGGGATGAGAAAAGAAAAAAGGGGGGTGAGGGTGACCCGGGGCTGAGAGCGTGTCACCCGTTGCAGTGGCTAGTCGGGCCGTAACCCCTCGCCAGGTTAAGAGTTGAGTAGGGCTGATCCTTCATCAGAGAAAATAAAGATGTTCCAGAGCCTCCATGCCTTAGAATGCTTCTCCTGTTTGTTTTGGGCAGTGAGGATCAAGTCCTCCAATTTTTTGATATCCTCCACTTTGCGCAACCACATCCCCACTGACGGGGGTGAGCTTTTCTTCCAGCGAAGGGGGATGCAGGATTTGGCTGCGTTCAGCAAGTGCCGAATGATTGACTTTGTGTAGCTCCGTGCCGGTATTGAGGAGGCGTGAAGCAAGAAGAAGGCGGGGTCGTCGCAAAGTACATGGTCGGTAAATTTCTGTGTGATAGTTCTAACTGCCGTCCAGAATTGATGCAAACGGGGGCATGACCAAAAGATATGCAGAAGCGTTCCCACCTCTGTCTGGCATCTCCAACATTTGTTTGTGGAGGTAGGGAAGTATCTATGCAAGACCTGGGGTGTGTAGTACCACCTGGTTAAAATCTTATAGTTAAGTTCTTGAATTTTTGTACATATCGATGTTTTCAAGGAGAATCTAATTATCATCTGTTTTTGAGTGTCGGTAAATGAGCACTGTAAGTCAGTTTCCCACTTCTGCAAGAAGGGTAAGTCAGGTCGTGTGGGGGGGGGGGGGAGTTCAGTAGCGCATACGTCTTGGATAATACTCAAGGCAATGTCCCCTCGTCCCTGCAGTACTCCTCAAAGGTTGTCAGGTCTCGCTGATATCGTGCCGGGTTTGCTAACGAATGTAGGAAGTGATGTAGGCGAAACGCTTTCCAGAACGGAAGTTGGAAGTGACCCGCCTCGCTAGTCAGGGCTTGAATCGAGGGCCACTGAGTGCCCTCCAAAAAATGGGAGGCCCGGTCCCTCCCCATCAATGCAAGTGACCTGTACTCCGCTGATTCCAGCCCCGGGGGAAACGCAGGGTTCCCTAATATTGGGTACAGAGGTGAGTCACCCGAGGAGAGGTGTGTCGATAGTAAATTTGTCGCCCCTACACGAAGAGTGGTGCCAATAACAGGATGGGAAGTCAAGGCTGGGGGCAGTCGGTCAAAGCACCAAGTGGCGCCCCTCAATGGTATCATTGTTTGGGCTTGTTCCAGTTGAACCCAGAGTTTAGATGTCCTGCGTCGGTTCCAGTCTATGATTCTGCCTAGATGCACTGCCCCGTAATAATTATGTAGATCTGGCAGGGCCAGTCCTCCTAAGTGTTTCGGTAGTGTCAGAAGGCGTCTACGTAGCCTGGGTTTGGAGTTGGCCCATATAAAGTTAATGAAGAGGGAATTAACCTGTTTAAAGTACAGGGGTGCAATCCTGATTGGGAGAGCCTGGAACAAGTACAAGAACTTGGGTAGGATGGACATCTTAATAAGGTTACACCTCCCGAACCAGGAGTGCAATCCCCTGGTCCACTCCTGTAGCAGCAGCCGGGCCTTGGTCAATAAAGGTAGGAAGTTAAGGTTGAAGGTGCGCTGCAAATCGCCCGGGATCTGAGTACCTAGGTACGTCAGAGATCCGTCCGACCATTTAAATCTAAACTGGGATTTCAGTGCGTTCAGCCTATCGAGAGGAACGTTAACCCCCATTGCCATTGATTTGTCAAAATTAATCTTGAGATTGGAGAGGTTTCCATATCTATCGAACTCCCGGAGCAGGTTCGGAATGGACACTACCGGGTTAGTCAAGGAGAACAGTAAATCATCAGCATACGCCGAGATTTTGAATTGCGTCTCATTCACGTTGACCCCCGTAATGTCGGGGTTCGCACGTACCGTGCACAGGAGTGGTTCTAATGTCAACGCGAAGAGCATGGGTGAGAGCGGGCACCCCTGTCTAGTTCCGTTCGTGATAGGGAAAGTTTCTGACAGGATACCGTTGGCTTTGACCTGGGCCGTGGGCTTGGAGTAAATACTGGAAATCCAATTGAGCATTTTAGGCCCCAAGCCAATCTGTTTAAGGACAGAGAACATAAAGGTCCAATTGACTCGGTCAAACGCCTTCTCAGCATCTGTACTGAGGAAGACGCATGGAGTCTTTGACGTGGCCACTATGTGGACCAAGTTGAGTACTTTGATGGTATTATCCCTAGCCTCACGGGCCGGAATGAAGCCCACTTGGTCCAAGTGAATAATATCCGGCATAAATTGGGTCAATCTGTTGGCTAGGATTTTAGTGAAAAGCTTGAGGTCAGTATTTAATAGGGAGATGGGCCTGTAACTGCCGCACGCGGTTGGGTCTTTACCTTCTTTAAGAATAAGGGAGACATGTGCTCGTAAAGTATCTCTAGGGAAGGAGCCCCCCTCCCCAAGGGCGTTGAACATCCTCACCATGTAAGGCCCCAACAGCGGAAGGAGGGATTCGTAGTACTGCAAGGTGAACCCGTCGGGACCCGGTGTCCTGCCGGGCTTCGTCCCTCCCAACGCCCGTTTCAGTTCTTCAACATTAATGGGGTCGTCTAAGATCGTTCCCGTCGTCGTAGGGAGTTGAGGCAGTTGTGAGGTGGCTATATAGTCTTCTATCGTCACGTCCGTAGGGGTTCTAGGCGAGAGGTTATAAAGAGAAGAGTAGAAGTTCCTAAACTCCTGTGCTATGTGTGTCGGCATGGTTTTCCTTTGTCCCGAGGGAGATATTATGTGGGGTATAAATGTTTTAAGTCTTTGACTCCTGACCGCTCTAGTGAGAAGCTTCCCACATTTATTTCCCGATTCGTATGCGAGCTTTCGGCAGTATTGTAACGCTGCTTTAGCTCTATAGTGGAGCAAGTCCACCGTTTGTCTCCTAAGGGAAAGCAGTTCAGCCTCCAGAGGGGGCGCCGGTGTTCGCTTGTGCTTAGATTCCACCACGCGAATCCTATCCAGAAGCTGCAGCAGTTGACGTTCCCGTTCTCTTTTAATGCGTGCCCCGTGCTTAATCAGTAAGCCCCTGATAACGGATTTATGTGCCTCCCACAAAATACCCGGGTCGCAGTTGTCTGTGTCGTTAGTTCTAAAATAATGGCGCAATTCACTTGTGACCTCTGCCATGACTTCCGGCGTCTGCAGCAAACTTTCGTTCAGGCGCCAGAACCTAGTTCTGGTCGCCGAGGCTGCTGATAGATCATAGCGCAAAGTAATGGGTGCGTGGTCCGACCATGTGATGTTGCCGATCGTCGGGTCGTGTACCGCCTCTAACTGGCCGTGGGGGATAAAAAAGTAGTCAATCCTCGAGTACACTTTATGAGGCGACGAGTAGAAGGTGTAATCCCTTTCTCCAGAGTGATGTAGCCTCCACACGTCAATCAGCTGAGTGTCGAGCAAGTCCCGGCCAATGCGTTTAAGTATCCCTGAGTGTACCGAGGATCGACCCGCTGAGGTGTCGACCGCGGGGGACAGAGGAACGTTAAAGTCACCTCCCACAATCAGCTGTCCCGCTTTGAACTCCATCAGGCGGTCTAGAGTGTCATGAAGGAAGGTGTCTTGATGGTCGTTGGGCGCATAAATAGTGGCCAGTGTCACCTCTGTCTCCCCTATCCTACCCTTCACAAACAAGCAGCGACCCCCGGTATCCACCAGAGTATCGCCACACGTCCATGGCACTGCTCCAGATATGAGTATGGACACTCCCTTGGTCTTTGCTGTCCCATTAGTGGCATGGTACACCGAGGGGAAAAAGCGGTTTCCAAGACACGGAGGCTCCCCAGTCCTGAAATGAGTCTCCTGGATGAATGCCACATCAGCCCCAGCTCTTTTAAGATCGTTCAGGAGCATGCAACGCTTCTCTGGCACATTTAGTCCCTTTGCATTTAGCGAGAACAAGAGAAGGGAGTCCATCATCCCCGGGTCAAAAGTAGAGGACCAAAAGGAAGGGAGAAGGGGGGGGGGGGAGACAAAGGGGGGGGGGGGGGTCGTAGACTGAGAGAAAAGAAGAGAGGAAGGAGAAAGACAAAAAAAAAAGGGGGAGGGGGAGAGAAAAAACAGAGAATAGGATAGAGTCAGAGAAAATAGAATGAAGAAAAAGAGAAGAGGCAATAGAGAGAGAAAACGGTAAAACAGAGAAAGAAGAAAAAAAAAAAAAAAAAAAGTATGCAATATGCAGATATATACACCTCCACACACACACACGCACTTATCCTAAAATACCAAGACTATATAGAACGGACAGTATTAACCGTCCAGCTTACTAAGAGATGTGAACGAATTCCGTTCGCAGGAAAAAAAAAAAGCACACCAGGGGTGATGCTTCGGCCTAATGGGGAGGAGGTTAGAAAGGACCGAGGGAAACCACCCCAGCCCAACCCGGCCCCCCCAGCCCACTGACACAAATTAACCGTGTAACTCCAGGAGAGAGGGAGAAAGAGAAAAAAAAAAAAAAACATACATCCAATCAAAAGTGCATAACACAACAGAACAGTGAGCCATCGTAGTCATGGAAGGCAACCCTCCCCTCAATGCCAAGCCTCCCACCAGAGCCCCCACGCCGGACGTCAACGGCCGACCCCTTGGGTCAAACCCTGGGCCTCCCACTCCTGTCGTATCCCCCCGGTCGAGAGAGACCGCAGGGACTCACACCCACCCCCTCCCCTCAAGGATAACACCCTCCGAGAGTCCCCTTGTGTGAAGCGCTGTCCATCAGCTAACATACTGGTGAGACACCTAACATAGAAAAAACACAGAAATGTCAATCAGTCGTATACAGAAAATTACAACAGAAATCTCAACCGAGTAACCTAGGGTCTCGTTACCCTTCTTCTTCTTGGCATGTACTGTCCGCCGACGGCATACGGTAATGCGTTGTGGCCTCTCAAGGAGGGCCCCGAGCAGCCCCCCAGCTACCCTCCAGCGTGTTTCAACGTTCCTGCAGGGGGTAGGGTGGAGGGGGGGAGGACACAGCAGGAAAAAAAAACAAAAACAAACCCCAGGGAACTGGGTGCCGGCGTCCCCCCACCAACACGAGTCCAGAAAGTCCAATAGCCTGTTCCGGGGGTGCAAGGGGCTATGAGCCATGGCATAGTAGTGAGATTAGGGGTGATCGTGATTTAGACACCCAAGGGATGGAGGAGGTAACCCGGGGAGGGAGGAATAACATAAGAAAGTAAACCCCTCGAGGGGGGGGGGTCAAATGGGGTAGAGAGAGACAAAAAAAAAAAGAAAAAACTTCAAAACTGGGGGAGCAGGATCAAGTCGACATCCGATGGCTCACCTCATTGCCTGCCGCTGTCAGGCCTCCCTTGATTCCTCCGCGGAAGCGTAGCGCAATCGGCGCCGATCCCTCTGTGGCCTGGGTGACCGGCCTCTCCGTCGTCCCGGAAATCCAGAGCGGGGGGCCGAGCGCTGCAGTAGCTGTAGCCAGTCTGGTACAACGACGGGGTCAGCTTCCAGGAAGGTAAAGAGGTCAGGTAGATCCGAGGGGGTGCGCAGGGTAAACATCTGTTGGGACTTCTTGAACGTCACCGATATGGGGAATCCCCACCTGTAGGTGACTCCCGATTGGCGGGCCACTTCCAGTACAGGTTTTAGTATGGCTCGTCTCTGCAAAGTAGCCCTGGAGAGGTCGGGGAGGATTCGTAAGGAAGCACCATCAAAATCTACTTCCCCCTTCTCCCAAGCCTTCCGGAGCACCATCTCTTTGTGCGCATACTGATGGATGCGGCAGATGACGTCCCGCAGTCTGTCCGGGTCAGTCGAGCGGGGACCCAGCGCTCTGTGGATCCTGTCAAACGACAAGTTGGCTAGGAAATCTACCCCCAACATGTCTCGGAATATCGCCAACACAGATGCTGCTAGATCCTCTGCCTCCGTGGCCTCCGGGATCCCTCTGTCGCAGGTTGTTCCTTCTGCTGCGGTCCTCCATTTCCTCTAACTGAAGTTGTTGTGTGAGGACCGCAGCTGCCTGGGTTGATTGCATCGCCTCCACCGCCGCCATGCGCCTCTCCAGAGCATCCACCGATGATTCACCCGCTCCCATCCGCTCAGACAGCGACTTCACCTCCTCTCTCACCGTAGAGATCTCCTCGCGGTGAGCTGCCTCCAGCCTGCTAGCTAGCGCCTCGAAGTCAGATCTCGTAGGTAAAGCCTGGAGTAGTGCCCGTAGTTCGGCGTCGGCTCTCAAGGTAAGCGGGGCATGGTACGGGTGTAGTAGATCCTGGGGTCCTGAGGAGAAGACCGCTGGGGTGTCCAAGTCCATTTCTGGGGCCAGGGAGGGGGACGGTGCGGGAGGGGAGTCCCGCGGACGCTGTGTACCCAGAGGGCCCTGCCTCGTGGTATCCGCCATCTTGGTACCTGATGCGGCTCCGTAGTTCGTCTGCAAAAAACTGAGTATTTCACCGCTCGATTGCGTCTTTGGAGGGGTTGTTCTCTTAGGTTTCCCTCTCCGCTTCCCAGCGGAGTACATGCCGTGGAGTACCGGTATATATTTCTGGTGTAAAGGCTGATAAAGGCCGGGCCGGACCGGGAGCTCCTCTAGTGTGCGACTCTACTCAGCCATGTCCAGACCACGCCCCCCGTGAAGTTTATTTTATGCTGTTAACACCCCTCATTTTTTTCTCTGATGCTGCTTTGGGACGTCCCACTATGTCAATAGAGAAGCTGTGTTGGTCCATGAACGAAAGCGTAAATAGGATTATTTTAGCTCCAGTGTGCATGGAGCCTAATGCCTTGTACACACCATCGGTTTTCCTGACATGCCAAAAACCGATGTTTTTCCCGACGTGATTCCTCTAAAGCCTGCCTTGCATACACACGTTCATGCAAAAAAACGCTTGACCAAAGCGCGGAGACATACAACACGTACGACGGGACTATAAAGGGGAAGTTCTATTCAAATGGCGCCACCCTTTGGGCTGCTTTTGCTGATCCTCGTGTTAGTAAAAGTTTGGTGAGAGACGATTCGCACTTTTCAGCCTCGTGCTTTTCAGTCCGTTACAGCGTGACAAATGTGATATCTCTATTACGAGCGCTAGTTTTACCAGAAAGAGCGCTCCCGTCTCATACTTGATTCTGAGCATGCACGTTTTTTTTCCCCTCAAAAGAGCATACACACGAGCGGTTTTCGCGACGAGAAAAAGACTGACGGGAAAAAATAGAGCAGGTTCTAATTTTTTTTGTAGGCGTTTTTCTCATCGGGAAAACTGCTATGGAGCATGCACACGACCGGTTTTCCCGACCAATCTAAAAAATGGCAGTTTTCTCGTCGGAAAAACCGGTCGTGTGTACAGGGCATTAGAGAAGATCTGTAAAGAAGAGTGGACCAAAATCCCTTCTGAGATGTGTGCAAACCTGGTCACTTTCTATAAGAAACGTCCTACCTCTGTGCTTGCCAACAAGGGTTTCTCCACCAAATACTAATGCCGCGTACACACGATCGTGATTCACGGCGGTTAAAAAACCGCCGTGAATCATGACATGAAAAACGAGGGAACGGCTTGTTCCCCCACACACGGTCGTTTTTCCCATCATTTTTTCTCTTGTCGAGAAAAACGACCGTGTGTAGGCTCCGTGGCAGTGTTTCCCTATGGGAAAACTGCCGCAGAAAAAAATGACGGGAAAAACGATGAGAAAAATTAGAGCATGTTCTAATTTTTCTCGTCGTTTTTAATGCCGTTTTTCACGTCGGGAAAAATGACAAAAAGATCACACACGGTCGTTTTTCTTGTTGAAAAAAAAAATTAAATTTTTCGCGACGTGAAAAATGATCGTGTGTACGTGGCATAAGTCATGTTTTGCTTGAGGATCAAATACTTGTTTTACTCACTGAACTGCAACTCAATTTATAACATTTGTATTGTATGTGTTTTTTTCTGGAGTTTCGGTTGATATTCTGTCTCTATCATTTAAAATAAATCTATGATACATTATAGACCCTTTATTTCTTTGTAAGTAGGCAAACTTACAAAATCTGCAGGGGATTAAACACTTAACGACCGCTCACTGTATATATACGTCGGCAGAATGGCACCGACAGGCACAATCACGTAGAGTGTACGTGATTGCCTTTGTATAGTTGGGGGGTCCAATCGGACCCCCCTCCTATACAGTGAGCGGTGGCTAAGTGTCCGGGAGTGTTCCGGGATGAGGGAGCAGCCATTCGTTTCCGGCCACCCCCTCGCGATCGCTCCCGGCGAATGGAAATGCCCCCTCTGTCTGTGTCAGGCAGAGGAAGCAGGAGGAAGTGGTGTCATCTCTGGTGCGGCGCTCACATATACCGAGCGCCGTACAAGAGAAGACATCAGGTCAGTGCACACAACACTACACTGACACCAGGACACATAGGGACATAAATCGCCCCCCCAGATCACCCCCCCCCAGCCCCCAGTCACAGTGTCACTGATTGCAGTGACCATTTATTTACTGATCACTGCAATCAGTGACATTTGTGACTGTAAAAGTGTCAGTACATTCAGTTTTAGGTCCAGTGTAGCCCCCTAACCCCCCTAATAAAGGTTTAACCCCCTGATCACCCCCCAGATAACCCTTTCACCCCCTATCACCACTGTCGCTAAGCGATCATTTTTCTGATCGCTGTCTTAGCGTCAGTGATGCCGATCGGCAGCCAGTAATTTTTTTTAGGTTTGCCGCATGTTTTTATAGCGTCAGATACCCCAATATATTATCTAATAAAGGTTTAACCCCCTTGATCGCCCCCCAGGTAACCCTTTCACCCCCTATCACCACTGTCGCTAAGCGATCGTTTTTCTAAACGCTGTCTTAGTGTCGGTGATGCAGATCGGTAGCCAGTAATTTTTTTTAGGTTCGCCGCAGGTTTTTATAGCATCAGGTACCCCCATATATTATCTAATAAAGGTTTTAACCCCCTGATTGCCCCTAGTTAACCCTTTCACCAGTGATCACCATATAAGTGTTACGGGTGACGCTGGTTAGTTTGCTTTTTATAGTGTCAGGGCACCCGCCGTATATAACCCAATAAAGGTTTAACCCCCTGATCGCCCGGCGGGTGATATCAATTAGGTTTTAGCATCAGAGAGGGTCTGCGTCACACCCCAGGCAGCGTCAGGTTAGTGCCAGTAACGCTAACACCCACGCGTGAATCATACACCCCCCTTAGTGGTATAGTATCTGAACAGATCAATATCTGATCTGATCAGCTCTATACTAGCGTCCCCAGCAGTTTAGGGTTCCCAAAAACGCAGTGTTAGCGGGATCAGCCCAGATACCTGCTGGCACCTGCGTTTTGCTCCTCCGTCCAGCCCAGGCCACCCAAGTGCAGTATCGATCACTGTCACTTACAAAACAAAAACACACATAACTGCAGCGTTCGCAGAGACAGGCCTGATCCCTGCGACTCCAGTTCTGTAGGAGGTGATTTCACCACCACAGTTAAATAAAAAAAGCATATATGCCGAAGCATTGGGGCAGCAGGAGTGGAGGAGCGATTTTGCTCCTAATGCCGCGTACATACGGTCGAAATTCCGACGGAGGCTTGCCCGTGGAAAAGTCCGACCATGTGTGTGCGGCATAACTTTTTTGCGGGAGGATGCCCCCATGCTTCGGCATATATAAATGGTGCGTGTATGCCCATCATTGGAAGTGGGTGGATGAAGGGCGGTATTCTAATGGTGGGCATACCCACCGATCAATCTCTTTTTTCGTTCAGCCAACTGGCTGCATGAAAAAAAAAAGATTACAATACATGTCCAACAAGGACCAGCAACGTACTGGTATGTTGCTGGACTTTGAATGTTTATACCAGAATGATGCCTGCGGGTTTAGGTATCATCTTGGTATCATTCTTTTCAGCCTGCGGCCGGCTTTCATGTAAAAGCAATCCTAGTGGCTAATTAGCCTCTGGACTGCTTTTACAAGCAGTGGGAGGGAATGCCCCCCCCCCCCCCCGGATATAAAAAGCGCCATTGGGAAATTGGGAAAGCATTTTATCACACCGATCTTGGTGTGGTCAGATGCTTTGAGGGCAGAGGAAAAATCTAGGGTCTAGAAGACCCCAGTTTTTTCAAAAAAAGAGTACCTGTCACTACCTATTGCTATCATAGGGGATATTTACATTCCCTGAGATAACAATAAAAATGATAAAAAAAAAAAAAATACTTGGAAGGAACAATTTAAAAATAAAATAAAAAAGCAAAATTAATAATAAAAAAAAAAAAAAAAAAAAAGCACCCCTGTCCTGCCCTGCTCTTGCCCAATGGCGAACGCAAGCGCCGGTCTGGCGTCATATGTAAACAGCAATTGCACCATGCATGTGAGGTATCACCACGAAGGTCAGATCGAGGGCAGTCATTTTAGCAGTAGGCCTCCTCTGTAAATCTACTGGGGTAACCTGTAAAGGCTTTTAAAGGCTTTTAAAAATGTATGTAGTTTGTCGCCAATGCGCGTTTGTGCGAAATTTTAAAGCATGTCGTGTTTGGTATCTATGTACTCGGCCTAAGATCATCTTTTTTATTTCATCAAACATTTGGGCAAAATAGTGTGTTTTAGTGCATTAAAATTAAAAAAAGTGTATTTTTAAACCCAAAAAATGCGTTTGAAAAATCGCTGCGCAAATACTGTGTAGAAAAAAAAAATGCAACACCCACCATTTTAATCTGTAGGGCCTTTGCTTTAAAAATATATATAATGTTTGGGGGTTCAACATAATTTTCTTGCAAAAAAAAAAAATGTTTTCATGTAAACAAAAAGTGTCAAAAAGGGCTTTGTCTTCAAGTGGTTAGAAGAGTGGATGTAAGCTTCCTAATGTTGTGTATAAAATGCCAGAACAGTTCAAAACCCCCCCAAATTACCCCATTTTGGAAAGTAGACACCCCAAGCTATATACTGAGAGGCATGTCGAGTCCATGGAATATTTTATATGTTGACACAAGTTGCAGAAAAAAGAAATTTTTTTTTTTTTTTTTTGCACAAGGTTGTCACTAAATGATATATTGCTCAAACATGCCATGGGCATATGTGGAATTACACCCCAAAATACATTCTGTTGCTTCTCCTGAGTACGGGGATACCACATGTGTGAGACTTTTTGGGAGCCTAGCCGTGTACAGGACCCCAAAAACCAAGCACCGCCTTCAGGCTTTCTAAGGGTCTAAATTTTTGATTTCACTTCTCACTGCCTATCACAGTTTCGGAGGCCATGGAATGCCCAGATGGCACAAAACCCCCCCAAATGATCCCATTTTGGAAAGTAGACACCCCAAGCTATTTGCTGAGAGGTATTGTGAGTATTTTGCAGATCTCGCTTTTTGTCACAAAGTTTTGAAAATTGAAAAAAAAAAAATATATATATATTTTCTTTCTTCATTTTCAAAAACAAATGAGAGCTGTAAAATACTCGCCATGCCTCTCAGCAAATAGCTTGGGGTGTCTATATTCCAAAATGGGGTCATTTGGGGGGGTTTTGTGCTATTTTGGCATTTTATGGCCTTCGAAACTGTGATAGGTAGTGAGGAGTGAAATCAAAAATTTGCGCCCTTAGAAATCCTGAAGGCGGTGCTTGGTTTCCGGGGTCCCGTACGCGTCTAGGCTCCCAAAAAGTCCCACACATGTGGTATCCCCGTACTCAGGAGAAGCAGCAAAATGTATTTTGGGGTGCAATTCCACCTATAACCATGGCATGTGTGAGCAATATATCATTTAGTGACAACTTTTTGTAATTTTTTTTTTTTTTTTTTTTTTTTTTAGTCATTATTCAATCACTTAAGACAAAAAAAAAAAATTCAATGGGCTCAACATGCCTCTCAACAATTTCCTTGGGATGTCTACTTTCCAAAATGGGGTCATTTGGGGGGGTTTTGTACTGCCCTGTCATTTTAGCACCTCAAGAAATGAGATAGGCAGTCATAAATTTAAAGCTGTGTAAATTTCAGAAAATGTACCCTAGTTTGTAAACTCTATAACTTTTGCGCAAACCAATAAATATAAGCTTATTGACATTTTTTTTACTAAAAACATGTGGCTGAATACATTTTGGCCTAAATGTATGACTAAAATTGAGTTTATTCGATTTTTCTTATAACAAAAAGTAGAAAATATCATTTTTTTCAAAATTTTCAGTCTTTTTCCGTTTATATCGCAAAAAATAAAAATCGCAGAGGCAATCAAATACCATTAAAAGAAAGCTCTATTTGTGGGAAGAAAAGGACGCAAATTTCGTTTGGGTACAACATTGAATGTCCGCACAATTTACAGTTAAAGCAGCGCAGTGCAAAATTCTGAATTCACCTCTGGTCCTTTAGCTACCAAATGGTCTGGGGCTTAAGTGGTTAAATAATTATTTTCCTCACTGTATAGCACAGGATTCAGGAAATATCCTTGCAGAGACTTTTTGAGGAGCTAAAAAAATAGGATTTTTATAACAGCTTACCTGTAAAATCCTTTTCTTGGAGTACATCACGGGACACAGAGCGACATAGTCATTACTAATGGGTTATATAGATACCGTCAGGTGCTGGCACTGGCAACTTCCAAAACCGGAAGTACCCTCCCCTATATAAGCCCCTCCCATCCGGGAGCACCTCAGTTTTGTAGCAAAGCAATAAGTGTCCCTAAAGAGGGGCGGGAGCTCTGTGTCCCGTGATGTACTCCAAGAAAAGGATTTTACAGGTAAGCTGTTATAAAAATCCTATTTTCTTTCTCGTACATCACGGGACACAGAGCGACATAGTCATTACTAATGGGATGTCCTAAAGCAATGCCAAATGAGGGGGGGGATACACCATATATAAGCTGAGCGCTATCAGACATGAGGATCTTTTGCGGCCTGCAACACACTGCGCCCAAAGGCGACATCCTCCTGACTTCTAACGTCCACCTGGTAGAACCTAGTAAACGTGTGTACCGAAGACCATGTTGCGGCCTTACAGATTTGAGCCAGGGAGGCCTGGTGATGCACTGCCCATGAAGTTCCAACTGCTCTTGTGGAGTGCGCCCTAACTTTGAACGGAGGCGGTCTACTTCTCAAGCCATAGGCTTGTATTATGACCTGTCGAATCCACTTGGCTAAAGTAGATTTTGACGCTGCCTGACCCTTTCTGGGGCCTTCCGGCAGAATAAACAAAGTATCCGTTCTGCGAATCTGAGCAGTGGCTTTTAGATAAGCTTTAACTGCTCTTACTACATCCAAAGAATGCAATAACTTTTCCTCTACCGAAGTAGGTTTGGGAAAAAAAGAAGGAAGAACCACATCTTGGTTCAAATGAAAACTCGATACCACCTTAGGAAGAAAGGCTGGATGAGGACGTAACACTACTCTGTCCTTATGGATAACCAGATATGGCTCCTTACAGGACATAGCTGCTAATTCCGATACTCTTTTAGCCGAACAAATGGCTACTAGAAAAATCAATTTCCTGGTGAGAAGCACCAAGGAAATATGCTGTAATGGTTCAAATGGTTGTTTCTGTAGAACCGACAGAACCAAGTTTAGATCCCATGGACATATGGGAATATTAACAGGAGGACTAATACGCATCACTCCTTGTATAAAGGCTTTGACTAGTGAATGCGAAGCCAAGGGCCTTTGAAAAAATATTGACAAGGCCGAAATCTGACCCTTGATTGTACTCAAGGCAAGCTTCCTATCTACAGCCCATTGTAGGAAGTCCAGAATCCTACCTATTACGTATTTACGTGGATGCCATTTCCTGGCCTCACACCAGGCGATGTACGCCTTCCAGATTCTATAGTAGATCTGCCTGGATACCAGTTTCCTGGCATTGATCATGGTAGACACCACAGCATTAGAGAGCCCTCTCTTTTTTAGAATGTGGGCTTCAATAGCCAGGCCGTCAAACCTAGGGCTGGTAAGGAAGGGTGGTATATCGGTCCCTGCGAAAGCAGGTCCGGACGATGTGGGAGGGTCCAAGGACTCCCCACAGACATTTTTACAATCTCCGCGTACCATGCTCTTCGGGGCCACGCTGGAGCCACCAGAATCACTGGTTTCTTTTCTACCCTGATTCTGCGGAGTAATCGAGGTAACAATTGTGGCGGTGGGAATGCATATATCAGCTTGAACTGATCCCAAGGGAACACTAGGGCATCCGAGCCGCAAGCTAGGGGATCCCTTGTCCAAGAGACAAACCTGTCCACCTTTGCGTTGAATCTGGATGCTAGCAGATCTACATCCGGTGTTCCCCACCGCTGACATATTGTCCGGAAAACCTCGGGATGAAGGGACCATTCCCCTGGGCATAATTGTTGGCGACTTAGAAAGTCTGCCTTCCAATTCTCCACCCCTGGAATGAATACCGCAGATATGGCTGGGACATATCTTTCTGCCCATCTCAGGATGTAATTTACCTCCCTTTGGGCTGCACGACTCCTGGTGCCCCCCTGACGATTGATATATGCCACTGCTGTGGCATTGTCTGACTGAACTCTGACAGGGGACCCTTGGAGTTTGGATGTCCATGCTACTAGGGCATACCGGGCTGCTCGTATCTCTAAGAGATTGAT